>CM054155.1:55325879-55363379 GCA_028751875.1 Rapana venosa
GGTAAGGGGGCTGAGGTGAAGGTGTACAGTACAGAGGAACCCTTAATACAAGGTGACCATCTCTCCTTGGACTTTATTCCCAAACAATGTCTGTCTGTGGACACAGGGGTTCGATTCCCTCCTTATACTGGATGAAAACTTAATGACAAGAACTGCCTTTGATTCGAGGGAGGACAGACTATCTTCATGAGACAGACACAACTGACCAAAGTCATGTATGTGTAGATGTTTCCTTTCTTCACCTTCACCTATCCCCTAGTGAAGGAAGGTGGCAGGATGGTTAAGACGTTTGCCTGCCAACAAGTAAACCGTGAGGTTGTGGGTTCAATTCCCAGCCTCGCCCTTTCTTCCCAGTTTGGCCAAAAAATCAAACTGAATGTCAAAGTCCTTCGGATGAGACTATAAACTGAGGCCCCGTGTGCGAACGCATGCAAAACATCTTGCTAGACGCTAATTCCTGTTCCGCTTTTTGTGAGAGTAGGCCATTTTGTGCTGGTGGGAACAGATGACAAAACCGCATACACACGGGGACTTGATGTTAAAAAGCACATGAGTGCTTATTCCATTATCCTCAATATAAAAGAATAAATATAAATATATAAAACGGTCCCTTGGACCATGGGGGCACAAATGAAGATTTTGTAACCAGCTTCCTTGACTTCCCGCGGTTCTATGCTTTCAATACCAAATCGTTCCACTCAAGGCCAGTCCACTCTCTAATGTTGTCTTCCCATCATTTTCTCTCTCTGCCTCTTTGTCTCCCTTTTTGTACTGTTCTCTGAAGGACAGTCTTGGCCAGTCCAGATGTTTGTGTGACGTGCCCGTACCACTTTAGTTTTTTCACTGAATTCAGGAATGTACATTTGAGGATGGCCAAATGGAATCCATCTTCTGTGAACACTTCAAGAGTTCCTTTTTTTCAGGTTCTTACATCCCCGCCCTCATCATTTTGATTTTACCCACTTTTTGTTTATTGTGCTTAGTCTGTCTGTAGCATGTGAAGGAGTCAGTTCACTTTCAGACTTTTATGAACAAAACAGAAGTAGAAGTAAGTTAACACTCTTTGTGGACAAACATTTGATATTGTCGCACAGTAAGCATGGTGAGGTCATTAGATTATGTTTAACACTTGCACAGAATTTGAAACCCACACTCCCCTTTCATGACAACGTTTTCCACCTCTGTCACTTTAACTATCACCCTGGATACAGGCTAGGATGAATCATCTCTGTATGCATATTGTATTTGTCTGTCTGTCTGTATAATATATGTATATATGTATACATGTATGTATATATGTATGTATGTTTTATGGATCGATTGCTCTATCTATCTATCTATCTATCTATCTATCTATCTATCTATCTATCTATCTATTCTATCTATCTGCCTGCCTGCCTGTCTCTGTCCATCTATCTCCAACAAGGCAGAGTTGTATCCCCTGATCCAATCTCCCTTTGCTCCCCCATGTTGACAATCACAAACGATGGCCAGTGCCCAGACAAGGGAGACAATCCGCCACAGGGGAGATAAGGCCGTGACGGGTGGGGGTAATCAGGTTTGAACCGTCGGCCTCAGAGGGGTCAACTCCACTCCTGAGGTGGGCGGGGGAGGGGGGAAGGAGGGGAGGTAGTGTGGTGGGGAGACAGGGTGTGTGTTTAGGGAGAAGAGTGGGAGAGGAGATACAGATAGTACCTTGGAAACTGTTCTTAGCATAGTGTAGATTTGGTGTGTATATATACATATATATATACATACATATATATATCGGGGTGGGAGTTGGGATATTGCGGTGAAGGGCAGGGGGGACATTTTGGTGCCTTATTTGGTCCAGGAACTACTCATGCATTGCTCTTTCTTTTTCAAGATAAGATAATCATATAACCCTCAACATGCTGGCCCCTGGAGAAGCTGAGTTCTCTGACACAGGTCGCTTAAAGAGCAAAGCCATATATTGTACATTTTCTGTCTGCTTATGTAGTGATGGCCATATACAATGACTTGTTTGCAAAATGTTTATCACTACTGGTGAATCATCGTTGATGTGGTCTTCCCCATCACATCACCTGCTGCTGCTGTGACTACTACTACTACTACTACTACTACTACTACTACTACTACTACTACTACTACTACTACTACTACTACTACTCTTCCTCCTCCTCCTCCTACTACTACTACCACTACTACTACTACTACTACTACTACTACTACTACTACTACTACTACTACTACTACTACTGCTACTACTACTACTACTGCTGCTGCTGCTGCTGCTGCTGCTGCTGCTACTACTACTACTACTACTGCTGCTGCTGCTGCTGCTACTACTACTACTACTACTACTACTACTACTACTACTACTACTACTACTACTACTACTACTACTACTACTACTACTACTACTACTGATATTAATGATAATAATAGTGATAATAATGAGAAGAAGAAGAAGAAGATGAAGAAGAAGAAGAAGCAGAAGAAGAAGAATAGTTTTACATGAATCATATATCGATTTCTATAGTGCTTAAGCTCATAAAGCAAACAAATCAAAGTGCTTAAAATAATAACAATAAAATAATTTTACCACAATAACATCATTGCTGACTACATACTTATGACATACGTGATACACAACTATTACATGAAAAAAGAGGAAAATTTCCATTACAATACGTAAGTCAATTAGAAAGAAGCTTCCCACATGGAGAAAGAGAGAAAAATGGCAAGAGACAAAAAAAATCACAAAACAAAACACCACACACACACGCACACACACACACATTCTGATTTTAATATCATGTTATGTGAAAAGACATTAAATTAAAGAAGAAAAAACACACACATCAAATATCACTTTGAGTGAACAGACGTAATATCGAAACAACAACAACAACAACAAAAACAACACCACTCACACACAAACACACACACACACACACATACACACACACACACACACACACACGGGCACGCGCACACGCACACACACACACACAGGCGCACACACACACACACACACACACACACAGGCGCACATGCACACACACAGGCGCACATGCACACACACACTTTACAGAGAGAGAGAGAGAGAGAGAGAGAGAGAGAGAGAGAGAGAGAGAGAGAGAGAGAGAGAGAGAGAGAGAGAGAGAGAGAGAGAGAGAGAGAGAGAGATAAGCAGAGAAACAGCTATCTGGCTTCACCAGAAATCCAATCCCCCACTCTCTCCAGGAGATTTGTCACCAGAGTATGCAAATGAGAGTGAAATCATTTTACCCAGATTTATTGCCAGGGCCTGGCTCTGAGGGTTGCCATGGCAGCGCACGTGAGAGAGTATGACATCTGAAGACAAAGTGACCTAAAAAGCTGCTTCGTGGGAGGTGTGCGTGTGTGTGTGTGTGTGTGTGTGTCTACCTTGCAGGATATGGGGCGTGTCAATACAGGATGTGTGCTGTGGTGTCCTCTTATGAGGATACAGACCATTGTGGTGGTTGAGATTGTGAAAATAAAATTAACCTGGAAGGCGTTTGTACGTGTGCAGGCAAGCGCACACACATATACACTCGCTTACACACGTACACACATGTGCACGCACACACACACACACATGTACAAACACACACATACAAACACACACCACACACACGTACAAACACGCACGCACATGCACACACACACACACACACACACACAAGTCCTTAGGATGAAACTATAAGTCTTGTGTCCAAACCCAAGCAGAACATCTTGCGCACACACTAAAACCTGTTCGCTTTTCGGAAGGGTAGGCCATTGTGTGCTGGTGGGAACGGATGACAAAATTAAAACAAACTGCATGCACACAGGGACTGGATGTCAAAAGCACACGAGAGCTTACTCCATTATCATCGATATAAAAGAACAAATAAGTAAAATAACATGGTCGCGTGAGCACAGACACATACACACACTCTTTCAGTTCTTTGATTATTTTCTGTTAATGATAGATTAAGGGACGTAAGTATTTCTCTATTTAACATGTTTTTACCTCCCACACACTGAGGCAGATTAAACTACACACACAAACAAAAGCATAAACAAAAGTATAAAAGGTAAAGGTAGTCATTGAGGAGCAAGGCGTCAGAGACCTCAACTTCTCAAGGGGCCAGCATATTGAGGGCGGCGCCCATCTCCTCTTCCTCACTGGTTTACCTTCCCTGACCCTAAAGAGGGCAGGTACCCATTTACAGCTGGGTGAACTGGGGGAACTGTACTGAAGCCAAGGCGCACAAACAGTTACCCATCCAAGTGGTAACCACCCTCGATGCTGCTTAACCTTAGCTTGGGGAAATCAAGTGCTCTGACCACTGAGCTATCCCCTCCCCTCAAAAGTATACATTGTCAAAAAAATTGAGTTTGTTCTTAAAAGAGACTGAAGCCACTATCATCACATCTTTCATCAACATCATTTTGGCTCAGATCTATCAGCATTATCAGTTACTGATGTAACCACAGCACTGAGTCCTAAATGAGGATTTTGATATGTTTGGAAGTGTTATGCCACGAATGTTTCAGTTTATGACAATCTCTTAACATAACAAGAAGTACTGTGCATTAAAACGTTGTTATATTTTTAAAATGGTACCCTGAGCTTGTCTTCACTCATTCATTATCTGATCCAGGCCAAAGGCTGTGTCAGTTATCGATGTCTGCTAATTGCCAAAGCCTATACTAAAATGTTATTATGTTGTAAAATGTTATGTTGAGATTGCCTTCAACCATGACAAGCGCTTAACCTAACAACCTGCACTCTCCTGTAAAGGAGGAAAAATTCCCCTGAAGTCGGAGTATGGCCACCTATAATTTATAGTGATGTACTTTAACACAGTCATACACGAAAACTTCTCATTCAGTGCGCAACTTCAATCTCACAGTGATTCCCAGGTGGGATGATGAGTGAGTCAGAGTGCACGTTCTGGGTGACCCCCAAAGTGTTAAGCTGGGGAACGCACAACAGCAACTTTCATTATGAGCTCTTACCTCAGCAAGCTGTATTGTCCAATACAGAAGAATAAAAATCCCCGAAGGCCAGAATACAGCTGCCTATATGGTGAGGTGAACTAAAACAGCCATATGAGAAATCTTCCTTTTAAAAAAAATCTCTCCACCAAGAATGCACCTATGTTATTACAGTGATTCTCATGTGTGCTAAGTGAGGCAGAATGCGCATCACGGGTGGCCTTTGCTAAGGAACGCCTAACAACAACAGCAAAAAACCTGCACATGGTTTTAATGCTGATTGGATTTAGTCGTTACAGAGCTAGCAGGTCAGTCAGATTTTTTCTTCTTGTGAATTCCAAGAATTCCACTGAAAAAACGTAACAGTTTAATGACTACAGTTTTAGAGACGAGTGTGGTTTTCTTTCAGTCTGTCTCTTTGTTTTGCTTGCTTGTTTGTTTGTTTGTTTGCTTGTTTGCTTGTTTGTTTCCTTGTTGATTTGTTTTCCTTGAGGAACTCATCTGATAGAGTAATTGCCATGTACAACAAACAAACAAACAAGCAAACAAACAAACAAAAAACCAAGGTGGCTTGCTAGTTTGCGAAATTTGCCCTGGAGATTTAGTTTCCATTTCGGAATTGAGCTATTACAGATGATTTTTCAACAGTAATTTGTGTCTTCCCCTCTGTCTGTATCTAGTTTGTCTTCTGTTCCTCTGCTTGCCTGTTTTCAGTGTGTCTGTGTGTTTGCTCTAGATTTTCCCGCTAAGAGACAGAGAGAGAGACAGAGAGACAGACAGACAGAGACAGACAGACAAGACAGAAGAGCAGAAGACAGACAAAGACGAGAAAGAGACAAGAGGAACAGACAGACAGAAACAGGCAATAGACAGAGACAAAGACGAGAGACAGAGAGAACAGCAAATGATGGCAGAGAGAGAGAAGAGAAGAGAAGAGAGAAAAGAGAGGAGAGAGAGAAGAGAGAGAGAAGACAAGAGAGGCAGAAATAGACAGATAGACAGAGACAAAGGACAGAGAAGACACAGACAAAATGATGGCGAGAGAGAAAGAGAGAAGAGAAGAGAGAGAGAGAGAGAGAGAGAGAGAGAGAGAGAAGAGAGAGAGAGAGAGAGAGAGAGAGACAAAACAGATAGACAGACAACAGACACACAGACAGACAGAGACAGACAGGCAAGACAGACAGAAAGACAGACAACACAGAAGAAGTCAGCATCGTATGCAAATGTGAGTAAAGTAGATTTATCAAGGTTTTTATTTTATTTCATTGGACGCCTACTTTGACGTTGCCATGGATACACACACACACACACACACACACACACACACACACACACACACACACACACACACACACACACACACACACGTAAGAGATATAGCATGAAGAAGACAAAGAGTCACAAAACGTCACACAGGAAAACCTGTCTCCCTGTCCCAAAATCCTGAACAATATATGTTCACGAAAAAAACCCAACAATCTTTTTTTCTCTCAGACCTAGCTCACTTATACACTTCGTGACTTCCTTGTGATTATCTACCAACTGATCTGTCTCGAGCGTACCCATGCCTTTAAAACACCTATCACAAGGACGGCAACTCTTGTGCTGGTTTTTGGATCTGTCGCCTAAAACAATGTGTCAGCGATTTGTTCAAACAGAAACAAAACAAGTCAGTACATATGGTGGAACAAAATCTTGAAAAAATATAAATCATACTTAATGTATGATAATCCCCGAAGTCCAAATATAGCTACCTTAATGATGGGCAAAAACGGTCGCATGCGGAAAAAAATGTATCCATTAATGGAACCTTAGAGCTCTAGTCAAGAAATTGGAAAAAAAAAGGAAAGGGGAAAAATAGATTATACCCTATGGTGTGGATGATAAAAAAAACCAATTCAGTGATAAATCCAGCCTAAAGACACTTATTTCTTACTTAAAGTCTTCCTCCATCATTGCACCTCACATCTGTCCTTACCTTAAATCAGCCTCCTCTATCTTCATCATCTTGACTTAGTACATTAATCTGCGTGTGTGTGTGTGTGTGTGTGTGTGTGTGTGTGTGTGTGGTCAAAGTCAAACTTTTATTTTCAGATGGTACTTTGAATAAGCAGTGCTTTTGCTTTTTTCATCAAGCCATCTATCTAGTGTTGTGGGGTGTGTGTGTGTGTGTGTTTCTAAATTAAAAATCTGTTAAATCTTATTTCTGAACTGTTGCATGCGCTTGAATGATTTGAATGCAAGCGCTTTGATTTGCTTGCTGACAAGATTCAGCACAATAAAAAGTTCATATTATGATTATTATATTATTATTATCATTATTACTATTACCATCATCTTCAGTATTGTAAGGACATAGGAAAAAATCCAGTTTAGGCCTAGAGTGAACATTTTTATACATACTGAAAGTTTCGTAAGATCTCTTTTCTTCTCTTTTCACAAAGTACACCTCACTCAGCCAACATCTATCTCTTCAGGTTAAAGGTCCTAGCATAAGAAACAGCAATCCTCCAAAGGGAAGTAACACTGCAAATTGAATTCCTCCATCAATCCTTTATTGCCCAACCTGTCCTCCCCTGAAGGTTCTGGAGTTCTTTCCCCCTAGTGGGACTGGTTATTGCCCTTGTAAATCTCTTCGGTTTGTGCCAGTGGGACGGCCATGTTTGTCTCAAGGGCCACCACTCTGTTGATAGCAGCGTCATTACATTACTGCGGAAATGGACTGCAGTTTAAGGCCCCAGAAAGGTCATCAGATAAAGTGAGTGGTTGTTGGGCTGTTGTGGAAAGGCCAAGTTTGAATAGTGTGTGTGTGTGTGCGTGTGTGCGAGCGTGACATGCACATGTGTTTGCGTGTGTGTGTGTGTTTTCTGCATATATGTATGACTGCACGTATGCCTACGTGTGTGCTCACTTGTGTGTGTGTGTGTGTGGAGAGAGAGAGCGAGAGAGAGAGAGGGGGGGGGTTGTCAGCATCCTATGTAAATGTGAATAAAGTGCTTTAAACATGATTTATTGTTTTTGCTCTGACGTTGCCATGGCGACGCACATATTAAAAGAGATTGACATTCAAAGGCAAGGGTTCCACAACATCACACCAGAAGAATGTCCTCACGTTCTTAACTTTAAAACTTAAGGTCACACCAGGAAAATGTCCTTAGTGCCTAACTTTTAAACACAACGTCACACCAGAAGAATGTCTTCACGTTCCTAACTTTCAAACACAACGTCACACCAGAAGAATGTCTTCACGTTCCTAACTTTCAAACACAAGGTCACACCAGAAGAATGTTCTCACATTCCTAACTTTCAAACACAATGTCACACCAGAAGAATGTCCTCACATTCCTAACTTTCAAACACAACGTCACACCAGAAGAATGTCCTCACATTCCTAACTTTCAAACACAATGTCACACCAGAAGAATGTCCTCACATTCCTAACTTTCAGACACAACATCACACCAGAAGAATGTCCTCACGTTCCTAACTTTCAAACACAACGTCACACCAGAAGAATGTCCTCACGTTCCTAACTTTCAAACACAACGTCACACCAGAAGAATGTCCTCACAAGCATAACTCTCAAACACAATGTCACACCAGAAGAATGTCCTCACAAGCATAACTTTCAAACACAATGTCACACCAGAAGAATGTCCTCACATACCTATCTTTCAAACACAATGTCACACCAGAAGAATGTCCTCACATACCTATCTTTCAAACACAATGTCACACCAGAAGAATGTCCTCACATACCTATCTTTCAAACACAATGTCACACCAGAAGAATGTCCTCACATACCTATCTTTCAAACGCAACGTCATCTAGAAGAATTCCTCTTGTGCTAACTTTCAGACACAACACACACTCAGCAGAATGTCTTCAAGCCTAACTTTCAACTCAACTACCTACCAGAAGAATGTCCTCACGTACCTAACTTTCAAAGAATCCCTGTTCACAGATAACTGATATTTGTCCACGTTCACCCATGCATTTCTTACTTTCATTCTTTGACTGGTTCATCTTTATCTCCCTTGTGTGAAACAAACAGCACTGGGATGCAGAACTGTCCTGTTTAGGGACTTCCTTCACTTCACCTATCCTGTAGTTGTTTAAAGCTTAAACTGTGGAAGCACAAATAAGGATTTTGCAAACCAGCTTCCTCCACTCCCTGCAGTCCTATGCTTCCTGTAGCAAATCGTTCTACTCAAGTCCAGTCTACTCTCTGATGTCTTCCCATCATTTTCTCTGGCTGTCTCTTTGTCTCCCTCCTTGTACTGTTCCCTGTATGACAGTCTTGGCCAGTCCAGATGTTCGTGTGACATGCCCATACCACTTTAGTTTGCGGGTTTTTTTTTTACTGAAGTGAGGAGCTCTTCATATCGTCGGATGGTGTTTGTAATTCTGGTTTTCACTTCCTCGTTAGCGATGTGATTTCTGTATGAAATACCAAGGAGTTTGCGAGTTCAGGGATTAGTCACCTAAAACTCCAATAGGTTTGTCATAACCAAAGTAAAAGGCCAGTGTACATACAAGTAACAAATATTTTCAAACACCAGACTGGCATCCAAAATGTAGTATAGCCTGAAAAACATCGCCAGTATGTGACAAATGGGGGTAGGTCGTGGCTTGGAGAAGCACATACATTTTATACATGAGCACTCCTTGCCACAAATTTCACTCAAGTGAAGCCCTGGTGTAGATCTCTCAAGGTAGATGGTTCAAACCTAGTTACCCCTCTTTGTCTGTCAGGACTTATCTCCCTTAGCGGATGGCCTCTCTTGTCTGCTGTCGGCAAACCGTTGGCACTTGTCAGTAAAGTGATTGAGTTAGTGAACTGGGGAAGGTGTAAAACAAAGGTGCACTACCAAAGTGGAGGTGTATGGGGTGTACAGAAATGTTGCCATTCTGTGCCATCAGTGCCTTTTTCTGTAAGGGGGTATAGGGGTAGGGGGCGGGGGAGGGTATTAGATTACTTTGTATAGCTGAAGGAATAAAGGGGGTGGATGGCGGTTGTGTTGTATGAAGGCCTGGCAGCATGGCTACACTAGGGAAACATGAGTTATTGTATCTCTTCATAACAGAAAAACAATATACCATATCAGTGACGTGTTTGCAACACACATCATACAAACACATGAAAAAGGTGTCCCATAATCTATGTGTTCGTAGGGGAGCTTTTCCAGGGGCAAGCATCTTGAGGGTGGCGCCCATCTCCTCTCCCTTGCTGCCTTACCTTCCCTGACCCTAAAGAGGCAGGTATCCATTTACAGCTGAGTGAACTGGGGGACAGTGCTGAAGCCAAGGCGCGCAAACGGTCACCCATCCAAGTGGTAACCATGGTCGATTGTGTTCAACACTGGCTGGGGGAAAGCGAGTGCTCTGACCACTGAGCTATCCCGTTCCCAAGAGTATGAAGGTCACAGACAAAATTTTTTGTTAACATTCATACACCCTGACATTTTAAACCTTCACTCTTTCAGTCACAGTGTAACTAACGAAGAACCCAGGGGTGGGTAAAGGCTGAGCCAGAGTAAAGGGAGAGGAGTTTTATAATACAGGATTGATGGCTGAAAGGCTTTTAACAAAAATCTTTGACGGGTTCTTTTTGGCTTTTGTGGTAAGCTGATTTATCAAATCTTCCAATGTTCTCACTATCTGCTTCTCCGACGTTTTAACAGATTCTATGTTTCTATGTTGTTGTTTTTTATGTTTCTCTGGTTGAACAAACACTATTCATGACCCTCAAATACACATGGCTAAACTTTACATTCCACAAAGCTTTCAACGCAGCATTTCAAGCCACAGCGCTTCCCAGAAGTTCTCCAAATTTAATCAAGCCATTCTAACGTGAGTGCTCCCCCTTGAGACAGACATGGCCGTTAGTCTGCCAAGAACTAGGATAGAAACAGGGCAAGGGCGATAACTAGCTGCAACCAGACGACAGTTTATCTTAACGCCTGGAGGACTTGACAGGAGAGGGTTTGACCCCATCAACGCTCAAAATAACGATGTGTACGAGGAGTTTATCTGTAAAGATGAATGAATGGATTATAGCTTTCCTTCAGTGTTCATTATTGTTTAAAGATCAGATAAAGTGCTAGAGAACTGTTCATTAGATCGATGGAGGTCATCAGAGGTGGATTGGTGGTCTAGAGGCACCGAACCTACCTAGAAAGCGAAAAGTCCGGATCGAAGTGTGCTGTTGTTTAATCCCGGTTTGGGCCAGAAACTGTTCTCCTGTCCATTAGACCATGAGTGGTGGTCTGGGTGCTATTCTCTCAGATGAGAGAGTAAATTGGGGTCCCCTATGTTACACAAAATTATTTAGCACAAGTGAAAAAGCCCACGGCAACAAGAAAATTGTCCCTGGCAAAATTCTGTCGAAAAAAACACTATACTAGGGAAAAATACACTTGCAAAGAGAAAAAAGGAAAAAAAGGGTGGCATTGCTCTTGTAGTGATACTCCTCAGGGACAACAGCCCGAATTCACACAGAGAAATCTGCCATGACTTAAAGTGGTATAAATAAAACGAATAAATGAGTTAAAAGAGTGGAATTGTTACAGTCAACTAGGTAAATAAATACCTTTGCAAGAGAGAGAGCCTGGAATACCACATTCCGTTAGCACCACAGAAGAAATTAAGGTCGATAACAACATTTTCTTTTTCTTTTTTGTGCAGTGCTAAATGTTGGACAAAGCTGCTGAAGGCTGTGTTAAGTAGTGTTGTAGTATTTTGGTGTACAATGTTCAGATTTGTGCTAGAACTTTGCAAGAGCTATTTCTTGTAGATCATTCCATAAACGCTCCTCTACTTTCCCCGAAAAGTTAAGTTTTAATGTTCTACACGAGTGACTCATCCCACAGATGAACATGACCACCATTTTTTGGTACTGTTGAAGCATAAGCAAGAGCTATCAGCAGCTGCAAGACAGATGCAGGCAGAGTTAGTAGGAAGATCCTAGGAACAAAGGTTAGCGCTGAGTGATTGATGTGGTAAAGCTTATTTGGTTGGGTGGTTTTGTCTGTCCTGCTTTAAACACGCTCGATGCTGCTTAACTTGGCTGGGGGAAAGCGAGTGCTCCGACCACTGAGCTATCCCATCCCCATTTATTATTATTATTATTATTATATTATTATTATTATTATATAAATATTGTATTCCACCTCAATGGCATATCAAGAATTGCAGACTATTGCACAGTGCATAACTATACAAAATGAGCTGTTCATGCCCTGTACTCAACTTGTTTTTAACCCAGAAGTATGTCTGTCAATTTACAATCATCGCCCTTTTTTTGTTCTAAATGTTGCTGCCACTCTTAGACAAGTACCATGGCCCAGGACACATGCTGTGTCAGCAGTTGATGTAGACAAAGAAACCAGGGCCTATTTTAAGGTGCTGACTTGTTTTGAGTCAGCAGTTGATGTAGACAAAGAAACCAGGGCCTATTTTCCAGTGCTCACTTGTTTTGTGTCAGCAGTTGATGTAGACAAAGAACCAGGGCCTATGTTAAAGTGCTCACTTGTTTTGAAGTGTTATGTGGGGTTTGTCTTTGTCTATGATATGCCCTACATTCACACAAAAGGGGACGGGATAGCTCAGTGGTCGGAGCACTTGCTTTCCCCCAGCCAAGTTAAGCAGCATCGAGCGTGGTAACCAGCTGGATGGGTGACCCGTTTGTGCACCTTGGCTTCAGTACAGTCCCCCAGTTCACCCAGCTGTAAATGGGTACCTGCCTCTTTAAGGTCAGGGAAGGGAAAGCAGCGAATGAGAGGAGATGGGCACCGCCCTCAATATGCTGGCCCCTGGAAAAGTGATGTCTCTGATGCCTCGCTCCCTTACGACCACATAGGTTATGGGACACCTTTACCTTTTTACATTCACAACTGCTATGTGGGGTTTGCTTTGTCCCTGGTATGCTATACATTTACACTTCCTATCCAGTGTACAATCTCACAGCAATTTTTAGGTATGATGAGTGAGAAAGAGCGTATATTTTTGGATGGGGGCCACACAGGGCTTAACTTCTACGAGCACAGGACCTTGAGACTTTCTCCTTTCTCTTTCTGCTTTGCGTTGGTCATCCCTGGAGACAACGTTGGACAGTTATCTACCATAACTGTCCCAGAGATGGGCAAACGTAACGGCCAATCCTGTCTGAGCGTGGAGGACACAGAATACCCCTGACACTGACTGAATAGAGCCTGTTTTCAGTGCTGCCTTCTTTGGAGCAACCTCTGACCTGTGTTGGCATTTTTCACTTGGAAGTATTTCGTTCTGTCTGAGAGAACAGTAGGCGAAGTAGCCCAGTGAGTAAGTGTGTCAGATTCCTGATCTGGAGTTATGAGAACGCGGGTTCGTTTCGCTGCTAAGCTGGGTTAGTTGAGACGAATTTTATTTTGAACTTCACATTAGATGAATGATTTCTCTGTAAATTTTTAGCATTAGTCAAACCTTTGTTACTTAACGATGTAAGATAGGCGCTAAGGCTTACATAAAAAAAAAACTATTGCTACATTAGAGCCAAACCAGGTTATCTCCAGTGTGCCTAAAGAAGGAGATAACCCATTAGATAACCCATTTTAGCTCTAATGTGGCGAAATATCGTCATCCTTTGAAATGTTGTGCTTCACCCATGACAAACTCTTGGCATAGCAGCCTGTATCCTCCACTAAAGGAGTACAAATCTTCTGAAGTCAGAGTATGGCTGCCTCTATGGTAAAGTACTTGTATTTACATTTTGAACCATGCTGATATTCTCCTTTAGGCCTTGACCCTTTGCTTTCATCAATAATTGACCCAGCTTTGGGTCTGGTCCAGCAGTGAGTATTATACTTATGATTGTTTGTTTCCCTATGATAATCATGTGTGTGCGTTCTGCATCTTACAAGTCATCTGACTTGCTTGGTGCTTCATAGACTCCTGCCATGCCTCTGTCAGTCATCGTCTCAGTGAATTCATCATTAGGCCCATCATTTTCTTTGGTAAAAAAAAAGTTTATTTGAAAATCAAACATACTGTTTAGTCAATAAAAACTTCCAAGTTTTCTGCAAGCTTTGGTAAGGTCCTTTGACCCTTTCAATCAACAGTTGGTCCCTAGATCACAAAGTTCACCCCCAACCCCCAACCCTCACTCTCTCCTTTCCCAATCCACTCCCTACCCCTGTCTGCAAGAATTCTCCAGAGACAGTCAAGGGCAATAACTATCCGCGGGCAGGTGAAGACAACTCGGGGAATTTCTGGGCGGGCAAGGCCGACAGTGGAAGATTGATGGAGTCCAGTTAATTTTCAGAGTGAGACTGTGTGTCAGGGAGTGTTGTACTGGTGTCAGACCTGTGTCAGAACCTTTAGCCAGGGTCATCACCCTCTGTCTGGCGGTGAAGTGATTGGTTTGGGAGGCTGGGCACTTTGGTAGTATTGATCCGGTTTTTTAATTACCTAAATGAGCAGAGTACAGTTTGGGTGTGTTAGTTTTCATTGCACTCATACCGTTTGATTGTTTAACGCAGGTATATATTAAATGAATGTGAGGTATTTGCAAATGGGGATTTATTGCAAACTGCAATTATGAAAAAGAAATCGTACGTATAGGTGTTTATTCTGTCATTTGTTTTGTCGGTCTTTACTATTAAAAGTTGTCAGGTTAAAATGTGTGTGTGTGTGTGTGTGTGTGTGTGTGTGTGTTTGTTTTCTGTGTTTCTGTCTTCTGTCTGTCTGTCTGTCTGTCTCTCTCTCTCTCTCTCTCTCTCTCTCTCTCTCTCTCTCTCCTTTCTTTTCTTTCTCCCTCTTTCTGTCTGTCTGTCTCTGTCTCTCTGTCTCTCCCCCCCTCGTGTGTATACGCGCACGCGTGTGTGTGTGCGGGCATGTGTGTGTGTGTGTGTGTGTGTGCGTGGGAGCCCGTGCGTGCGTTTGTGCGTGTATGTGTGTGTGTGTTCTTTCACAACATTGTTTCACATCTAATACCGCTGAAAATAGCAGATATTCAGCTCATTTTTCACTTCTATCAAAACAGAGGAGAGTCCAGGTTTGTAACTCGTTTTGAGCCCCCCCCCCCCCCCCCCCCCTGGTCCCCCCCAACCCACCCACCCCACCCACCCCTTCTCCTTCAATCGTTCATTTATTCATTCGTTCGTTCGTTTGTTCGTTTCTTGACTAATTCTTTGAATCATTCATTCATTTGTGGTTTAAGAACTCATTGCATAAAATGTGCATGGAAAAGACATATAGAAAGTAAACGTCATGTATAAAAGTGCATTTTTAAAACGCATCAGCTGTTAAAGGAATTTGACTAATCCGTATGTACAAGCTTGCCTTCACTTGTATCCCAACTCAACAGCAATCCCTTCCTTCCTTCCTTCCTTCCTTCCTTCCTTCCTTCCTTCCTTCCTTCCTTCCTTCCTTCTTTCCTTCCTTCCTTCCTTCTTTCCTTCCTTCCTTCCTTCCTTCCTTCTTGCCTGCCTTCCTTCCTGCCTGCCTTCCTTCCTTCCTTCCTGCCCGCCTGCCTTCATTCCTTCCTTCCTTCCTCTCTCCCTTCCTTCCTTCCTTCCTTCCTTCCTTCCTTCCTTCCTTCCTTCATTCATTCATTCATTCATTCATTCATTCATACATTTGCTTGTTTCTTCATCTGGTCATGCATATGTGCATTCATAGGCTTAATCATGTATCTATTTGTTCATTCCTTCATTTAATTATTCATTGTTTCATTACTCATTCCTTCATTATAATTATACCAAAAAATGATGACCACAGCAGAAGCAAAGTCTTGTAAAGCGAACGTCAGATAATAAAAGAACTCCAACCAGTGTGTGTGTGTGTGTCGGGGGGGGGGGGGTGCTCTCTCGGTTGGAAAAATCATCAATGCTTCCCACCAGACTATCTGCATGCACGGGATGCCTCCGTCAGATAAGAAAGGCAGTAATCACGACAATAATAACAACACCAAATCTGGAATGACAAGGCATGCACTGACTGACTTGTTGTGTTGGTTAGTGTTTGACGGTCACAGAACAGCGCGGTCAAAGATGCTGTGTACACTAACACAGTACAGTATTTGCTGAAGATTACAAGTTAGGTGTAGTGTTTTTTCTTGACGCTGAAAAGGACTGAAAGAAAGAAGAAGAAGAAGAAGAAGAAGAAGAAGAAAAGAAGAAGAAAAGAAGAAGAGAGAAGAAAGAAATAGAGAAGAGGAGGAATTAAGAAGAAGAAGAAGAAGAAGAAGAACTAAGAATTGCGAAGAAGAATTGTGAAGAAGAAGAAGGAGGAGGAGGAGGAGGAGGAGGACGAGGAGAAGGAGAAGACGAAGAAGAAGAAGGAGGAGGAGGAGGAGGAGGAGGAGAAGAAAAGTACCATCTAACATGTACATGAGGATATTTTCTGCTTCTTTTAAACTGCTGTAGATGTGTTTGTCATTTTCTTGAAGATTTTCAGCAAAGAAGTACGTGTATGTGTGTGCTGTGTTTGTGAATGTGTGATTCACAAACAGCACACACACACAAAATCACACAGACACACACACACATACATACACACTTGTTCATCCACTCAATCTCTCATTCACACAAATGCCAGTATCAATATAAAAAGTCCCAAATGTTTGAATAAATCTTCAATAAATCAATACCCACGCTACTACTACTAATAATAATAATGTATGGAATTTATATAGCGCTGAATCCTTGTAAAGCAACAAATCAAAGCGCTACTGCTAACCTAACCAAGAACCCACAGATAAGAACATAATTATATCGTGAAGTGTAATTGGGAATCACAAATAATCAAACAACAACAATGAAGAAACAACTCAGGGTTTGTTGTGAACAACAACCAATAAAAAGACACCCATGAGGACTGGATAGCTCAGTAGTTAGAGCACTCGCTTTTCCCCAGCCTAATGTTAAGCAGCATCGAGCGTGGTTACCAATTGGACAGGTGACGGTTTGCTCGCATTGGCTTCAGTACAGTCCACCAGTTCACCCAGCTGTAAATGGGTACCTACCTTTTTTATTTGTGTCTGTCAGTCTGTCTTTCTGTATGCATACATGCATGCATATATGTATGTATGTATGCATACATGGATGCATGAATGTATGTATGTATGTATCTTCCTCTGTCTCTCCCTCTATCTATCTACCTAGCCAGCTATCTATTTTTCTTACTGGTCCTGTGCTATTTTCTTTGGTCTCCTTCGCCTATTCCCTTTATTCCCAATCGCTTTTCTTTGTTACTTTTCTTGTCGGCAGTCAGAATGTCTCTATCCAAATGCATCTTCTGAATGTCTTCTTCTGGCGACATTTATGAGCGAAGATTTCTGATGTGTTGGCAGCTTGATCATCATATATCTTCCCCACCTCTCAGTTGTGCTGTTACTCATGTTTGGAACCGACACTCCTGCCTGCCAGTCTTCACTCGGTACAGCAGTGTCGTAAACCCCTGCACTAAATCACACAGCAGTGATGCCTGGGAAAGGGCTCTGTGAATAATCCAGGACTGTTTCTTCAAGGGGAGAAACATTTGTGGTTCAGGAGTGACGGTTGTGAAAAAGAGGGAAATGTGACAGGGCTGAAGGTGTCCTTTTTGTAGAATATTACTTTATGTCTTGTTCTTTTTACTTCTTTTTTCAATGTTCTGAGATGTTTCTTATTCTCACTTATCGCGAATGAATGTTTTTATGTTTTATTTTAGAAATTGCTTTGTTAAGTTTTGTTGTTGCGTGTTTTACTTAGGTTGATTCAAAGCTTCTACATGTGTAGAACAATTCAGAGTTTTAAACGAAATAGTGTTATGGGTTAGCAGTTTCCAGTTTGATATATCTTTTTGGAATAAACTTTTACATTTTTTTCAATTTTACATGTATTATCTGACTATATGGTCTATACTGTTCCTTTTTGAATCTTTGCACCATTCACCCAGTAAAGGAAATATGTTAAGTGTCATTGCATCAAAGGGAAAAAACCACACCCCATTCAGGAGTGACAGTTCAAAGAAAAGGGAATGTGACGTGAGCAGTAATAACCTGCCTTGCAGTCAATTACCTTAAATCTTTTCTAAAGGGTTTCCTGTGTTATTTGGAAATTCTTCTTTTCATTTTTTTCATTTTGATTTTCTCTTGTTTATTTTCCACGAAGTCTGTCTGCTTTCCTAATGGAGAATTAGAGCTTTCAAATCTGGTTTTGGGGGGAACAGGATAACCAAATGGTCATAGCGTTGAGTTCATGATCAGCCAGTCTGGGGGGCTGGTTTGCGACCACCAAGATGCCCCTTCAAGCCAATTTTCCCCTGAAGTTAACCTCAGTACTGTCTCCACTCCCACTGGGAGTCCCTCAGATGAGGCTATAAACTGAGGTCTCGTGTGCAAAAGCAGCCCGAATTTCACGGAGAAATCTGCCGTGACTTAAAGTGGTATGAAATGAAATCTGAGCGCTTTGATTTGTTGCTTTACAAGATTCAGCGCTATATAAATTCCATACATTATTATTATAATTATTATATCCAAAACCCGTTCCACCAACTGGAAGAGTAAGCCAATCAGTACTGGTAGGAACAGATTTTAAAAAGAACCATGCACTTTTGTGTTGTGTTTACACATTATATCTATCCCTGAAATCAGAATGCAGCTACCTGCATGGTGGGTAAACAGTTGCATACACAAAATGTCAGTTTCTCACCTGGAAGCTGTAGCTAACAAACAAAAATGGATATCCTTTGTTAGATTTACAAGCAAACTTTTCCTGCCTGAAAGTCATGTTTTGTGTTTACAAATCTTCATCGCCTTTGGGTGATATATTTATACATGTGTGTGACCTACTCTGTCTGCCAGTCTACAGTCAATACCATGGTGTCGTAAACCTATGGGCTAAACCACAGGGTAGTGTTGTTTGGGAAAGAGCTCTGTGAATAATCCATGGCTGTTTCATCAAAGGGAGAGAAATATTTTCTTCATGGATTCCTTAACATATTCCATAATACCTGTTGATATAATGTAATACTTTTTCGGGTTATTCACATTCTCTTCCTTATCATTCAGATTTCTAAAGAGAGATTTTTCAAATTATTATCATTTTATTTCGAGGATAATGAAATAAGCACACATGTGCTTTTTCACAGGCAGTCTCTGTGTGTATGTAGCTCTTTAAATTTTTGTCATCGTTTCCACCGGCATGCAATGGCCTACTTTTCTGAAAAGCAGAACTGGTTTTAACGTGTATGCAAGATGTTCTGGGTATATTCGCACACAGGGTCTCGGTTTGTAGTCTCAAGAAAGAGAGAGAGAGGGAGTGAGAGAGAGAGACAGACACACACACACACACAGACAGAGACACAGAGAGAGACACAGAGAGAGATACAGAGACAGACAAAGACTGATGTGTCTCTTTCCATATATACAAATAAAGGCGATAGCTGTGTTATAGTGTGCACTTTACCCACTATAAGTTTAACTACAGCCCCCATTTCCTTCCCCTGTTCCCTGCCCCCCACTCCCACAGGCTCCCTCAAGAAACAATGTGTTCAACCTGGCTAGACTTCATGATTTGCTTAGTTCAGCAATTCTAAAAGACAGGGTTAGGTTTCTTTGTCAACCTCTAAGTTGCAGGGGACGGGATAGCTCAGCGGTCGGAGCACTTGCTTTCCCAGCCAGTTAGCAGGCGTGGAGCATGGTTCATTGGATGGTGACCATTTGCGTGCCTTGGCTTCATGACAGAGTTCCAACAGTTCAGTCCAAGCTGTAAATGGGTACCTGCCTTCTTTAGGGTCAGGGAAGGTAAGCAGCGAGGGGAGGAGATGGGCGGCCCTCATAAGCTGTTCCCTAGAGAAGTAGAAGGTCTCTAGTCTGCTTCCCCTAGACTTATAGTTATGGATCCCTTTCACTTTTTAAAAATTACAGTGCGCTGTTTGGACAAACAAACTTCTCATCTGTTTGTATACCCATGGTTGTGGGCTGGGAGACCTAGCAATTCATTGAGGCCTGTGTACTGTCACACCCTCTCTCACATTAAGTGTCAAGAAGTCTCTGTGAGCCAGTAGTCTTGGCAAGGCAGTGGTATGGTGTGGCTAAGTGTTATACCGAAGTATTAACACATGAAGGCCTATAATCCTAGGGCTTGTGGCTCAGCCTTTGTCAGCTACAGTGGAGTCCTCTCTATTCATTGCCTGAGGCATTGTTGTAGAGTGTCCAGTGGAACAGCCATGTGATAAACACCTTAGAGCTTGCTACAGCTGGTCTTAGTCAATAGGCTTGTGAGCCCCTTGCTTGCTGAGTAGCATCCCCCCCCTTTCCCCTCTCTATTACCCCCCTCCCTTTCCTCTAGTGAATCAACCGATTTTGTCATGTAGTAAGACTATTGGTTGATTTTACTTTGTGAATGAAATTTGTTTGTCAGCTGATTTGACTGTGTGGTTAGGATTTGCTAGTCTCAGTTTCCGAATGTATTCATTGGTCAGTTGTACATGGCATTTTAAAGTCATTCTCTTGCTGGCTGTTTGGGGTAACATTCTTTTCTTGAGTTAGACTGCTGTGTGGTGAAACTGGACAGAATGACTTTGACAGCAGTTTTGTTCTTCACTATTCCTAGGTGAGGTTTTGCTGTGGATGTGCACATAGCACAACCCATACAGAATGTTCCCACACATGAAAAAGACCAAGCTGAAACTAAGTACATTAGACTTGAAGCAGATCAATCTGTCAGGGGTTTTGCTTTTAAACCTGTAATGCTTAACGTTCAAAATATGTTAGAGAATCAAACGTACCCTCATGGAGGTAACCAAAGGAAATAAACGGGAAAAAGTGTCATATACTGAGAGTAGCAGATTACCTACAATGACTGCTCTTCAAACAGTCCTCGGGAAGAAAAATAAACAAGCAGAACAAAACCCAGAAATACTACTTCTACTTCTACTACTACCATTACTACTGATGATGATGATGATGATGATGATAGTGATGATGATGATTAGGGAGATGATGATGATGATAATACTGAAAATATTGGAATTGATAATTATAGTACCATATTCTCCAAAAACAAATAAAAGCGCTTGTATTCAACCTACTTATGCAGCCAGACACAATTAATAGTTTTTACAAATTCAAATGTACACACACATGGACGCATGAACACACACACACACACACACACACACACACACACACACACACACACAAAGGTTTTACACTTTGGCAGGGTCATGGGGGTTTGGCTATTGAGCATAAGGACAGAATGAGATGAAACAAGAGGGGATAATCTTAGGTTTGAAGTAAATGTGTTTTGAGGCCGGATTTTAAAGTGTCATTAGTAGGCTTTTGGCGAAGGGAGAGAGGGAGGTCATAACAGATCGATGGACCAGAAATAGAGAAAGAGCGACAGCCAACAGTGGATTGGTTGAATCTGGGTATTCATAAACACAGCATAATGGAGGGAACAAGAAGGAGTGTACAGGTGAAGACATTCAGAGAGGAGATAACAACAACAAAAACACCAACAATAACAACAAACAAAAACCCTACAAAAATATGCTGAACTATTTCACTCATGTTTTCCCTTTACATGGGATGGGCTTATCTTGCAGCAGCACTTTGAAGCAAAAGGAGAGCAGAAAGCAAGGCTGCACTTGCTACCGGCAGTAAGTATTGATTTGGTTAATGGAAAAACGATAGTGACCTAAGAATGCATGCACTCACTGACTGTGGTCAGTGCCTAATGGTACGCAGCGCGATGACAATAGAACCATTCCGCTTTCAACTGGTGCACTCTGTGATTCCACTGATGGCAAAGGGATAGGCCAAGGTGGTTCAGAGGCCACCCATCTTTAATGGTGGCTTTGCTCTGGCAGGAAAGATGGGGAGAGTGAAGGCTTTCTGTTTTAATGAGCTGAAGAAAGTGTAGGTCTAATTTTCAGTTGAGAGCTGTACACATCAGAATATTAACTCAGCATACCCAGTAAGAATATCAACAACAACACACACATATAAAATATAATACTATATAATATATATAAAATATATATATATTAATATATATTTATATTAATTTATAATATTCCTTTACGGACATTTTAGTGTTTTCCTGAAAGTAATTTTTTTCCTATGGTACAGCTCTTCTCTCTCTCTCTCTCTCTCTCTCGCTCTCGCTCTCTGTCTTAATTCTAACACGTTCTACTCCATTTTATAATGTAAAAAACCCCAACCCTTACTATCTAGATCTAATCCATAAAAAAGGCTACACTGCTTACGTGTACTCTTAGACATTTAGCCATCAAGTTCCTTTGACTCGTTGTACCAGTTCAGAAGAAGAAAAGATATACACCATTTTTTTCCCGCTGCCTCAGTGAACGCAATTTCGTCTGCCCCACATTCATCTCTTTTACAACCGTCGTTTGCAAACGAGAAACGTTCTCTCCCCTTGATGAAAAAAACAACTCTTAACCAATGACAGAAATCTTTCCCAAACAGCGCTGGCGTGTGGCTTAATGCATGGGGTTACAACAGTGCTGGGAGAAGCGAGGGTACAACCGAGTGATTTGTTCACAGAAGGATGAAAGGGAAAGCAGATTTATATACCGGAGCTGTCCTTACTTAAGAAATTGCTTGCAAAACGTGGTGAAAGACGAGCTGTGAAAAAAAACAACCGCAGCTTTTACAGAACAGAAATCTGGTTGTCAAACGAGAAACAGCAAGTAAGTAAAGAAGTTACGCTAAAATGAATAGATAAAAAATGGAAAAATAAATTTTTTTAGAAAGTCAAAAAGGAGGAAAATAAAGAAAGACGACGAAGAACAATGCATGCTTGTAGCTTGATGTTACTTCGCAGGCTCGAGTTTATCTTCTCATATTGGTTGATGTTTTTGTTATTAAATAAATACAATTCGGTTTAAATCCACTACGAAAACGAATAACGAAAAATACGGGCAGACGAACAGATAGAGACAGAAACATAGGCATACAATCAGAATTTTTTTTTTTTAAATGTCACTAAAAAAGGTTATTTTGTGCTTGTAAACATGTGTGTCATCATACATGCACGCATACAAACGCTCACGCACGACAAGCAGCAACAACTACAACAGCAGCACACACACATACACACGCACGCACACACGCGCGCGCGCACGGATGCACTTACAGGCACACACAAACACACACACACACACACACACACAACACACACACACACACACGAACATGACACACACACAGCACGTACACATGCGCGCGACACATACACACACACACACACGCACAGCACACAACATCACACACGCGACGCACACATGCACGACACACACACACACACACACACACACACACACACACGCACACAACATTCACACACACGCACGCACACAGCACCACACACACACACACACACACACACACACACACACACACACACCACCACACACACCCCCACACACAGAGTCTACCATAAATGGCTACATTCTAGCCCTCCTTTCTTATCAATCATTTTTAAGCCTACACAAGAACTGGGACTGGTAGACAGGGAAGTGAAGAGTTATTTGGAGAGATCGCTATAACAAGACAAGTGTGCACTTAAGAGTTGTCTCCCTTCTTCACAGCTTTTTTTACATCTGCCTGTCTGCATGGAGTGGACCTCTTCTGTCTGAAGGCGGAAATCTATCTATCTATCTATCTATCTATCTATCTATCTATCTATCTATCTATCTATCTAATCTATCTATCTATCTATCAATCATATATCTAATCATCTATCTATCTATCTACCCATATTATCTATCTACCTTCTATCTATCTATCTATCAGATATCTATCTATCTATCTATCTACTACTATCTACTATCTACTCTATCTATCTATCTATCTATCTATCTGATTCTATCTAGTTCTATCTTTTCTATCTATCTATCTATCTATCCTATCTATCTATCTATCTATCTATCTATCTTCTTCTATCTATCTTATCTCTGTCTGTCTGTCTATCTATCCATCTATCTATCTATCTATCTATTCTATCTATCTATCTCTATCTATCTATCTATCTATCTATCTATCTATCTATCTATCTATCTATCTATCTTCTGTCTGTCTGCTCTATCTATCTTCTCACATCTCTCGTCTATCTATCTATCTATCTATCTATCTATCTATCTATCTATCTATCTATCTATCTATCTATCTATCTATCTATCTTCTGTCTGTCTGTCTCTTCTATCTATCTTCCTCCGATCCATCCATCCGTCGTCTGTCTGTCTTCTGTCTACTACTATCTATCTTCTATCTTCTATCTATCTATCTGTCTATCTATCTTCTGATCTTCGTTCTCATCTATTATCATCATCTCCTCTCATCCTCTCTCCTCTCTACGTCCTGTCTCTTCTCGTTCTTCTGTCTATCTATTCTTTCGTCGACTCTGTCGTTGGTGAGTCTCATCTCGATCTTCCATCTATCTATCTATCTATCATCACTATCATCATCTATCTACTCACACACATATACACACACATACACACACATACAGACACACACACACACAGACAGGCGGACAGACACGATGCAGAAAGGGCATTCACGGTAAGGTAAAGTATTGTTCAGACTACGTAAGGTAAAGGTTAAACTGCTCCACAACCTATCCACTTGTTGGGAGCGAGGTGTCATAGACCTCAGCTTCTCTAGGGCCAGCATATTGAGGGCGGCGCCCATCTCCCCTTCCTCGCTGCTTTACCTTCCCTTACCCCAAGGCAGGTACCCATTTAACAGGTGGGTGAACTGGGGGAACTGTACTGAAGCCGAGCCTCGCTCACAGTCACCCATTTACTCGGTAACTGTGCTCAACACTGTGAAAGCTTAGCTTGGAGAGAGAGCAAATGCTCTGACCACCGAGCTAACCCGTCCCCATAAACTGTAGTGATATTTATTAGCTACTTTTTTTTTTACTGTTAAAACATAAAAATGGTCGTTTGCGTGACCCCTCTCTGAAAACAATGCATAAATCATCTGAGATAGAGAGAGAGAGAGAGAGAGAGAGAAGAGAGAGAGAGAGAGATGAGACTGACAACACACAAAATGCAGACAAGAAAAATAACAAAAATATAGAGGAACTGCTTCACTCCCTCTCAACGGCAATAAATAAATGACAGTCCGCTTGAGAGGGACATTTGAGAGCTCGTCAAGTGAGTGACAGACGGACAGTGGCATACACGCACGCCTGTTGCTGTTATACTACTGACCATTCCCCCTCTCTGTGCCTGTCTTTCTGCTCAGAGAGGATTTCCATTTCAAACATTTGAAGATTTTGTCTGCCCCTTGTTGTGATTAGATTAAAGTCCCAACAAGATTGTGGATTTAGGGACTGTTTTTTTTGCTTGCCCAAATCCTTCTGCCTTTGTGTTGTGTTCATATGCACCAGAGAGAGAGAGAGAGAGAGAACACAGGACGAGAAGAAGGAACACGACAAACAGATAGATAGATGAGACAGATGGTGATGATGTGATGATGATGATGATGATGATCGTTATTAGCAAATAAACGAAATAGATTAAAAAAAAAGAGAGCAACAGAGAAGTGAAAGAAAGACAGAAAGAAAAACAAAAAAAGACAAAAAGAAACAAACAAAGACCCCAAAAAGAAGAAAGAAGAAGAAGATACAGGGATTTGCTAGGTCACTAGATAGAAAGAAAGAAAGGAAGAAAGAAAAAGAAACAAAAAAGGAAAAAATTAAAAGGAAGACACAGGGCTGTGCCAAGTACTTCCTTAGTCAACTTCAGGCAAGGGTCTCGAGACAAGGGAGTGAAGTGAAGAGTTGTTTGGAGTGATTGCTGTAACAAGACAAGTGCGCACTTGAGAGTTGTCTCCCTTCTTCACAGCTCCTCTGATACCTGCCTGTCTGCATGGAGTGGACCTCTTCTGTCTGTCTGTCTGTCTGAGAGTGACCTGGAGAGATAGAGACAGAGAGAGAGAGAGAGAAAGAGAGAGAGAGCTTCTTAAGTCATCAATTTATCACAGAGCAGAGAAACAGACAGGCAGAGGACAAGAGGGACACACACACACACAAAACACACACACAACACACACACACACACACACCACTCACACACACACACTCACACACACACACACACACACACACACACACAACACACACACACACACACACACACACTCTCTCTCTCTCTCTCTCTAACACACATGCACGAACGCAGGCGCACACACACACACCACACACACACACACGCAGGCACACACAGAAAGAGGGGAAAAGACAGCAACATACAGAGAGAAGAGAGAGAGGGAGATAGAGAGAGAGAAAGAGAGAGAGAGAGAGAGAGAGAGAGAGAAATGAGATGAGATGAGAGAGAGATAGAGAGAGAGGAGAGAGATAGAGAGAGAGAGGAGAGAGAGAGATAGAAAGAGAGAGAGGGAGAGAGAGAGAGGGAGAGGGAGAGGATATATATATATATATATATATATATATAGAGAGAGAGAGAGAGAGAGAGAGAGAGAGTGAGAGAGATAGAGAGAGAGGGGGGGGGTGTGGGTGGAGACAGAGACAGAGAATGAAGATCAAGAAAAAGAAGAAGAACAAGGAGAAATGAATCGAAACCATGAAGAACACATAGAAAAGGTGTACAAGATGATTAGGAAAGCATAATAATTTTGACAACTACGACATAAATGCTGTCGTCCAAAGATGATGATAGTAATTAACTACAACCACAACCAGGAGGAAGACGATAACGTGACATCAAAGAGGCTAAATAAGGGACAGGAAAAACTGAATGACATAAACAAAGCATTCTCCATTAGCCTCCCCTTTTGTGCCCAGTTGTGCTCGCTCTTTGTTGCCTCTCTAATGAAGCGACATAGTGATAAGGGGAACTGTGTTTGCTCGTTACCACATGAAGAATAGCTGCAGCAGATAACACACTGGTGCCTTGTTTTCTTAATTAGAGCAGTGTTTGTGAGAGATTGGGAGAGAAACAGAGAGAGGAGAGTGAGAGAGGGGGATAGAGGAGAGGAGAGAAGAGAGAGAGAGAGAGAGAGAGAGAGAGAGAGAGAGAGAGAGAGAATGACATGATTTGTTGTTCAATATTTGGAATACTCTTATGCTAAAGAAAGAAAAGGAAGAAAGAAAATTAAAAAAAGAAACGAAAAAGACAGCACAAACAGAAAGAAGCAACATGTACAAATAGGAAGCAAAAAGGGAAAATTGATTTTTAAAAGAAAGTGAAACAAGAAAGAAAGAAAGAAAGAAAAAAAAACCAACAATAAACAAACAGAAGAAACAAACAAGGGGCAAAAAAAAAGAAAGAAAGAAAGGAACAAAGACCAAAAAGCAATAATGAAACAAAAAAATAATATGCAGAATTCAAGAATTTATAATTTTTTTTATATCGAGGATAATGGAACAAGCACCCATATGCTTTTTTACATCCAGTCCCCGTGTGTATGCGGTTTTGTAAATTTTGTCATCTGTTCCCACCGGCACACAATGGCTTACTCTTTCGAAAAGCGGAACAGGATTTAACGTGTGGGCAAGATGTTCTGCATGCCTTCGCACACGGGGCCTGGGTTTATAGTCTCATCTGAAGGATACATAACAACACAAATCAGTTTATAAAGGATATAAACGAAACAAAGATGATCCCTACTCATGACAAGCAAACATTCAAGCAAACAATGAAAGCCAAGGTGCAGGAACAATCAGCCATCCAGTAGGTAACCCAACTCCATGCTGCCTATCCTTACCTTGGAACGAGTGCTCTGAGCATTGAGATATCCCCTCCCCAATAAATAAAAAAAACAATGAAAGTAGCCAGGAAAAAAGAATGAATAGAGAAATACATTTTAAAAATCGATAAGTGAATGCCTAAATAAATAAATAGATAAATAAATGAATGAGTGAATAAGCAAATAAATGAACAAAATCAATAAGTACCTGTAACAGCAGCAGGTTTTTACTATGCTGGTGTCATTTGCATACTCTTAAGCTAAAGACAGAAAATAAAGGTTTCATGTGCCTTAAACAGAAGTGAGGTTTGTCAAATTTTGAGCTAATGAATAAAATAAATAATCGATTGAATAAATGAATAACAAATAGATAAATGAAATGCTACTTCTTCATTTACTGAAAGAAATGTGTGTCCCAAACCAAAAGAGATAGATGAAGATCTGCAAAAACACCCGACAAGCCCGGAGAAAGACCAGAAATTCAATTCTTACCATTGTGCTTATTCTTCTTCACCCCAACCAGAATTTATCATAAGAATTAACCTGATTTCAAGTCACTGTGTGTTATCTGACCTATCTGTGTGTGGTCCATATGTCTCCTGTGTACCTGTAACGCCTAGCCACTAACTAGAAGGAGGAGGAACCGAAATGCCCCATTGTGGAGTCATGGCTAAGGTATACTTAAGCCCAGCCATTCTAGGCAGAGGGATTTCCAGCAGACAACACCTTCAAGTGTCTGCAATTGACAAGCTGTCCAAGTGAACGAGAGAGAAATATATATATATATATATACAGAGAGAGAGAGAGAGAGAGAGAGAGAGAGAGTGGTCATCAACTAGTACAGCAACAAAGGTGTGTATGTCAGTGTCAGTCTGTCACCCACTCACTTGACAAGCACTCATATGCACTTCTCTGCCTGCTGTCATTTCTTTTACTGCCGCTAAGAGGGAGCAATGCACTTGGTCCATTTGTGTTATTTCTGTTGTCTGCCTTTTATGGGGGCTAGTCTCTTGACTCTTCTGCAACGAATGATGAATTATGGTGTTCTCAAAGTGCGGGTATGCTGGGTGACCTTATTTGTTTTATTTATCATATATCTGCTCATATTTATTATGAAAAATGGTAGATGGTTAAGAGTAACTATACAATGTCCACAATACTTTAGTTTTGGTCAGCTTCCTTTGTCACTTTCCTTTTTCTTCCCCTATGTTGGTCTGTCTGTCTCTGTCTCTGTCTGTCTGTCTGTCTGTCTGTCTGTCTGTCTCTCTCTCTCTCTCTCTCTCTCTCTCTCTCTCTCTCTCTCGCTCTCTCTGTGACTTTATGTCCTGTACTTGCATTCTTTTAGTTTAGTTTTTAAACATACCAAAAAGCTGTTTCTTTACAGTATTTTTTTTTGCCTTGTGTTCTTATCTTCTCGTTTTATCTTTTCATTTGATTTGGAAACATTGCAAACAGTTTGCTACTTGTTTTATTAAATTTCGTAAGCCATTGATAAACGAATCGTGTATGATCATTTATACACTTTATACTTCTTTTTCACATCCAGTCAACAAAATCAGATTAAACAAAATATTGGCTGTAGACGTTCTCCAGTTACTGTAACTCTTAAATGCATCAAGTGTTTTTAGAAACACGCACAGAACGTTTATAGCCCATTCCCCTTGAATGTTGTTTACAGCCCTACCGACCACGAAAGCCATATCAGGGCTGTCACCTCCTAATACCTTCAAATACCTAATACAGTCCATCTGAAGAAAATGACACAATACCTAAATCATTTCATTCCTTAAGGTTAATAAATCAGGCTGTGCTGAGGATGCCAGCCATTCCACTTAATTCATCATCCCCAGATTACGAAAAACACACGTAATAAACGATTAATATATTAAAGTACAAAAGTATACATACAAATCCACATGGACAAATAATACTGCAAAATGACCAGTCTGTGTCCATCCAAGTGTTTAAGTATCATTACCTGGCTGCCAGAACAAAAGAACACAGGCAGTGTCATATAATGAAAATGGAAATTTTTTGATTGATTTCCTTGCAAAAGACAGGATAGTGGACTGGGAAGGCAGAAAATAAGCAAGAGAGATGACAGAAAGGTAAGGAGAAAGACAGAAACAAAGAGAGAAATAGAAAAGTGGAAATGTAGTGCACAGAATTTCCAGAAGATGGGGAAACAACGTTCACATTCACGTAGTAACTCTAAAAAGTAAAGATAAAAACAATCATCTCACAGTGATTCCCAGGTGGGATGACTGAGTCAGAGTGCATGTTCTGGGTGTAAGGCTGAGGAACGCACAACAACCACACCATATCAAGTGAGATTTGAACGCTTATCCAACACCGCCATGTAGTTGGCTGTATGGTTTGTGAACATAGAAAATAGAGCAGGGCTTATGACATATCCTTGTCATACACAAACAGTATATAAATAATACAAATACTTACAACTTAGCCTCACACACGCTTGTGTCGAATCGTATAAAGGAATTCAATGTTGTTGCAACCGGAAGCCGCTCTATATCCGTTATTTTCAAACAAGGTAGCAACAGTATATCTGAATGGAATGCTTTTCTGAAATCTAATTAAACAGCGTAGGCCTATCTTTGTTTCTTTCTCTCTTGTTTGCTTGCTTGCTTACCCGTGGGTGTTTTTCTTCTTCCTTGGTGCAAGATGTCTTTGGCGATAAAATCATTTGCTTGCTGGACATTAAGGTAAAGGTGTCCCATAACCTATGTGGTCGTAGAGGAGCGAGACATCAGAGACACCATCTTCTCAAGGGGCCAGCATTTTGAGGGTGGACACTGGATCTACGGGAAAAAAAGGAAAATTGCAGCGTCTGCTTTCTATTTTATATATAAATTTATATCTCTACAGTCTTGTAATGTGTGTTTACTTATTCATTTATTCTTTTATTTTGAGGATAATGGAATAAACGTGTGTGTGTGCGCGCGTGTGTGTGTGTTGTGTGTGTGTGTGTGTGTTGTTGTGTGCTTCTGTATCTGTGTCTGTGTATGGGTGTAAGTGTATGTGTCTGGTGCGTGATTGTGTGTGCATGGCGTACGTGTGTGTGTGTGTGTGTGCATGCGTGCGCGCGCATTTGTGAGTATTTGCGTGTGTGTAATATTTGGCTGCACGTGGTCCAGTCTTATAGAAAGAGCAAACACGTGTATGTGAATTTTCATCATCATCATCATCATCATCATCATCATCATCATCATCATCATCATCATCATCATCATCATCATCATCATCATAAAGTGGAACTTCTATAGCGCTGTATCTTGCATAGACAAATCAAAGCGCTTGCACTCAACTCATTCTTACACAGTCATGCAACCAAAAACAATAAATATTAAACAAATAACATTTTATTCACATTTGTGTTTGAGTACCAGTAAAAGGAAAACTGTAACCTATTAAAGCCTTTTTTCTGAGAAAGTCTTTTCATTTTATTGATTTATCCCTCATTTACCTCTTGGATGACAAACTAAAAGTTACACGCCTTGGTGGGGGGGGGGGGGAGAAAAAGAGATGTCTGTGGTAATGTATCTTTATTTTTATTCTGGTTTGCAGAGCAAAATCATTATTCAGGGAACTATCAAAACACGTCACAACAGAAAACAAACAAACTGAAAAACACTCCATCAAATACACAGCCCCAAAACTAATAATATACCCCCAAACGCACGAGCAAAACAAAATTAATAAATAAACAAAGAAGAAACGTTTTTCTTTAAAAACAAACAAACCTAAAACCAAAACAGATCTCTGAAATGCAGACCTATAACTTTACAGAGCAGGCTGGTAAACCACTTGCTTTTCCCGGTTTGGGACATCAATTGAGGAATTTATAAACCGCTCCTCAGGGACTCTATACAGACTTGTAGCGGAGATGTGGAAGAGGAAGAGGAGGAGGAGCAGGAGAAGGAGAAAAAGAAGAAGAAGAAGAAGAAGACAAACAACAACAACAAAGCAACAAACGAACAGAAACTAGAAGAGACAAGGAGATAAAAGAAGAATGAGAGAAAAGACGGAGGAAGTAGAAAAGGAGGAGGAGAGGGAGGAGAAAGAGGAGGAAGGAGGAGAAAGAGGAGAGAGGAACAGAGGAGAGAGAAAGAGGAGGAAGAGAGGAGAAAGAGGAGGAAGTGGAGGAGAAAGAGGTGAGGAGAAAGAGGATGAGGAGAAAGAGGATGAGAATAGAGGAAGGAAAGGGAGGAGAAGAGAGAGTGAGAAGAAAGAAGATGAGGAGAAAGAGGATGAGATAGAGGAGAAAGAGGAGGGAGGAGAAAGATGATGAAGATGAGGAGAAAAGAGGAGGAGAGAGAGAAAGAGGATGAAGATGAGGAGGAGAAAGAGGAGGAGGAGAAGAAAGAGGATGAAGATGAGGAAAAGAGGAGGAGGAGGAGAAAGAGGAGGAGGAGAGGAGAAAGAGGATGAAGAGAAAGAGGGGGAGGAGAAAGAGGAAGAGGAGAAAGAGGAGAAGGATGAGGAGAAGTCAAAAGTGATGAAGATGATGACGTTAGTGATGGAGATGGAAGTGATGGTGATGAAGGAGACGGTTGGTGATGATGATGATGATGATGACGATAATGATGATTAAGAAAAGAATGGCAACGACGATGACGATGATTATAAAAGCATAGACAGCGATAATGACAAATGTGATAATAATGATGTGATGGCGATGATAGGAAAAAAGAGGCCATAAGGACAAACATCTAAAGGAATAAGGATAACAAGAAAAAGAACATGGGGGAAAAGCAGAAAGCCTTTATCCCCAAAGGATCATTTACAGCGCTCGCTCCCATCATTGTTAGCTATCATTTGTCAATATGAATGTCGATAAACACGCAAGCAGAACGCTCATATCCCAAAGTGACACGTACAGCGCCACGCCCGCATCGTACTATCAGCAAGAATGCCATAAACACGCAGCACGCAGCGCGCGCGCCGCCATCACACACAACACGCACGCACACCACGCACAGCGCACGACGTACGCACACAGGCACACCAACACGCGCCGACCGCACACCACGAGCACACACACACACACACACACACACACACACACACACACAACACACACACAACACACAGAGACACACACACACACACAAACACACACACACCCTCATGCGCGCTCACAAGCGAATTACAATACCGAGCTTATACACACAACATACCTAATAATCCACTCTAAATCACAGAACAATCACGAAACACAACACGCTTGCTGCTTGCAGAGTCTGCGTTTTAGGCGAAGTAAATATTGCGAGCTGTAAAGCAAATTTATGCTGTACTTATGATCCTCTAATAATCAGGCCGAGATGATCATGAAGGCACAAATACTGCTGTTTAAGCTGAACTGTTGCAGGAGTCATGTTTGGGCGAAGCAGATTTGGACAGAGCGCTTACGAGGCTAGCTAGCTTACGTTTAATCCTCTCCTAAATGCCTGTGAGTGATTGCGTCCTTTTCCCGACACACCCCATTCCCTGCTTGCTACAGTCCTGTAGACTTTTAGCTTGCTTATCGGTGGAGGGACGGGATAGCTAGTGGTCACAGCACTCGCTTTAGCTCCAGCAGCATCGAGCGTGGTTACCACTTGGATGGTGACCGTTGTGCGCCTTGCTTCAGTACAAGTCCACCTACTCCAGTAGGTACCTCCTTCTAGGGTCAGGGAGTATGCAGCGTGAGAGAGAGAGAGAGAGAGAGAGATGGGGTTAGGGGTGGGGGTATGGGGTCCATCTAATATGCTGGCCTTGAGAAAGTGAGCTCTGATGCCACTCCCCTAACCCAGGTATGGAGTTCTTGTCGCGTTGGCTTTGTCCTTGTTAATTAAATATTGTCTGTCGTTTCTGTCATGTCCTATGTCTTTCTTTTCGTTGTGTCATCGGGTCCTTTACTCAGCTGAGTGTGCTGTGGCCAATAGTTACCCCTTGTGCAATGTCAAACAGTCATGGATTGTCATCATTCGTACCGGCCGCATTGGCGCAGTGGTTAGCACGTCGGGTTACGGATTGGAAGGTCGCGGGTTTGAGTCCCATAAGAGTCATGGGGAATTTTTCGGACTCCAGCCGGCTCCTACCCAGAGTGAGTGAGTGTGCTGGGGGCTCAGTGGGAAGACTGGGACCACACAGTCGAGCTTCATTCACTTAACGAATGCGAATTTGAGAGTGTTGCTCAAATTACCTGACCAACACTGCAGGTGTTTGTATCTTTCGGGCCCGGTTGACGCCGGGATATATTATGATAGTAAGCGTAGAGTACAACCCTGTCAAGTAGCCTCAAAGCATATGCACTTCCACAGCAGCATCTTCACGTCATCCTCATTGTCATTGATCATCATGATCAAAGTCCTTCGGATGAGACTATAAACAGAGGCCCCGTGTTCCAACGCATGCAGAACATCTTGCGCACACGTTAAATCCTGTTCCGCATTTCGGAAGAGTAGGCCATTGTGTGCTGGAGGAAACAGATGACAAAATTTACAAAACCGCACACACACGGAGACTGGATGTAAAAAAACACATGAGTGCTTATTCCATTATCCTCGATATAAAAGAATAAATAAATAAATAAATAATCATGAAATAAAAATATTGCCTCTGATTCGGTGGTCCCAGTTGCTCTGGTCTCATGGTGACCTCATATTCGGTCTCCCCATACACTTCTGTGCCTGTAATGATTTTGTGTCAAGGCCTTATGAATTGGAGGTTCACGGGGGATGGTCGTTGGAGGAACGTTGTGGCGGTTGCCACCTCGGGTGGGCAACTCACTCTGTCTGGCTCCACGACTAAGCTAATACTGTCGTTAGTAGGGGGATTAGTAGGTGATGTCCTGCGTATGTTAGCTCAGAACAGGCACCACTGAACACCGCCAAAGTGACCCAGCAGCAGTGCAGGGCCCCTCTGGCTGGTGCTCCTTTGGTGGCCTGTATTGACGGGCTCCCTGTGGACTTCCCACTCTTTGGATGCGAGATAATGCATCTGGGTATGACTGTGGCGGGGAGATTGAAATGAGCGGCGTGAGAAATGGCGGACAGGAACGTCACAGAAAATGAAGCAGTAAAAAGAAAAATAAGGTTATCGATTATTCTGTACCCGCTGACATTGTCAAAGATAAAAAACGGAATGGAATCTGTGTATTGTGAATCAGTTATTCCTTGAAGCAATCATACGTATGTTGTTGTTATTTGCTTTAACATCATTCCACTTTAAGTGATATTAGACGTCATGTGGGTGTGTGTGGGGGGGGGGGGAGGCGGGGGGTGTTGTGCGCGTGCACGTGTGACTGTCTTTTAGTAAACAATTACAAACACAAACACACACATACACACACACACACACTAATATAGCACATTTTAATATATATATCACATCACACACACACACACACACACACACACACACACACACACACACACACACACACACACACACACACACACACACACACACACACACACACCACTTACTTGATCCTTTTCAAACACCTTTCTCTATAAAGGAAATGCTGTCTCCAAGCAGTAAAGCCACATCAAGCAGCATTGAATCTGCCCCAGGAAGGGAGCTAATGCCGCTGGCAATGAGAAGGTAAGGGAAGATAGTGTCCCATTATCGAGTAGTGATAGGCTATTTTTAGCCTGCTGAGGGATCCAGGTTTACATTTTGGTTTGGCGTGTAATCTTACATGGTTTTTGTTTTTTTATTCTATCGATTTCTATTTCTGTTTGTTTGGGATATGGTGTGGTCTTTGTTTTGTTTGGTTGGTTGGAGTGTTTTGTTTTGGGTTTTGTTGTTTTTTGTTTGTTTGTTGTTTTTGTTTTTTGCCCTTCCTGCAATCATTTGTCGTCTTGATAAAATCTGTCTTTGTCTCTGTTTCGGTTTCTCTTTGTATTTATATTTCTCAGACTTTGTCTTTCTATCTCTGTCACTCAATTTTGTTCTATCTGTAGTTTATTTATCTGTCTGTCTCTGTGTCTATGCGTCTGTCTTATCTCTGAATAAAAAGTAATTGAATACATAACAAAAGTTGTATTCTTTAGAAAGTCAGCTTTTGCAACGTGCGCACAAAAAGCAATGTTGTTGTTGTTTTTGTTGTTGTTGTTATAGTTCAATTTAAGGTCTATTCACACTTGGTGATATTAGACTTTTTTTAAAATGAAACACACACAAAACAACAAACAAACATCCAAACAAGAACCCTACCATAAAAATAATTACAGATGACTTAGAAATAACCCTAGCAACATCAGTAATCAACGGTTTTCCCGAAACTATGTTTAATGGTTCCCTTTGAATTTCAGTGCCAGATTCTTTGTAAATTGAATTAAAAACTGAACACTGAACAAGAATATGCTCACAAGATAGTGGCTTAGAACAGGAGCAAGTCACATTTTGAGAATATTTTGTCTTCCAAGAATTTAATCGTAGCTTCTAAATGATGTTAGAAATATGTCTTGGATACCCTAGTGTTTTAAATTTCCCATAAATGTTATTTTTATGTACCTGGCTTTCCAATAATGAGTTAATTTCAAGACAATGTTTTTGTTTTTAAAGTCATGTTCCGAAAACTCTTTTTTGCACCTTGTTTTGCAAGACTATCCGCTATTTCATTCCAGTATATTTTGCAGTGAGAAGGAATGCAGCAAAACTATATTCCAATACCTTTTGTCATGAGAAAATATATCAAATATTTTATTTCGAATAATAAATCTGTCCTTCCTTTTGAGCTCCAGTCTTGTAAGCTATATAGCACATAATAATAATAATAATAATAATAATAAAATTAATAATAATAAATGGAATATATATAGCACAAAAAATGATGTGAAAGAAAGCAAAATTACTATTACTGTTATTGTTACTATACATTTTATAGTCATGAGTGCTATAAGTATGGTGTAGAGCTCAGCGCTGAATATTGAGCAACCCTTCCCTAGACAAAATGCTGTCTGACAGTAGTAATGTGGAATCAAACAACACTAGCGCTGTTTCCAGAAGGAGAGCAAATGCTGCTGGCAGTCAGAGGGTTAGGAAGAATGGTGTCCCTTTGCAGTGTTGACAGGTTATTTCAAGACTGTTGGGGAAGAGATTTATCTGGCTGGCGTTTTGGATTGTCATGTAAGCTGTTGTTTTATCCTGTCGCTTTTGCTGTTTTCTATTTCCGTTTCTGTTCTTTTTTCTGTTTTTTTAATTATATATTTGCCTGTTATTCTCTCTGTTTTGGTGTCTCTCTGTTTCTGCCTCTGAGTCTGTTTCGTTCATCTGTCTATCTCTGATAAAGTAATGAATTACCAAACTACTTCTACTTCGAATGCTCAGACAGCAACATTACAATTGTTGTCTGTCATACTGAGCGAAAATGCGTTGCGCTGCCCTTAAGCGCCTGACAAGTCAGGCCCAGCACATCCGACTTTGGCATGGGAGGGAATTGTTATCCTTCAAGTCTTTCTGGGGGGAAACAAAAGCAGGAAATGAATCCAGAAGGCAGAAAACAGACGAGAAGGAGGTAACAGGAAGAAAAGGAACAAGGCAGAAACAAAGAGAGGGATAGACAAGAGAGGATTCCTGGCACAGAATTTCCAGAAGGTGGGGATGCTATCTATATTGACAGGGCACTGGTATTCCTACGGGGAATAATTCACCAAGCAAAACAGTTCGATTTTCAGGACGTCAACTTGTGTAGAGTGGGCAGGAAAGGCAATGCGGCCTCACAGCAGTAAACTCAGATCAAACAACAGTGAGGCTGTTGCAGGAAGCGGGATAATGCTGCTGGCAA
>CM054155.1:55373379-55393379 GCA_028751875.1 Rapana venosa
GGAGAGAGAGAGAGAGAGAGAGAGAGAGAGAGAGGGATAGGGAGAGGGAGAGAGAGAGAGTGAGAGAGAGAAAGAGAGAAAGCGAGAGAGAGAGAGAGAGCGAGAGAGAACTCTGAAATTGTTTAATGTACATCGGCCTTAGGCCACAATACACTTTGAGGGGTAAAATGTTCAGAGAGAGAGAAAAATGAATTGAACTGAATTGAATTGAACTGAATTTTATTTAAGGAGGGTTATGGCATATATATAAGCAAACATGCTTTTTTTTTTACAGAGATAGAGGGGGGAGGAGGAAGAGAGAGAGAGGAAGGTAGGGAGGGAGGGAGAGAGAGAGAAAACAGAAGAGAGAGAGAGAGAGAGAGAGAGAGAGAGAGAGAGAGAGAGAGAGAGAGAGAGAGAGAGAGAGAGAGAAATGAAGGAAGGAGAGAGAGAATTGAATTGAATGGAATGAATTTTATCTAAAGAGGGTTATGGCATAAGCAAACATGCTTTTTCTTACACAGAGAGAAAAACAGAGAGAGAGAAGAGGGAGGCAGGGAGAGAGAGAAAAAACAGAGAGGAGAGAGAGAGAGAGAGAGAGAGAGCTAGAGAGAGAGAAGAGAGAGAGAGAGAGAGAGAGAGAGAGGAGAGAGAGAGAGAGAGAGAGACAATTTCCCAAAGAGCTGGAAAGGATTTTACGGTGTTTAAGAAATCTGTCCTTGGGGACCTTAGATGTGTCCATTTAGGGGCAAGTGACAGCAACATGGGGATACGTGAAACCGTGGAATGGATCTCTTGTGTTCCTGGCCCACGATATACCAAAACTAAAAACAACGGCCCGTGAGCATTCAGTTCCATAGTTTCTGCCATGTAGAATGTACTATCCATACGCATCAAGGAGACTGAGATGAATCCATACACGTATTTCGAAAATGACTGAAAACCTTGTTTGTGATCAATAGATAGAGATTGGGCTATGCCGGTCTTTATCGTTTATTTCTATTTGTGAAATCATAATATATATATATATATATATATATATATATATATATATATATATATATATATATATATCTCTCTCTTCTCTCTCTCTTCTCACACAAACCCCACAAAGCGAAAGTAGAACAACCAAGGCATATAGATGTTCCCCAATATTTCGCCTTCCTCAAAGGGCTTTTTACTTACAAACGTTGTGAAATTAGTGCTTCTCAATTTTACCTCATTGTGAAACCTTGTTGTGATATCTCAACATAAACGTCATACTGAGACAGTATCAGATATATATATATATATATATATATATATATATATATATATAAGTAGAGAGAAGAGAGAGAGAGAGAGAGAGAGAGAGAGAGAGAGAGAGAGAGCTCTTTCATTTTACCCTCATACTCTTCACTGATCCATTGAATACATAGCTGGCCCCATTCCCTGCCCTGAAGCGGAATGGTGAAGTGCCCCTACTTCAGGACAGAGCATGATCCCTCTCATTGCCAGAGGCAGGACTTTACCTGCTACAGCAGCCTGGGCTATTTGGAACACCTTCACTGCTTTACAATGGCCATGGATTCCCCGTCCTTTCCTGCTGAAAGTCAATAACCAGCTCACGTGAAATCTATTTCCAGAAGCAGCTTTTCTCCTGATGTCTTCATTAGGTGGAAAAGGGGTGTATTTCTTTTTTTAAAGTCAGCGTGTATTATATTACTAAGAAGAATAAAACAGTAGTGATTTAAGAGAAGAGATATAAGAAAGTAGACTGAAAGGATGGAGGAATATGGTAGTATCAAAGATGATACGACTATGTCAGGTTTATGTTTTCTAGCAGGTGAAAGATCTTGCTTGCATTGTATGCCCTAAGCTCATATCGTATGAGTCAGAAATTATGTTTTCAAAGCTTTTATTTCTGTAAAAGGTAAAGGTGTCCCATAACCTATGCGGTCGGAGGGGAGCGAGGCGTCAAATATCTCAATTCTCTAGGGGCAGGCATATTGAGGGCGGTGCCCATCTCTTCTCCCTCGCTGCTTTACCTTCCCTGACCCTAAAGAGGGTAGGTACCCATTTACAGTTGGTTGAACAGGGGGACTGTACTGAAACCAAAGCGAGCAAAAGGGTTACCCATCCACTTTCACCTATCTTGTAGTCCAGTCGAACATTGGAGCACCTCTGAAGATTTTGCGACCTTGTGGTTCTCAGCTTTCCGAACTATGTCGCTCCACTCAAGGCTACCAGTCCACTCTCTGATGTTGTCTTCTCTGTCTGCCTCTTCGTCTCCCTCCTTGCACTGTTCCCTGTAGGACAGTCTTGACCAACCAAGATGTTCGTGTGACGTACCCGTACCACTTCAGCTCGTGCTTTTTCACTGAAATCAGGAGCTCTCCATACGACCCTATGGCGATTTCATCCTTGTTTTCTCTTCCTCGTTGGTTCTGTGATCTCGATGTCTGCACAAGATACCAAGAAGTTTGCAAAAGCATTTCATCCCTTTTATCCACATACTTCTTTTAATGTCTGCTGTTACGGTCCACGTTTCACATGCTTACAAAAATATGGACATTGTTAGGGAACACATCAGTCTGATCTTGAAGCTGAGAGCGATGTTCTGGCCGTTCCAGGGGACTTAGTTTGGTCATTGCAGCTGTGGTCTGGGCTATCCTGGAGATAACTTTGAGGTTCGATTCTTCTTTCAATACTTTAGCTCTGAGATATTCAAAGCTATGGAAGATCTCAATTATTTATGGTAATGTGCCGTTGGAGCGCTTTGTAATCAGCTTGGTCTTCTCTGCGCTAGCCATCAAGCCATATGCCGCAGAGGCCTTATCCGGTTTATTTTTTTGGTCTCTGCTGCTACCTTTGTATTCCAGTAGCCCTGCACTACAATGCTGTCGTTCCTTGGCGCCTGTCTATGTCCTCCAGCAGTTGATTGTCATCGAAGTCAGTTGTTGGGGCACACGCTTGTATGATGGTGACGTTTAAAGGTGCTGCCTACAGGAGAATGGCAGTGAATCGGCTAGACACAGGTCGACATCCCATGATGGCACTCACAGTGTTCCTGCGAATGAGGAATCCAGCGCCATGTTCATGTCTGTCTGCGTTTGTGGCCTTCAGAGGTAGAGGTTTCTCTGAGGAATTTTTTCCAGTGTACTTCACGATGTCCAAGAACGTTCCATCAGTACCTCTTCATTTCACGAGTCAGTTCTTCCACTGTTCCTGGTACTCTCACACTCCAGGTGCTAATAGTGATGCTGGATTTGCACAAAGTGATTCTGATCCATCAGTCGCATACCCTTCACCTCCGTCCTGATGATCAGCAACGGAAGGAGCAGTCCGTATTCCGGGCAATGACCGAACCAGTATGGATTTCATAGCAGTGGTCATCTTCATGTAGTGTGCCTTGGGCAGTGTGGCATGGCGGAGCCCATCCCTCTCCATGCCAGACCACAGCCCATGTCCTCCATCTAGGTGGCTCGCCTTGCTCTCGAACACGTAGACGTTGAGTTTCTTGGGGACCTTCATCCGCCTTGGCTGGTAACCTGCTTTATGGAGGTCCTTCACTCAGTGATGCCCTGTCAACATCACTCCCTCACGTGGTTTAGCACGTGCGCCTGCTGCTGAGGCGAGGTAGGTCCCGGGGTGTTGTGGCGCTTGGAGCCAGCACTGTGAGAGATTGAGGAGATGGATGAGGACCAGTGATGCCCGTCCACCCTGCCAGGTAGAGTGCAGCAAAAGTGTAGAGCTTGGTACACTTTATATTACTGCGTTGAACTGAGATATTTTACCTCAGTTTTGTTCCTTTTTTGTAAATTTTGTTTCATCTTATAATGTACAAAAACGAAATGTGAGAGAGACAGAGACAGACAGACAGAGGAAGAGGCATAGAGACAGAGAGAGAACTCAAACTCGAACTCGAATAATCTATTCACAAAAAGGCCATTGGCCCATACATGAAGGGGGTTGCCGAACTTCTTAGTATTTTGGTGAGGGTAAAAGCAACAGCACAACAACAACAACATGTTACTGTATAACAAACAGAGAAAAAAAACACCTCTATTACAAAAATATGACTTTCGATAACAGTATATCTCTTATTCTGAAACTTTACACAAATACAAAGTAAGGCTGTGCAAAACCTCAGGATGACTTGACACCATGGGTAAACAGAGTCTAAATAAATTAGGCTGTCTACTATTATATTTTACGTGGGGTATACTTCCTAACATCAGAAAGAAAGAAGAGAGAGAGAGAGAGAGAGAGAGAGAGAGAGAGAGAGAGAGAGAGAGGAGAGAGAGAGAGATGGAGAGAAGAGAGAGAGATGGAGAGAAAGAGAGAGAGATGAGAGAGAAGAGAGAGAGAGAGAGAGAGAGAGAGAGAGAGAGAGAGAGAGAGACAATGACAATGACAAATTCTTTTATTTCGAGGATAATGAATAAGCACCCATGTGCTTTTTTACATCCAGTCCCCGCCCTTAAGGATATATATGATAATAAAATAAAATAAAGAGAGAGAGAGAGAGAGAGAGATGGAGAGAGAGATATTGCAGCAGCCCTAACCTTCTCAAGTCTCCTTCACTGATCCAAACGCAAACAACTTGCCGCTTTCATGCCTCTGAATCAGATTGATGAACTGCCAACGTTTCACAAAGGAGTGTGATCCTCTCAACCCTACCATCGCCAGAGGAAGGACTTCTCCTGTGAAAGCAAACCTCAGGCTTTTTGGGGTGTCTCCACTGCTGTCGTACACTCATAGCTTCTCTGCTTCTTCCCTATGAAACATTCTGAAAGTCTCAGCTCAAGACATTGCTGGAAGCAAAGTTTCCACTGAGTTTTTAGCTTGAGAAAGATACTTTAAAAAAATTACAGTGCAATTTTTAGAAATACATATCTGGTTAAATGATAGTGTATAGTAAGAGTGGCAGGAACAGCAGGTGGCTTAAGAATATATATATATAGTGACATATAGTGACATAGACAGATATACGGACAGAGACAAAGAGAGAGAAGGATTCTTTAGTTCATGCCTCTCTGTTTTTGTTTCTATTTTATTTTTTTTCTGTCTTGCTTTCTATCTGTTTGTCTGTCCGTCTTTCTCCCAGTCTCTTTCAGTGCTTCTATTCTCTCCTCTCTCTCTCTCTCTTCTCTCTCTCTCCTCTCTCTCTCTCTCTCTCTCTCTCTCTCTCTCTCTCTCTCTCTCTCCTCTCTCTCATCCTCTCTCTCTCTCTCTCTCTCTCTCTCTCTCTCTCTCTCTCTCCCCTCTCTCTCTTTCCCTCCTTCCATCACCTCCCTTCCCCCTCTCCCCCCTCCCCATCTCTCTCTCCCCCTCCATCCCTCCTTCCCTCCCCTTCCCTCTCCCCCTCTCTCTCCACTCTCTCTCTCCCTCACTCTCTTCTCTCTCTCTACATCAATCTCTCTCTCTCCCCCTCTCTCACCCTCTCCAGTCCCTCTCTCTCCCTCTATCTTCCTCCCTCCTCCTCCCTCTCTCTCCTTCCCTCTCCCCCCCTCCCCCCCCCCCCTCTATCTCCCTTTCTCCTCCTCTCACCTTCTCTCCCCCACCCTCCCCCCTCTCTCTCTCTCTCTGTACACACTGGTTCACAAAAATAACAGAACGCACAACGGCGGGAGGATAAAGAAATAAAAAAAACACCCAACAACAAACCCACAAACCCCACAACAGAACAGATTTGATATTAGCTTTCTGCCCTCACGAAGAAAATGATATAGCCTCTGCCTCTGCTCCCTGACAAGCAGGAAATTGTGTGTCAACACTTGTGAGAGCGTGGAGGAATCTCTCTGCAAGCTTGGGTTGCAGAGCTGAGCCCCATGTGCAAGAGCATTAGTGGCCCTCATGAAAGACTGGGTCCTCTGGCACCACAGCGTTGCTGAGAAGTCTGACTTGAGTCTTTGCTCTGGGGAAGAAAAATCATCATTCATTGCTGGAAATGGAGAGATAGAGGGGGAGGGGAGATGGAGAGAGGGGGAAGGGAGGGAGAGAGATGGAGAGAGAGAGAGGGGGGGGAGAGGAGAGGGAGAGGGAGAGTAGGGGGATGGAGAGAGGGGGATGAGAGAGGGAGGAGGAGGGAGAGAGAGAAGTAAGAGAGTGGGAGGGAGATTGGGGAAGAGAGAGAGAAGAGAGAAGAGAGAGAGAGAGAGAAGAGAGAGGAGAGAGAAGGGGGGATACGAAGAGAGAGAGAATGAAAGAGAGGGAGGGAGAGAGACAGAGACAGAACAGAGAGACAGACAGAGAGAGATAACAGAGAGAGACATACAGACAGAAACAATGACATAGAGACAGAGAGACAGACAGACAGAGAGATACTCAGAGAGACACAGAGAGAGAGATACTCAGATGAGAGAGAGAGAGAGAGAAGAGAGAGAGAGACAACAGACAGACAGACAGAAAGAAAGAGAGAGAAAGAGAGACACTTTAGACTAGAGAGAAAGAAAAAGACAGAGACAGAGACAGACACAGAGAGACAAAGAAAGACAGAAAGAAAGACAGACATAGTTCTGTATGCTTCATACCTCTCTGGTTTTGTTTCCATCTCTTAACAGATCTTTCAGGCTTTTTGATATCCTTAAATAACCATAAACCATGCACCATCTATCTTTACATTAGACGTACAACATAACCTCATTCGTCTTTCCTGATGTCTAGCAATCAAACACGCAGCACACCATTGGCCAACGCTGTCACAAAAATCACCAGGGAGAAAAAACAAATTAATCTGTTCATGCATCTGTCTTTCTTCTGTCTTAACTCCTCGAGAAGTCATTTGGGGCACTGCACTGATTCTTTTCTGTCTTGTTTTCAGGGTAAGGGGAATCTTAGCAATGTCCATTCCTTTAACTTAGGTATGCAAAAAAAAAAATTTCTCCGGACCAGACCAAAAGCTGTGTCAGTTGTTGATGTCAGCTAATTGCCAAGCCTACCCTGTTTGTGATGTTGTAAACTGTTGCGTTGAGATTGGTTTCAGCCATGACAAGCTCTTAACAACCTGCACTCTTCTTTAAAGGAGAAATATCCTCTGAAGTCGGAGTATGGCTGCCTATATGGCGAGGTACTAAAAAAAACCAAAACCAGTCACACACGCAAACTTCTCATTCAGTGTGCAAATTTCAATCTCGCAGTGATTGAGTGAGTGAGTCAGAGCGCGCATTCTGCGTGAACCCAAGAGTGTTAAGCTGGGGAACGCACAACACCAAGTACAACAATAAATATTGTATCTGCTGATTGACGAGCAAGGAATTGTACGTCAACACTCATGAGAGCAGCAGCAGAACCTCTGGCAGTCTGGCCTCTGGTGCTTGGCTTCATCACCAGAAACATCAGCGACTGACGTGAGGAGGCACCAAAGTTGCTGGATTTCCTTTAGCAGATTCACAGGAAGTCTAGTTCTTTTTTTTCATTGCAGGAGAGAGAGGGAGAGAGAGAGAGAGAGAGAGAGAGAGAGAGAGAGAGAGAGAAAAGAGAGAGCGAGAGAGAGAGAGAGAGAGAGAGAGAGAGAGAGAGGAGAGAGAGAGTGAGAGAGAGAAAGGGAGGGAGAAGGAGGGGGGAGAGAGTCTTTTTTACTTTCTTATTTTCATTAACTGCCTTGTTTCTGTCTTCTTTCTCTGTCTCTATCTCTCTTTGTTTCTGCCTTTTTCTATCAGTCTGTCTGTCTACCTGTCACCTACTCTACCTCCTACCTACTCTACCTACCTATCCTATCTATCTATCTATCTATCTATCTATCTATCTATCTATCTAATCTATCTATCTATCTATCTATCATCTATCTATCTATCTATTTATCTATCTCTTTATCTATCTATCTGTCTATCTCTCTGTTCTCTATTCTCTGTCTGTCTGTCTGTCTGTCTATATGTCTGTCTATGTATCTCTCTATCTATCTATCTATCTATCTTGAATTCTGGGGTTTAAACTGTTTAAAATATTTTCAAAATCCATCTGATGGGAGAGAGATGGACAGGTACATGACATACAGACATTGTAAGACTGTGATAAAGAATTGTATCTTCATAGCAACAAGATTCGTTGTTTCAGAGTTGCACTGTCACAGGACAGATTTAATGGTCTTTGGCTGAATAATAAGCTTAATAGACACAACAACAACTATCAAGATAAAACATGTTTTTCGTGTGTGAAAATTTAAGATCAGTACCACCTCACATAAAGATAAAGGGGACGGGATAGCTCAGTGGTCAGAGCACTCGCTTTCCCCCAGCTAAGTTTAAGCACCATCGAGTGTGGTTAACAGGTGGATGCGTGACCGTTTGTATGTCTTGGCGTCAGTACAGTCCCCCAGTTCACCCAGCTGTAAATGGGTACCTGTCCTCATAACCGGTCAGGGAAGGTAAAGCAGCGAGGGAGAGGAGATGGGCGCCGCCCTCAATATGCTGGCCCTAGAGAAGCTGAGATGCCTCGCTCCCCTACGATCACCTAGGTTATGGAACTCCTTTACCTTTTTCACCTTTTACCACCTCATATACCTTTGTTCATTTTATACAGATCTTCGAATAAGTCGATTTTCTTCACGTGCCTATTCCTTTTCTTCTTCAGGCACGTATTAAACATCGTGCAATGCGGCTAGCAAAGTTTTTGTTCCATGCTGTTCGAAGAAGAAAGATCATAGCAGAACTGACCTAGACTTCTTAATATGTAGACATGCTTTCAGTGCAGAAGTACAGTTGCCATTGTCAAGTGTGTAGTTTTGCTTCCTTTGAAATTGTGTTCAAACGCCTTAAGTACATGTACATTCCTTCCCCCACTTCCCACTTTATTTGAATTGTGGCCCAAGACTGATGTTCGTAAAGCATTTGCATTTCATTTACCTCTCAAGTTAACTCTTTTTATTCTCGTTATCCCCTTCTCCATGTGTGCGTGAGGGTGCGTGCGAGCGTGTATATGTGGCAAGAACTATGAGCTACACAGACTCTATTTTCTCATCATTCAGTTCTTTACCTGACACACACAGCAACATGGCTACATCACATACCAGCCTCCAGTCTGTGTGGCTTGCCAAAGGGGCTGTGCAACAAACATTCTACACGCATGACCTTTCTCTTCACCCACTGCTAACTCCCTTGCAAAACGCCAAAGCAGACTTTCAGCACACAAGGAGCAAAACAAGAGGTGTTGCCACTATAGCCTGTTCTTGTTCAAGGCAGTCAAGGTTTTCTGCAGAGAACTGTTTCTATGTCTGCTGTGCAATAAACTTAGACAGCTCAAAGGTCGCTCAGGTGAGTGAATAGGCTTTGAGGATTATAGGGATTTTGATAAAGCACACGCGTGCGAGCACACATGCACACAGACACACACACATGCGTGCGCATACACACAACACACACACACACACACACACACACACACACAACACACACACACACACACACAACATGACATATCCAAATGATTCTGGGACCTAAATATAGTAATTAAGGTTTGTTCCATCTATTAAAACACACAGGATCAAGTATGTTGCAATTCATTATGAATTTATTTTGTGTTCCCATGGTCAAGGGAAGAGTCCTCTATGTATTGTACCACGAGCCCTTATAACATCCACATGTAATGAATGAAACCATACTGCTTTTCGTGGCAGTTATTATAGGAGAAATATAATCACTGTCCACATGGGGAAGCTTCCAAACTATTGGAAACCACTTAACGATTGCACTGGGATATCCTGGCAGAAATGTTCTGAAGAGTCACATCGCTGGAAGCATTTATTTCCCCCTGTTTCAGAGACCTCTTGATTCGTTCCGCCAAAGACAGACAGCTAGGAACACACAGAGAAAAACTACAGACAGACAAATACAAAGACAGAAAGATAGACAAACAAACAAGACACACCAAGAAGCAAAACTCGCCACCCCCCCCCCCCCCCCCCCTGCCCCCTCCAAACAGTGACTGAGCCGGACAGGCAGACAGGCTAATAAAGCAAAGCCTCAGATGGCACTGTTGTGAAAGGAAATCACCCAGCTCTGCTCTGCTCTGCCGGCCTCTTTCATGTGCACTGTCGTCATCTCTGCCGCCACTGGCGCTCTTAGCTTGGCAGTCAGTCAGGCTAGGGCAGATGTCGCTCCTCTTAAGAATGTTGACACACCATTTTGTGATGTCAGTGACCTGATAATGTTTGGTTCGGTTTTCCCCCTTGTTTTGTAGTCTTTTTCTGCCTTCTTTGTTTTGTTCCAGTGTTTTTGTTGGTCTTTTTTTCGGGGGGGGGGGGGGGGGGGGGATTTCTTTACTGAAAAAACTCAGCATGTTTCTGTTCTTAAATTTGGAAGCAATTGGTTAATGGATATTTCATCACTAACAGAAAAAGGGGTATATATTCATAAGGAACTATTCCCAAAGTGTAGCAAAATGCATCCAAACCACCTATTCATGCCGTCAGTCAGTCAGTCAGCCAATCAATGTCAGCTGCAACTAAACAAAGGTATCTATTTTTTTTTTTATCAATTCAGTCTTTTATTTTGGGGATACTGGAATAACGACTCGTGCACGTTTTTACATCTAGTCCCTGGGTGTATGCAAATTTATAAATTTTGTCATCTATTCCCTCTGGCACAAATGGTTTACTCTACCAAAATGCGGAACATCTGTTAACATATGTGCAAGATGTTTTCACCCGTTCACACATGGGATCTTGGTTTTATAGTCTCATCTGAAGGACACTGGGGGAGTAGAGTTGGCACTGATAACTCTACAAGAGAGAGAGAGAGAGAGAGAGAGAGAGAGAGAGAGAGAGAGAGAGAAACAGACAGACAGACAGATAGACAAACACAACAGACAGACAGACAGGAATGGAAAGACGTTCTGAAAGGTAAGAGAGAAAGCAATAGGCCGGCATTACAAATAAACCTAGCATCTTCGCTACAGCACTTAGCCACTCACCTGTAACATAAGACAGAAGGTAAGATAAGGGGGACAAAAAAAACAACCAACAACAGAAAAAAGAAAGAAACCTACTTGAAGCAGAAAGAGCAGTTACATGTCAAGGAGGACAGTGATAGAATGCAGGAAAGGTCACGCACGTGAGAAATATCTGACACAGCTGTTTTGGCAGGATGCGGCAGATGGGTATGGGATACAGTGGTGTGGCCCTGTGTGGCTGAACAACAGCCCTCTGAGGAGAAAATAAGGTACCTTTGTATCTATGTGTGTGCGTGTGTGTGTGTGTTTGTTGTGTGTGGTGTGTGTGTGTGTGTGCGTGTGTGTGTTGTGTCCCTTCTGAAGGTGGTGTTTAATCAGTTTGTTGTTGTAGTTGTTTGTAGTTGTGCGATGTTTCTACTGTGTGTGTTTCTGGTGTGTATCACTAATAGTTTGTCTGTCTTCACGCTTGTATCTGAGTTTATGCGTGTTTCTACTGTTCGTCTTTCTGTTTGATGTTCTCTCTTTCTGTCTCTGTTATTTCTGTCTGTGTGTGTTCTGTCTCTCTGTATCTCTCTGTTTCTGTCTTTCTGTGTCTGTCTTTGTCTGTCTGTCTGTCTGTCTCTGTCTGTCTCTCTGTCTCTGTCTCTATCTCTCTCTTTCCAAGTCAGTCTGTCAAAGCTCCAGTCTCTGTATGATTCTCTCTTCCTTTCACTTTCTCTCTATTTTCTGTTGCTCTCTCTCCCTCTCACCTACCCCTCTACCCCTCTCTCTGTCTGTCTGTCTGTCTCTGGATCTCTTCGTCTCTCTTGTCTCTCTGACTCTCTCTGTCTCTTGCTACCACTCTCTGTGTCTGTGTCTGTCTGTCTCTCTTCTCTCTCTCTCTCTCTCTCTCTCTCTCTCTCTCACTCCTCTCTCTCTCTCTCTCTCTCTCTCTCTCTCTCTCTCTCTTTTCTCTCTCTCTTCCACACGCAAGACCTTTTCTTTATTCTTCCAATATTCTGTCTCTATAAGCAAGAGAAAACAGACATAAAACCTTATACAATGGTTAAAGTCTCAAAAGTAATTGAAGGCAATCTGCCATAAATTTAACAGTAGACATTCGCAAATATCTTTTTATGCTTACCTAGACTGAAAATTGAGTTAACAAAATGAGGCAAGGGCATGTGTAAAGAACAGAAGAAAGAGAGGAAAAGGAAAGAAGAAGAAGAAGAAGAAGAAGAACAACAACAACAACAACAACAATAAAAAGAAAAGACTGCAGTGAAACAGTAGCTGCACAAAGAGCAGCTATGTAGCAAGATGTAGCAAGAGAAATGCCATGCAGGTGGCAACTGTTGGACATGCAACTGTTTGGCAGAGCACTGCAGAATGGATGGTATGTGATACATTCAGTCATGGTGCTGATGCTGATATGGAAACAGGTGAATGGTGAGATAGTGTATGTGTGTGTGAGTGTATTTGTGTCTGTGTGTTCTTTCTGTTCTTTTCTCTTTATTCTTTTATTTCGAGGATAATGGAAGAAGCATTCGCGCGCGGCGCGCGCCGCGTGTGTGGGGGGTTTTGTGTGTGTGTGTGTGTGTGTGTGTGTGTGTGTGTGTGTGTGTGTGTGTGTGTGTGTGTGTGTGTGTGTAGAGAGAGAGAAAGAGAGAGAGATAGCAGACAGACAGACAGAGACAAATAAGGCTGCAGAAAGGAAAAGAAAAATAGTGCGTGGCGCTGCTCTTGTGGCGACGCGCTCTCCACAGGGAGAACAGCCGGAATTCCACCTCTAGGAAAAAGATGTGACTTAAAGTAGTATACAATACAATGCAATACAATACAACACGATATAACACAATACAGTGCAATACAATACTTTGCACTTCAATACAAAACAATACAATACAATACGATACAACACAATGCGATACAATGCAACGCAATACAGTACAATACCATATAATACAACACGATACAGTACAAGCCATACAATACAATACAGTACATTGCAATACGATACAACACAACACATTACAATACAATACAATCCCAGGTGGTCAAATTGTGAGGGCAATACTCTGACCTCAAGGCCATACCCCCAGCCTCTGCAATGCACATAAATAAAAGTTCTGGTACAGCTTTTTTGGCAAGCTGCCCGTAGGGATGCAATACAGCCTTAGTGCCGTGTGTGGGAGAGAAAGATTTGAATAAAGAGAAAATAATGTGTTATATATATATATATATATATATATTATATTATATATATATATATATATATATATATATATATATATAATTATGTATATATACACATACAGAGAGAGATAGGTAGATAGATATAGATAGATAGATAGATAGAGACAGAGAGAGAGAGAAAGAGAGAGATTTATAATAATAATAATAATAATAATAATGTATAGTAATATATAATATATATAATAGATTTATGTGTGTGTGTGTGTTTGTCTATGTATGTGTGTGTAGTGTGTGTTGTGTTGTGTGTTGTGTTTGTGTATTGTGTTTGTGTGTTGTGTTGTGTTGTGTGTGTGTGTGTGTTGTGTGTGGTGGTGTGCCCGCGCGAACTCGCACGTGTGTGTGTGTGTGTGTGTGTGTGTGTGCAAACTACTTTTATACTTAGCAAAACTAGCAAAAATATCTAATATAATCCAATCTAATCCTGTTGAGTGTAGTCCCATCGACCAAAGAAACCATGAAAACAAACTAAGCAATGCTTCACCTGATACTGGACAGTTAAAAAAATACATGTTAACAAACGAAACCAAACCAGAACAACAGCAACAACAAGAAACAGTCTCTGATCCTTGACATCAGGGAATGGTGTGTCAACTCTATGACATAAACCAAATCTGTCCAATCCAATCCTGTTGTTTATAGCCCTGCCGACCACAGAGGCCATATCAGGGCTGTCACCTCCTCAACAATGTTAAATCTCAGATTAAAACTGTGCAGCTATATACAGATTAAAACAGGGTATAAAACCAACTCTACTGTCGTTATATTAAAACTGTGCAGCTATATACAGATTAAAACAGGGTATAAAACCAACTCTACTGTCGTTATATTAAAACTGTGCAGCTATATACAGATTAAAACAGGGTATAAAACCAACTCTACTGTCGTTATATTAAAACTGTGCAGCTATATACAGATTAAAACAGGGTATAAAACCAACTCTACTGTCGTTATATTAAAACTGTGCAGCTCTATACAGATTAAAACAGGGTGTAAAACCAACTCTACTGTCGTTATATTAAAACTGTGCAGCTCTATACAGATTAAAACAGGGTGTAAAACCAACTCTACTGTGGTTGCCTGTATCTGCCCTAGCCTGACTGCCAAGCTAACAGCGCCAGTGGCGGCAGAGATGACGACAGTGCACATGAAAGAGGCCGGCAGAGCAAAGCAGAGCTGGGTGATTTCCTTTCACAACAGTGTCGTCTGAGGCTTTGCTTTATTAGCCTGTCTGCCTGTCGGGCTCAGTCATTGTGGGATTGGGGGGGGGGGGGGGTAGGGGGGGGGGGGTAGGGGGGGCAGGGGGGGGTGTGATTGTTTTAGGTTGGATGTTTCCTTAATACACCACAGAAAGAAGGAATATGTTCAAAATGCAATATTGTCTGTTTAAAGGGATGAATTTCATTTTATCATAGAGTATCCCTACTTGAAACATTTCATTCCCCAACATTTTCTTTCTTCAACCCATGTCCTGTTATATTGGTGTAGGCTGATGAAATGTAAATCTCAAAAAGTTTTCCTGTCAAAATTCGTAAGATTTGTATGTACTTCTTGCAATTTCACTTGTCTTTCACAAGTGTAGATTTAAGAAATTTGTGTATTTAAAAAAAAAGTCTTGAGTCTTTGATACTGTATGCTTATCATTTTGTGATGAACTCTTGCTTTTCAGTTCCTGTTACTATTATTTTTCGGTGTATTGGTGTTAGGTTTATTCTCTTGTTGAAATCGTTTGTAATCCTCCATACCCCCAAAGGGGTGAAAGGAATTAAATCTTGAATCTTGAATCTCGTTTTTGTTGTTGGTCAGCCTGTCTGTCTGTCTGCCTATCCCTTTGTTTGTCTCTTTCTCTTTGTGTCTGTCTGCTTCTTTGTCTTCATGCCTGTGTGTCTATGTGTCCGTTTCTTCATGTGTGTCTGTCTGTTGCCTCTCTTTATTTTTGTATCTATCTCTTTCTTTGTCTTCATGCCTGTCTATCTATGTGTCCGTTGTTGTTTCCATGTGTGTCTTTCCGTTATTGCCTGTCTGTGAGTCTGTCTCGCCATCTTTGTAGGTCCTCCTGTTGGCCTGACTGTCTGCTGTCTGTATGAAAAGTGTCAACAAAACAAAGGAACAAACACTAGCACATCAGTTATGAAGAAAGTAAATTATGTGCTCAAAGAACGCTAGACATGCAGCTTACAATATATGGCAATCCAGTTTGGTCATTTTTTTTAAATGTCTCGTTTCATGGAAGAGGATAAAAGCTAAATTTATTACCACCACCCCCAAAAAACAAGAAAGAAAAAGCAAATAGACACAAATTTAAAATGTCTATCAAAAATATAACTTTAAAAAAAGGAAATATATAACATACTTTAAAAGTCTTTATTGTGGGCAGGATTTGAATCAAATTTATTTCAGTGTCTTTTTTTTTTTTTTTTTAGCTTACTATCACTCTCTGTTTCTGTCAGCCTTCACTGTATGTGTGTATGTGTGTGTGCGTGTATGTGTGTGTGTGTGTGTGTGTGTGTGTGTGGTGTGTGTGTGTGTGTGTGTGTGTGTGCAAGCTCTTGGCTTCAAACGTAACTACATATATGTAAAAGCATAGACATAAATGTTTCCCCTCTCTGTCTGTCTGTCTGTCTACCAGCCTGCCTTACCTTCCCCCCCACCCTCTCTCTCTCTCTCTCTCTCTCTCTCTCTCTCTCTCTCTCTTTCTCTTGTCTGCCTCCCCTTTCATTCTCTCTTTGTCTTTCTGCCTCTCTGTGTCTGTCTGTCTGTCTGTCTGTCTGTCTGTCTGTCTGTCTGTCTGTCTGTCTCTCTCTCTCTCTCCTCTCTCTCTCTCTCTCTCTCTCTCTCTCTCTTGTCTGCCTCCCCTTTCATTCTCTTCTTGTCTGTCTGTCTCTCTGTCGTCTGTCTCCTCCGTCTTTCTGCCTCTCTGTCTCTGTCTGTCTGTCTGTCTGTCTGTCTGTCTGCCTCTCTCTCTCTCTCTCTCTCTCTCTCTCTCTCTCTCTCTCTCTCTTCCTCTCTCTCTCTTTCTCTCTCTCTCTCTCTCTCTCTCTTTTTCTCTTTCTCTCCCTCCCTCCATCTCCCTCTCTTTATCTTTCTCTTTTCTCTGCCTCCCTTTCATTCTCTCTCTGTCTTTCTGCCTCTCTATCTTCGTCTTCCCGATGTTAGTTTCTTTTCAATGTAATTTTGGTTTCAATGTTCCATGCCAATTTTTCTGTTTCTAAGTTTGGATCGTTTTATGTTTGAAATTTAGCAACATGTTCCTGTAGTACTATACCCATTTCCCCAGCTGGTTATATTGTAGACTAGGGCCGAAGTACCATTAAATCGCTTCAAAGTTCTCTCTCTGAGGGATGATGCAGAGATTGCAGGGTGGTCTGACAATGATATGGATATTGATGATGTCAATAATGTTGATGATGATTAGGTAGATGTTGAATATAGTGATGATGATATGGATGTTGAAGATGGTGAAGTAGAGGTTAAGGGCTATGATGGTGACAATTATGTAAGTATTGATGGGTTGATGTTGATGTAGTTGATTAAAATGGTGATGATGTTACAGATGGGAAGACGAGAATCTCGTGTGTGTTGTGTGTGTGTGTGTGTGTGTGTGTGTGTGTGTGTGTGTGTGTGTGTGTGGTGTGTGTGTGTATGTGCGCGCGCGCGCACACGCGTGTGTGAAAAAATGAAAATGAAAAAAGATTTTGTTCTTTTTATTATTATTTTTTTGTTGTTGAAAGGACGATAATGATGTAGATGTTTAGGAGGATGATGGGGATGATTATGGAAATGTTGAAGGTGATGTTGATGTAGATGCTGAGGGTGACGATGGTGGTGATGGGAACGATGGCGTGGTTGTTGAAGGTGATAGTGGTGGCGGTAACTATGATGGAGATGTCAAAGATGAAGATGATGACAATGATGTATATATTGAAGATAACGATGGAAACGATGATGAAGATGATGATTATGACCATGATGCAGAGATTGAAGATGATAATCGTGGCGAAAATGACTATACTGTTGTAGAAGATGGTGATAGCGTAGATGATGAAGATGATGATGTTGATAATGATGATGTAGAAGATGAAAGTAATGATGGTTATGTTGGTATACTGGCTGCAGCTGATGCTATAGGTAATGAAGGTGCTGATGGTGATGATTATGTAAATGCTGAAGATGATGATGAGGATGGTGATGACTAGAAGGTATTGGGAGTAATCCTGTATGCTTGTAGAATTGAAAATGGGAAATGGATATAAACGTTTTCTGCTATGTCTTCCTCCCCCCTTCCCCAAACATGTTTTGTATAGTGGCCCAAGGCCGAAGTACAATAAAACCTTTTCAGTGTTCAGTGATCAGTGTTCAGTATCTCCGTCTTCTCTTTCTGTCTGTATGTCTTTCGCTTCCCCCCCTCCCCTCCTCTCTTCCTCTCTCTCACACCCCCCCCCCCCTCTCTTCTCTCTCTTTCTCTCTGTTTACTCCAAACGTCTAAACATCTTTTATGACTGTGCGTGGACATCTGACTGTTTACCCAAGTGTCTTTGTGAACGTATACAACCATGAAGTCTGCCTTAACGTCTGTGCTTATGCCGCCCTTTATTTTTCACTAACAGAGGCTAGCAGGTGCGTTTCAATGTAACGCTAGAATGTCTGATGTTGTGATTGGCAAAAAAGAACAAGAAAGGACATAAAACAGAGGATGGCAGCGAAAAAAGAAGAACCAAAAGAAAGCTACCATGTTGGAAAACAAGAGAGAAATGGAAGAGAGAGTGATAGTGCAGAAGAGAGAGAACTCAGAACTCAGAACTCAGAAATTAAATGTATCTCGGCCTTAGGCCATAATACATGGTTGGCAGAGAGAGAGAGAGAGAGAGAGAGAGAGAGAGAGAGAGAGAGAGAGAGAGAGAGAGAGAGAAGAGAGAGAGAGAGAGAGAGAGAGAGAGAGAGAGTGAGTGAAAGAGAGAGAGTGTGTGTGTCTATGTCAAGTCAATTTTTTATTTTCAGATGGTACATTGCATAAGCATGCATTTGCTTTTTCATCAAGCCATCTATCTAAGAACACATTTCTTAATGATTATACTGAAATACTACATTATTGCAACCTTAACCAATAAATTAAACCAGTGTGTGTGTGTGTGTGTGTGTGTGTGTGTGTGTGCGTGTGCGTGTGTGTGTTCGTGTGTGTGCATGTGCACGCGCGCGCGTATGTGTGTGTATGTATGTGAGTGACAGACATACAGACAGACAGAGAGATAGAGAGTGCAATATAGGATGTGTGTGTTGTGCGTGTGTGTGTTTGTGTGTGTGTGTGTGTGTGTGTGTGTGGTGTGTGTGTGTGTGTGCGCGCGCGCGCGCGGGATGTGGGCTATGTTATGTTATTTTTCAACTTGCAAGTGGATTTTTTTCCCTATCAGAGTCTTTTCTTTCTACAGATATCTGCCAGGGATAACTTTCTTGTTGCCGTGGGTTCTTTTACGTGCACTGAATGAGTGTTGCACATGGGACTTAAGTTTATCGCCTCAGCCGATTGATACGCACTCAAGGATGGGGGAAAAGTTTGGGCACAAAGGGTTCGAACCCACAGTTCTCACTTTCTCCTTCTTCCTTGGTCAACGCTCAGACAGCAACTATTGTTGTCTGTCATATCAGCAAAAATGTGCCACGCTGCCGTTAAGCGCCTGACAAGTCAGGCCCAGCGCATCCGACTTCAGCGTAGGAGAGAATTGTTATATTATAAGTCTTTCTGGGGGGGGGGGGGGGAACGGCAGGAGAATGGACCAAGAAGGCAGAAAGTAGACAAGAAGGAGGTGACAGGAAGAAAAAACCATAAAGAGAGTGATAGAAAAGAGGGAATTCCTAGCACAGAATTTCCAGAAGGCAGGGATGCTATTTATACTGACAGGCCCCTAGGTATTCTCACGGAGGATTCTCGCTGTCCAGGCACATGTGGTACCTCTGCACCAACGAATGCACATATGAATTCCCTCTTTTCTATCCCTCTCTTTGTTTCTGCCTTGTTCCTTTTTCTTCCTGTCACCTCCTTCTTGTCTATTTTCTGCATTCTTGGTCCATTCTGCTGCCGTTTTTTCCCCCCAGAAAGACTTAAAAGATAACAAAAGATCTATCTCTGTCTTTTGTGGTATATGGGTGGTGTGTGATACGACATTAAATTTGTATTGTCGTGTTTCTTTATAATGATGTTCATGTCATGCCTCTTTGAGCACTCTTGCTTTTGATGTAAGGCACAATATAAGTGAAGTCTTATTATCATTATTACTATCATGATTAGTAGTATTGTTATACTATTGTCATCATCATTATTATATACTTTATCATGTTGAGCATGGTACTCTTCTGCAAGCTAATCAAATAGCAAACCAAAGTCCACTACACACACACGCGCGCGTGCGCATATGTGCATACACACGCACACACACACATACACAAACCATAGAGAGAAAGAGACAGACAGACATATAGACAGACAGACGGAGAGACGGAGAAACACAAAGAGATTACGACAAAGAAATGAGATGAGAGAGAGAGACACACACACACACACGCACACTAAACACACATACACACACATACACACACACACACACACACACACACACTTAACACACACACACACACACACACTCACACACACACACACACACACACACACACACACACACACACACACACACACACACACACACACACACAACACACACACACACTAAACACACACACTAACATACACACACAAACACACACAACACACACTCACACACACACACACTAACACACACACACTCACGCACACACACACACACACACACACACACACACACACACACAACAACACACACACACACACACACACACACACACACACACACACACACAACACACACACACACATTTTAGCGCACAGTCAT
>CM054155.1:55398379-55400879 GCA_028751875.1 Rapana venosa
CACACGACACGACACGACACGACACGACACGACACGACACGACACGACACGACACGACCAAATGAGGATGCCGCACTCTGTAGCTGTCGCACCCAGCTGTTCGCAACAGGGCTCGAAAGACGAGCTGTGAAATTGGTAGGGCTTTAGAGGAGACCAAAGTTAGCTGGGGGGATGGGGGGATGGGGGGGGGGGGGGGGGAGGGGAGGGGAGAATTTGGGAGGGGGGGGGGGTTGTAGGGGAAGTATGAGAGCTGAGATGATGGGTAGGTTGTTTGTTGTGTGTTTGTGTGTGTGTGTGTGTGTGTTGTGTGTGTGTGTGTGTGTGTGTGTAGTGCGTGTGGGTTGTGTGTGTGTTGTGTGTGTGTTGTGTGTGTGTTGTGTGTTGTGTGTGTGTGTGTTGTGTGTGTGTGTGTGTTAATTTACCAGTGACAGACAGACACAGAGACAAAGAGATACAGACAGACACAGAGATAGATACATGGACAAACATACATAGACAGACAGACACACACACAGACAGACACAGACACAGACAGACACATAGACAGAAATCCTGACACAGAAACAGGCATACAGAGACAGACTTACAGGGTAAGAACAATATGAAAAAGAAAAAAAAAGCTATGACAACAGAAATTCACAATTTTGCTATTAAAAGTGCGTGTAAAAAACAGAAACAAACAACAAAACCAACAACAGTGTACACGAATAAGTCTAACTTTCACTGGGCTATAATGTCATTACAAAACACACCGAAACAGACCACTAGACCATAATTATCCTCACAGGAAAGACAAACAAAACAAATCCGCGCACCTTAGCTCAAAAACAGGCACCACTTAACATCACCAAAATGCCCCAGCAGCAGTGCAGGGCCCCTCTAGCTGGTAGCCCTAAGGCGGTCCGACATTCATAGACTTTTTGTGATCTCTCCAGGCAGACAGACCAGCATTGTCAGACTTCATCTGTGCCTTCCTCTGCCATAGGGACTGACTGTCATTCCCGTGTGGGACTGGCCAGCCACACCTGACGCTGTACCAGAATGAAGAACACCTAGAGCGCAACTCCATAGTCTTCCGAGACTGAAGGCTGCCCACAAAGCTGTGGTCTTCCGACCCTGAAGATAACACTAAACGAATCTGGGTATGGCTGGGACGGAGATTTAAAAAAAAAATCTTTTATATCTAGGATAATGGAATAAGCACTTATGTGCTTTTTTACATCCAGTCCCTGTGTGTATGCGGCTTTGTAAATTCTGTCATCCGTTCCCACCGGCACACAATGGCCTACTCTTACCAAAAGCGGAACAGGATTTAACGTGTGCGCAAGATGTTCTGCGTGCGTTCGCACACGGGGCCTCGGTTTATAGTCTCATCCGATGGACTTTTGGGGAGAGTGGAGTCGGCACTGATGTTAACTCCAGGGGAAAGTATCCCCTTGAACGGGAATCGAACCCGGGTTGTCAGATTGCGAGCACAATGTTCTAACCACTAGGCTATCCCGTCCCCCAATTGCGATTGAAATGAACAGCATGAGAATAGCAAAATCACAGAAAATGAGTCTACAACAACAAAAAACCCTACAACCAACCAAATAAAATACCAACAAAAAATACTACATTTCACACAAACATGAGGCAGTTCCTACAGCAACTACAGCAACAACAAAACCAACTAACCAAATAAAAAAAACAACAACAAATACTACATGTCACACAAACATGTAAGAAAAGACGGTAGTGTGTAGGTATGCGAGTCAAAGATACTTTCACATCACGGATACTTTCGCATCACGGATACTTTCACATCACGGATACTTTCACATCACTGATACTTTCAGACAGGTTCATATTACCAAGGTAAAGAATACTGAAACACAAGACGTACTGGAATTTTTTTTCCCGTCCACATCTAGTGTCCCATTACCACTGCGTACTTAACTTTCTGGCTTCAGATTTCACTTGACACTCTTGCTTTGCAGAAACAGCATGTGTAAAATAGCGACAACTTTCCCTCCAAGTCTTTAGGATTCAGCGCCTGGGTTTCATGAAACAAGATCGCCTTCATTCAGAATAACGTAGCACCCATCCATGAAATGAGTACAAGGTATGCTTAGAAGAATACTCCTAACATTTTATGTGCAAAAAGTGGGTTGCGGCTGAACAAACGAACGACAAACAGATGTTTAAAAAAATGATAAACCAGTTGTATTTCAAGGTTCTTCTTGTTCTTGTTCTTGTTCTTCTTGTTCTTGTTCTTTTTGTTCTTGTTCTTCTTGTTCTTCTTGTTCTTCTTGTTCTTGTTCTTGTTGTTGTTGTTGTTGTTGTTGTTGTTGTTCTTCTTCTTCTTCTTCTTCTTCTTCTTCTTCTTCTTCTTCTTCTTCTTCTTCTTCTTCTTCTTCTTCTTTTTCATCGAACGCCCAGACAGCAACTATTGTTGTCTGTTATATGAGCGAAAGTGCGAATCGCTGCCGTTAAGCGCCTGACAAGTCAGGCCCAGCGG
>CM054155.1:55415879-55428379 GCA_028751875.1 Rapana venosa
TGATGATGTTGATGATGATGATGATGATGATGATGTTGATGATGTTGATGATGATGATGATAATGATGATGATGATAATGATGATGATGATGGTAATGATGATGATGATGATGATGACGATGATGATGATCTCGATGCTGCTTCCATTCTCTTGGCTTTGTCATGTTTTTCTTTTGGGGTTTTAGAATACATTTTCTTTCTGTGCGTCCTTCCTTTTTAAAATTATAAACATTCTTTTCTTTCTTTTTCCTTTTCCCTTTCTTTATTTTTCTTTCTTTATTTTCCTTACTTTTTTTCCAATTTTTTTCCTTTCTTCTCTTTCTTTCTTTCTTTTTCTTTTTCTTTCTTTCGTTGCTTTTCTTTTCTTTCTTTTCTTTTTCTTTCTCCTTTTCCTTCCTTTCTTTCTCTTTTTGTCCTTTCTTTTCTTTCATCTTTTTTTTTCCTTTTTTTCCTCTCTCTCTCTCTGTCTCTGTCTCTCTCTCTCTCTTTTAGATATTTGTGTTACCTCTCTCTCTCTCTATCTCTCTCTCCATCGTCTCCTTCTCTCTCTCTCCTCGTCCTCTCTCTCTCTCTCTCCTCTCTCTCTCGTTGTTTCACTAATGGCCCTAGACAGGGCAGGGCAAATTGCTCCATCATTGTTTCCTTCGTGATTTGTCATAAAGATGACGCGGTGCTTAGTCATACGTCATTACATAGATGATGTCGACGTCATCAATCCAAATATCTACATTGCTCATGCTTTTTTGCTTTCCTTAATAGAGGAAGAGTAAAGAAAACGTTTCGTTGCTCCGTATGTGTGTGTGTTATAGGGCGAGGAGGGGGTGGGGTGGTTGAGGGGATGGGGGCCGGTGGGAGGGGAAGGGTTGGGTGGGGTGTGCGCGCGCGTGCGCTTTGGTGTGTATGTGTGTATCTTCAGTGTGTGTGTGTGTGTGTGTGTGTGTGTGTGTGTGTGTGTGTGTGGGGTGTGTTATGTGTGATCTTCATTGGTGTGTGTGTGTGTGTGTGTGTTTATTTATCTATTTTATTTGATTCTTTTATATCGAGGATAATGGAATAAGCACTTATGTGCTTTCTTACACCAGTCCCCGTGTGTATGCGGTTTTGCAAATTCCGTCTCTGTTCCCACCGGCACACAATGGCCTACCTTACAAAAGGCGGAGCAGGATTTAACGTGTGCGCAAGATTTCTGCGTGCGTCTCAAAACACGGGCCTGGTTAAAGTGTGTGTTGTGTGTGTGTGTTGGTGTGTGTGTGTGTGTTGGTGTGTGATTCTTTTACTTCGAGGATAATGGAATAAGGACCTATGTGCTTTTTTTTATATCCAGTCCCCGTGTGTATGTAGTTTTCTAAATGTCATCCGTTCCCACCGGCACGCAATGCTTGTGTGTGTCTCCCGATTCGTCATTGTAATAATATATGATTAGTCTTTCCTCATATCTAAGATAATGACGGGATAGCTCAGTGGTCAGAGCACTCGCTTTCCCCCAGCTAAGGTTAAGCAGCATCGAGCGTGGTTACCACTTGGATGGGTGACGGTTTGCGCGCCTTGGCTTCAGTACAGTCCCCCAGTTCACCTAGCTGTAAATGGGTACCTGCCCTCTTTAGGGTCATGGAAGGTAAAGCAGCGAGGGAGAGGAGATGGGCGCCGCCCTCAATATGCTGGCCCCTTGAGAAGTTGAGGTTTCTGATGCCTCGCTCCCCTATGACATTATAGGTTATAGGACACCTTTCCCTTTACATAAAGATATACGTCATAAACTATAGCAGGCAGAGAGGTGACGATAAATTCCTTTCAGGACTCCGGTACACGGCAAAAGGGGTCAACTCCTTGACATTGTCATCATTGTTTTATCTATACATCTTTGGCGTGGGGGTGAGAGGGGAGAGAGAGGGGGTGGAGAGGGAGGGGGCGACTCGGTGGGTTGTGTGAAGATCTGTCAATGAAGCTTTGAGGGCACAGGGACAGGGGGGGGGGGGGGGGGGTTGGGAAGAGAGGAGGGGGGGGGGGGTCAGGGTTAAATCGTTTACTGTTGTAAAATTATGTATTATCTGTTGTTTTCTCTTCCTTCTCCTCACGTTTTGCTGTCTTGTCTGTGTGTGTGTGTGTGCCTGTCTGCCCCTTTGTGTGTATCTCTGTCTCTGTCTCTATCTCTATCTTTCTGTATGTCTCGCTCTGTCTCCTTGTCCGTCTGTCTGTCTCTTCTGTCTCTGTCGCTGTCTCTGTCTCTCTCTGACTCTCTGTGTGGTCTCTGTCTCCTCTCTCTGTCTCTGTCTCTCTGTATCTGTCTGTCTGTCGCTCTCTCTTTCTGTAAAATGTTCGAGTTCTATGTCCTGTCATTCTTTCTCTGTCTGTCTGTGCTCTGTGCCTCTCTATGTCCTCTCTGTCTCTCTGTCTCCATCTCTCTCTCTCCCTCTCTCTCTTCTCTCTCTCTCTCTGTCTGTCTGTCTGTCTTCTCTTCTCTCCTCTCTCTCTCTCTCTCTCTCTCTCTCCTCTCTCCATCTCTCTCTCACTCTTTCTCTCTCTCTCTCTTCTCATCTCCTCTCTCTCTCTCTCCTCTCTCCTCTCTCTCTCTCTCTCTCTCTCTCTCTCTTTCCTCACCTCAACCCCCCTCTCTCTGTTCTGAGAGCGACAGAGAGAGAGATTGAGAAAGAAGAAGAAGAAGAAAGAAGAAGAAGGAACAAAGAGAGAGAGAGAGAGAGAGAGAGAGAGAGAGAGAGAGAGAGAGAGAGAGAAGAAGAAGAAGAAGAAGGAACAAAGAGAGAGAGAGAGAGAGAAGAGAAGAAGAAGAAGAAGAAGAGAGAAGGAACAAAGATAGATAGAGAGAGAGAGAGAGAGAGAGAGAGAGAGAGAGAGAGGAAGAGAGAGAAGAAGAAGAAGAACAAGAGAGAGAGAGAGAAGAGAAGAGAGAGAGAGAGAGAGAGAGAGAGAAGAGAGAGAGAAGAAGAAGAAGAAGGAACAAAGAGAGAGAGAGAAGAAGAAGAAAATAACAAAAAAGAACAAGAAGAAGAAGAAGAAAAAAGAAAGAAGGAACAAAGAGAGAGAGAGAGAAGAAGAAGAAGAAGAAGAAGAAGAAGAAGAAAAAGAATAAGAAGAAAAAGAAGGAACAAAGAGAGAAGAGGGGAAGAAGAAGAAGAAGAAGAGGAAGAAGAAGAAGAAGGAGAGAGAGAGAGAGAGAGAGAGAGAGAGAGAGAGAGAGAGAGAGAGAGAGAGAAAAGAGGAGAGAGAAAAGAGAAAAGAGAAAGAGAAGAGAGAGAAGAGAAGAAGAAGAAGGAGGAAAGGAGGAGAAGACAAGAGAGACAGACAAGACACAGACAGACAAACAGACAGAAAAAAGACAAACGAGCGGAAAAAAGAAACACACACACACACACACACACAACACACACACACACACACACACACACACCACACACACACACAACAAAAGCGAGAGAGATGCGATAGGCCCCCTGAGGATGTGGACACATTCTTTAGCGAGGTGTACAGATATAAAAGATGATGGAAAGATGTGGAGAGATGGCCTGAGGCAACACTCCACTGCTCTGTCCGGTTTTTTTTCTGGTTTTTTTTTCGTTTTTGGTTTTGTTTTATCTGTTTTTACAAAACATTTTTTTTTCTTTTCGTTTGGTTTGGTTTGGCTCTCACTTGGTTTGGCCTTAAGCACATGCAAGACAAAACACTGGCTGTTTTATTCATTTCGTCTCCCCCTCCCCCCCCCCCCCCACAAAAAAAAAAGAAAAAGATCTGATGTGAGTGGGAGCCCATTGAAATAATGACATTTGTTTAGCGCGCAAAATGTTTGCTTTGTGGTGTGTTTTTCTTTCTTTTTTTTTTTATTGTTGTTGGCATTTTTCTGTCTTTCTCTTTCCTTTTCTTTCTTTTTATTATTATTTTTTTCTCTTTTTTCCTTTATCGATAAAATCTTGACTCCTTTTTCTGTATTTTCTCTAGTTTTTTTCTTTGCTTTTGTTCTTTCATGTTTTCTTGTTGTTGATGTGTTTTATTCTTGTTTCTATTTGTTCGTTGCTTGTTTGTTACTGGATTTTGTTGTTTGCACTTACATCTCTTTTTCGGCCACTGTCAACCTGGTCAAGTGAAGTCAAGTCAAAAACGCTTTAATCATCCCATGAAGGGCAATTACAATACTGACAGGCACATTGATACGAACATAATCTCCAAAAGACACCAGAAAGCTACATTTCATGTAGGTTTAAACATTCCAAGATATCGCCAAATAAAACTACGCGCGCGCGCACACACACACACACACACGCACGCCCCACACACGCACACACACACACACACACGCGCGCGCGCGCGCGCACGCCAGCCGACGCATGCAAACGAGCGCGCACGCGCACGCCACAACACCACACACACACTCGCAAACGCACACTCCACGCGCGCGCACCTACCCACCCACCCACCCACCCACACACGCACACACGCGCACACACACACACACTCACACACCGCACCCCCCCCCCCCCCCCCCCCCCCCCACACACACACAGAGTATAGGAACACAATGCTGTAAGGACCTTTGACTAGAACGACATATCAACGCATATGGCGGAGTCCGTCCCTCTTCTGGTACAGGGTGCATGCTGGGTATCCGTGTTTGCATGTGATTCACCCACTGCTGACATGCGTCACGGCATTTTTAACGCGCATATTTGATCTTCTGCCCGTATCTATACACACACAAACATTTATTGCACTGGCAGATCACCCGGCAGATCTTAGAAATCTCCACTCCCATTTCAGCGAGTGCGGCTTGTGAGATTTGAACCCATGACTTTGTGGACCTGTTGGGATGGATGCCAAACACTCTTTTTTACTCAGTTAAAGCATCTGTGTCCACAGGTTTGACAAACACAAATATCGGTAGATTCAGCGCTATATAAATTGTTATTATTATTATTATTATTATTATTATTATTATTAGATCGGTGGTCTAAAGGTAATGCACCTGCCTAGAAAGCGAAAAGTCTGGGTCGAAAGTGTGCGGTGGTTTGATCCCGGTTGGGCCCGAATTTGTTCCCCATCCATTAGACCATGAATTGTGGTATGGGTGCGGGTAAAAAAACACAGCTTTCCTTTTTTTTTTTTTGTAGCCGGGTGCATGTGTGCATGTATGTGTGCGAGAGAGAGAGAGAGAGAGAGAGAGAGGAGAGAGAGAGAGAGAGAGGAGAGAGAGAGAGGACAGAGAGAGAGAGAGAGAGAGGAGAGAGGAGAGAGAGAGAGAGGGGGAGGGGTGATTTGAATTATTTTCATTTTAACACGATTGTTTGTATGCTAGATCTACTGAACTAGATCTAGTGTGACAGGGAGGTAATAAGATTATCTCCCATGGGGTCAGAGCGTGGTGTTTCTAAATTCGGGACACACCCGTGACTTGCGCGACACTCTGTGTTTTTAGGTAGTGATAGTTAGCCGGAGTCAGTAATTGTCGATGAAACGATGATGAGGATCTACTAAAGAACAACTTCTGGATTTTTGCTGTTAAAATATCCTGAATCCTAGCTGCTTAAGCTGTGTATTTTGTTTGTTGTTTTGCCTTGAAGCGTTTCTGACGTTAAAATAGCATGTATCATAAAAGCATTTTTTTAAATGTGTTTTTTATTGTATTTTCTTGCTGTAAAGGGTTAGAAATAATGCTAGAATTTGCTTCAGCTGTTATAATCGGTTTAGCATGCAGAGTTCGAAGAGTTTCTGTAAGTAGTATTTAGTTTTGTGTGTGTCAGTGCAGACACTGAGTTTGTGTGAGTGGTGTGGTGTGGGGGGGGGGGGGGGGGGGACAGAAGCGGATGCGTGTGTGTTTGAGGGAGAGATTTGATTTGAGTTATTTTCATTTAACGTGATTGTTTGTATGGTAGATCTAGTGTGATAGGGAGGCAATTAGATTATCTCCCATGGGGTCAGAGCGTGGTGTTTCTAAATGTGAACATATCCGTGAATTGCGACACTCCGTGGTTTTAGCTAGTAGCAATATAATTGCAAGTAGCAATATGCAATTATAGTGCTACGTTGTGGCTTAGGTAGTAGCAATAATTAATGGGTGGCAAGGTCATCGATGTTGGAGGGGTATCTGCACCATCTTTATTGCGTTGGTATCTTCACATTTTGTTTCATCCTTCCTTTGGAAGGGTGACTGTTTGCGCGCCTTGGCTTCATCATAGTCCCCCAGTTCACCCAGCTGTAAATGGGTACCTGCCTCTTTAGGGTCAGGGAAGGTAAAGCAGCGAAGGAGAGAAGATGGGTGCTTGCTCCTAGAGAAGTGAGGTCTCTGACGCCTTCGTAATACAGTTATTGGGGACGGGGTAGCTCAGTGGTCAGAGCACTTGCTTTTTCCCCAGCCAAGGTTAAGCAGCATCGAGCGTGGTTGCCACTTGGATGGGTGACTGTTTGCGTGGCTTGGCTTCAGTACAGTTCCCCCCCGTTCACCCAGCTGTAAATGGGTACCTGCCCTCTTTAGGGTCAGGGAAGGTAAAGCAGCGAGGGAGAGGAGATGGGTGCTGGATCCTAGAGAAGTGAGGTCTCTGACGCCTTACGACAGCACAGGTTATGGGACGCCTTTACTTTTTTTCTTTTTTGTTTCTACTCTCTCTGGACTTGCATATCAAAAACACTAAAGAAACATTAGGCCTAATAGACTTTCACAAAACCCCTGAACCCTTTGTTAGATCTTCACATTGATGGCGTAATGGTAGAATAGGGAAATATAGATACTTAGGTACCGTCATTGACAATACACTAAACTTTACTTTTTCCAAAAGTATCTTATAAATAGGTACTGCCGTTCCCGCACCTTTTTCCTTCAAAAAGTCTGAAGTCTTCAGGTCAATGTCAACGTTTTACACAATATCTATTGATGTTTTGATTAAATAAGAGCGTAAGAGGGAGGGAGATATTGATTGATTGATTGATTGATTCAATGTTATTTTCAGAAGGTGAAGGAATAAGCACGACAGTTGCTTTTTTACATCCAGTCTTCTTTAACAGTACAACTAGTGAACGCAAATAGATAACAAGAAAATTGAAAAATCCACAAGTTTACTTTTGTAATAATCAATGAAACATAATACTTAGTAACTGTGATCAACCACTTATAATCTATATTACACACCATGCCTACTTGAGATCTGCTCTTGATAATACAGGCGTAGAAGTTTTTCAGCTCTGTTTCGATAGGGGGAGGGAGGTGCATAGAGGAAGGGAGATGATGATTTAGTATATGGGATGCTTATAGAGATGTGCATTTTTTTCTTTTACCATGCGCACATTTCTTGTTTTTAAATCTCTGCATCACTATATATATATATATATATATAATATATATATATATATTTTATATATATATAATATGTGTGTTGTGTGTGTGTGTGTGTGTGTGTGTGTGTGTGTGTGTGTGTGTGTTTTGTGTGCGCGCACAAGTAAAACAGGTTTTCCTGCTTGCTGTTTTATGTATGGCTTGTAGACCCACTTGAGTTTACCTATTTTTTGAGATAATAAGGCATTCCTATTCCCTTAAATATTTTTCTCCCTCTTACTTCCGTTTCGCTATCTCTCCCTACCTCTGTCAGTCTGTCTGTCTCTCTCTCTCACACACATATACACACTCTCTCTCTCTTCTATTTCACTCTCCCTTTCTATATCTGTCTCTCTGCTGTGTCTCTGTCTCTCTGTTTCTCTTTCTTTCCCTCCCTTTACTCTCTCTCTCTCTCTCTCTCTCTCTCTCTCTCTCTTCTCTCCTCTCTCTCTCTCTCCTGTGTCTTTCCAGATAACTGGGCTGAATCTATAATACTAACATTGCATAAAAAGGGTGATGTTGATAACCCTAATAACTACTGGGGAATTTCTCTTACTGACATAAGTAGTAAGATATATAGTACTATTATTAACAATAGGTTACAGGAATGGGTTATGAAGAATAATATTACAGGAGAGCACCAAGCTGGTTTTAAGAGAGGATACTCCACTATAGATCATATGTTTAATCTGCTTGCGTTTGTACAGAAACAGTTTGCTCATAACCGTAAGCTCTATGTAGCATTTATTGACTTTGAAAAAGCATTTGATTCTGTTAACAGGAACTTGTTGTGGCCTATTCTCCCGAAAAATGGTGTGAAGGGTAAACTATTACGATGTTTGAGAGCCATGTATCAAAATGTCAGAAGCAGAATAAGATGTGGAACTAAAGTGACTGACATAATATACTGTACCACTGGTGTTAAACAGGGTGATGTATGTAGCCCCTTATTGTTTTCTGTTTTTATCAATGAGTTAGCCAGAGACATCATCAATAATGGTAAACATGGTGCCACTTTCCCCCAAGATTTCTCAGAGTTGTTTATTCTTCTGCTTGCTGATGATGTTATCCTGCTATCTGAAACAGTTGTAGGCTTACAAAAGCAGTTAAACAGCTTAAACAGTGCTGCAACATCACTGGATCGTAAGGTTAATCTGAGTAAGAGTAATATCGTTGTATTCAGAAAAGGTGGATATTTAGCTGCTCATGAAAAATGGTTGTACAATGGAAATATCATGCCTGTGATTAATGTATATAAATATTTAGGAATCTGTTTTTTTACTAAGCTTAGTTTCACAACTGCATGTAAAGATCTGGCAAGTCGAGGTAAACGAAGCTTGTTATTTGTGTTGAAAAAACTACGAATATTGAATAATAACTCTTTTGACTTGTTCATTAAGATATTTGATGCACAAATACAACCCACTGTGTTATATGGTGCAGAAATTTGGGGCTTGGATGCAGCTGTAACACATTGTGAATCAGTGCACCTCTTTGCTTTAGAGCAGTTTTTAGGCTTAGATAGACGTACACCTAATGATCTTGTTTATAGTGAAACTAATAGATACCCTCTCTCTGTTAATGCTGCTGTAAGATGCATTAGATATTGGATTAAGATTCTGCATATGAATGAGAGCAGGCTACCTTTTAAATCCTACAAGATGCTTTATGATCTAGATGTCAAAGGGAAAAACAACTGGGCAACACAAATACGTACCTGTTTGTGTGAACTCGGGTTTGGATTTGTTTCGCTCAATCAAGGAGTCGGAAATTGTAGAGAGTTTATTAACACTTTCAGGCAAAGATTGATTGACTGCCGATGGCAGCAATGGAGTGATCATATACAAAACAGTGAAAGATTTCAAATGTACAGACAATTTATAAGTTCGCATAAATAAAACCTTACAAAATTTGATATGGATATACTTTTGAAAAGTTTTATGAATTTTAGACTTGGTGTATCAATATCAGATAAGAGAACATGATTTGACGACCCGGGCTGCATGCCCATTATGAAAGCAAGCACCGGTGAAGTACTTTTGTTTTGGGCTGTCCTTTTTTGAGGAGTTTGGGCAGAACTACTCCCTTTAAAATAGACACCAAATTTTATTTGACTCTGTTTACTCCGGGATCAAGTACCGAGGTTGTGCGCGCCTATTTTATTTTTGTGGAGCTTTCAAAATAAGAGAGAAAATTTATCCAAGTGATTTTTTTGTAGCTGACTTTTTGTTATACAGAAAATTTTGTCTTGTGTGTGTGGTTTGTTTATTTTTTTTTTTTTTTACCAAAATACTAGCATTCGGAAACCCCCCTTATTTATGGGCCAGGGGCCCTTTTGTGAATAAATCATTCGATTCGAGTTCGAGTTCCGTGTCTGTCTTTTTCCTCCGCTGCTTTCCCCTTCTCTCTTTCCCTCTTTCCTCTCCCCCCCCCCTTTCTTCCCCATCTCACGTTCTTCACTTTTCCGCCCCCCCCCTTTCCTCTTTTCCTTTCCCCTCCTCCCCCCCCCCCCTACCACTACCGAAAACCCACCCAAGTACTTCAAGACTTACAGACGGGGCTGTGTGTATTTTTAGGGGTTTTTTGGGTTTGAGGAGGCGATTGACTGCTGCCGTCATCTGTCCACTTACCGCCAGCCACAAAATTTGGGGCCAATGACTGAACTCACAGTTTTAGCATGCAGACCCTGTCTACTTACCCCTGTGTGTGTGGTTGTGTGGGGTGTGGGGTGTGTGGTGGTGTGGGGGTTTGTGGGGTTTTGGAAAGAGAGAAGAGAGAGGGGAGAGGAGAGTTTCCCTGCCTGTCCTTTGGGTGTGTGTGAGAGAGAGAAGAGAGAGAGAGAGAGAGAGAGAGGAGAGAGAGAAAAGAGATTCCTCCTGTACCCTGGAGAGAAGAGGAGAGAGAGAGGAAGAGAGAGAGAGAGAGGAGAGAGAGAGAGAGAGATTCCTCCTGTACCTGTTGGTGTTTTTTTAGAGGAGAGAGAGAGAGGAAAGAGAAAAGAGAGAGAAGAGGAGATTCCTGCCGACGTGTTTGTGTGTGAGAGAGAGAGAGAAGAGAGAAAAAGAGGGAGGAGACTTTCTGTTACCTGGTGTGTGTGAGAGGAGAGGAAAAAAGAGAGAGTTTTCCTCCCGTACTGTGTGGTGTGTGTGTGGTGTGGTGTGTGTGGTGTGTGTGTGTTGTGGTGGTGAGAGAGAAAAGAGAGAAGAGAAGAGAGAGAGAGAGAGAGAGAGATTCCTTCCTGTATGTGTGTTTTTTTATGTGAGAAAGAGAGAGAGAGAAGAAGAGAGAGAGGAGAGAGAGAGAGAGATTCCCTTTTCCCTGTTCTGTTGTGAAGAAGAGAGAGAGAGAGAGAAGAGGGGAGAGAGAGAAGAGAGAGAGAGAGAGAGTTTCCCTCCTTCCCTGGGTTGTGTGGGGTGTGAGAAGAGAAGAAGAGAGAGGAGAGAGAGAGGGGAAAAACCTGCTGTACCTCTGTGTGTTGTGTGTGGTGTGTGTGTGGTGTGTTATTATGTCAGATTCCTCCCCTTACCCCCGTGTTGGTGTGTGGTGTTTGTGTTGTTGTTGTGGTGTATTATTGTTGTATGGTGGATGTGTGGGGTGTGTCAGGGGGGGGGGAGGAGGGGTGTGGGGAGAAGAAGAATAAATTGGGGAGGAGGGGGGGTGGGGGAAGGGGAGGGGATGGAAGGGGGTTGGTTGTGGGAAAAAAAAATATCTGAGAGAAAAAAAAAGGGTTTATAGGAAAAAAAGAATGCGTTTAGAGGAAAACGAATGGGTTGATAGGAAGAAAAAAATTGGCTAGAAAGGAAGAATGGTTAAAAGGGGAAAAAAGAATGGGTTAAAGGAAAAAAATTGTTGATAGGAAAGAAGAATGGGTTGATAGGAAAACATAAGTTGATAGGAAAAAGAATGGGTTGATAGGAAAATGATGGGTTGATAGGAAAACATAAGTTTATAGGAAAAATGGGTTGATAGGAAAATGATGGGTTGATAGGAAACCAGAAAGGGTTGATAGGAAACAAAAGAATGGGTTGAGAGGGAAAAATGGGTTGTTAGGGGGAAAATCCAATAGGTTGAGAGAGAACAGAAGGAACAGTTTTGATTATTTGAGTTTCTGTGAGTGACTGGTTTAGTCTAAGTCTCTGTCCATGTCTTGCTCTCTCTCCGTCTCTCCCTTTGTCTCTGTCTGTCTCCGTCTTTGTCTCTTTCTCTGTCTTTCTGTGATCCTTTCTGTCACTCTCCTTCTTCCTCTTTGTCTGCTGTGTCTGGTCTCTCTGTGTCTCCTTTCTTGTCTGTCCGTCTGTCTGACTGCCGCTGTCTCTCCTTATCTGTCTGTCTGTCTCTCTCTATCTCTCTCTCTCTCTCTCCCTCTCCCCCCATCTCTCTCTCCACCCTCCTTCCCTCTCTATCTCTCCCCCTCATTTTCTCTCTCTCTCTCTCTCTCTCTCTCTCTCTCTCTCTCTCTCTCTCCCTCTCCCCCCATCTCTCTCTCTCTCTCATTCTCTCTCTCTCTCTCTCTCTCTCTCTCTCTCTCTCTCTCTCTCTCTCTCTCTGTCCCTCTCCCCCATCTCTCTCTCTCATTCTCTCTCTCTCTCTCTCTCCTCTCTCTCTCTCTCTCTCTCTCCTCTCTCTCTCTCTCCTCTCTCTCTCTCTCTCTCCTCTCTCTCCTTCTCTCCCCCCTTCCCTCTGTTCCTCCCTCCCCTCTTCATGATGTTCAATGTATGGTAACCAATCTACAGCCTGCCTTTCTCTACTCCTCTATCAGCACTTCTCTGCCTGTCTCTCCTCGTCCTTCCCTGCCTGCCTGCCTGGCCTGCCTGCCCATCTGTCAGTCTGTCAGTCAGTCTGTCAGTCAGTCCGTCTGTCAGTCAGTTTGTCAATCAGTCAGTCTGTCAGTCAGTTTTTCAGTCAGTCAGTCAGTCAGTCAGTCTTTCAGTCTGTCAGTCAGTCTGTCAGTCAGTCAGTCAGTCAGTCACACAGTCATTCAGTCACAGTCAGTCAGTCAGTCAGTCAGTCAGTCAGAAAGAAACAAAAGACGAACAAAACAATGGAAAGAAAAGGGGAGCAAGTGCGCTGCAAGTGAACTGTGGGCGTGTGACAGAGAGGTGTGATTTTCAGGGCAGTGTCCACACTACGTGGCTGAACCCCCCTCCTTACCCTCCTCTCCCCCCTTCCCACAGCACCCAAAGGTAGG
>CM054155.1:55438379-55448379 GCA_028751875.1 Rapana venosa
CTATGTTAGCACTGTGATTATTTCAAGGGCAGATATTGACAGGCTCAGTGACAGTGATTATAGTGACTAAAGTTTTCGGTGTGTGTTTAAAATGTCGCCATGCAAATATTGATTTTAGGAGATTAAGTTGGCTGGTTGGTTGGTTGGTTGGTTGGTTATGTGGATGGTTGGCTGGTTGGCTGGTTGGTTATGTGGGTGGCTGGCTGGCTGGTTGAATGGTTGGTTTCTAGATTAAGTGGTTGGTAAAATTGTTGGTTTGGTAGACTGTTTCAAAATTTTATTTTGATTGGTTGGATAGATGGATGGGTCATAGATGGATGATGAATGGATGGATGGGTGGGTGGGTTAGTGGATGGGTTTGTGGATGATGGATGGATGGATGGGCGGTTGGTTGATGCTCTCTTGCTCGCTGTCAATCTACACACACGCGCGCGCGCGCACACACACACACACACACACACACACACACACACACACACACACACACTGGGGCTACACCTGTCATACACTATCACTGCAGAGAAGTCTACCTGAAGCTTGCCAGTTTTCAGTGGTGGCTTTCTTGAAGCAAGTAAGTCTTCAGGTCTTTAAGATTTAGAGTTTGGATTATATTTTTAGAAATGATGGGAGAATAATAATAAAGAGAGCTGGCGAGAGAGAGAGAGAGAGAGAGAGAGAGAGAGAGAGAGAGATGGCTGGACAGAGAGAGAGATAGCTGTACAGAGAGAGATGGCTGGACAGAGAGAGAGATGGCTGGACAGAGAGAGAGAGAGATGGCTGGACAGAAAGAGAGATGGTGGACAAGAGAGAGGTGGCTGGACAGAGAGAGAGAGATGGCTGGGCAGAGAGGGATGGCTGGACAGAGATAGATGGCTGGACAGAGAGAGAGATGGATGGACAGAGAGGGATGGCTGGGATAGAGATAGATGGCTGGACAGAGAGAGAGATGGCTGGGCAGAGAGGATGGCTGGACAGATAGATGGCTGGACAGAGAGATAGATGGCTGGACAGAGGGGGGATGGCTGGACAGAGATAGATGGTGGACAGAGAGAGAGATGGATGGACAAGAGGAGGGAGAGATGGATGGGGCAGAGAGAGGGAGAGAGAGAGGGAGTGAGGGAGAGAGAGAGAAGAGAGGGAGAGAGAAAGAGATGGAGGAGAGAGGGAGGGAGAGAGGAGAGAAATGGAGGGAGAGAAAGGGAGGGAGGTAGAAGGGAGGGAGAGAGAGGGAGGGAGGGAGGAGAGAGGAGAGAGAGAGAGAGAGAGAGAGGGAGATATGGCTGGACAGAAAGAGAGAGAGGAGAGAGAGGGGGAGGGAAGAGAGGGGAGAGAGAGAGGAGAAAGAGAGGGGGGAGGGAGAGAGGGAGGGAAGGAGAGAAGGATGGAAGAGAGAGAAGAGAGGACAGACAGACAGACAGACAGACAAGGAGGGATGGAGAGACATCAGCAAACGTTTGTTTTTTACAACCAGCCCTCTGGGCAAAAAAAAAGAGAGAGCAGACAGACAGACAGAGAAGGAGAGAGAGAGAGACAGAGAGGAGAAAGAATGAAGGACAAAAGAAAAAGAGAGACAGAGAGATGAAACGGAGAGAGACAGAGAGAAACAGAGAGACAGAGAGAGACATAGAGAGACAGAGACTAGAGACATGAGACAGAGAGACAGAGAGAGACAGAGAGGAGCAAACATACACTGATCGTTATACAAAAGAACCAGCGCCGCACTCTCGACACGGCAACTTAGAGAGAAAGAAGAGAGAAAAAAAGCCAGTACAAATTTATCCCTACCACCACACCAGCCTTGCTCAAACACTCCCCAACACACCTAGCCAGATTACACCCATCAGGGCTGTGCTCTCAGTTATGCCATACCTACTATGGCATACAGTGGGGGGGTCAAATTTCACCCACCCTCATTTTGTTGTCCAGGGGTATCGGTCATTGTGTTTGCACTGTCATTATTTGGAGGGTGGACTGAATGGCAGTGAGAGTGTTTGCAGCGTCCGAGGGCTGGTCATGATCCCCGTGCACATGTTTGGTAAAGGTGTCCCATAACCTATAAGGTCGTAGGGAGCGAGGCGTCAGAGACCTCAACTTCTCTAGGGCCAGCATGTTGAGGGCGGCGCCCATCTCCTCTCCCTCGCTGCTTTACCTTCCCTGACCCTAAAGAGGGCAGGTACCCATTGACAGCTGGGTGAACTGGGGGAACTGTACTGAAGCCAAGGCGCGCAAACGGTCACCCATCCAACTGGTAACCACGCTCGACGCTGCTTAACTTGGCTGGGGGAAAGCGAGTGCTCCGACCACTGAGCTATCCCGTCCCCATGTTTGGTAGAGGGGGAATAAATAAACTGGGTGGGGTGCAATAACTGACCCCTGTGCCTTGCCCTCTCTCTCTCTCTCTCTCTCTTTCTGTCTTTCTCTTGTCTCTCCGTCTCCTCCTCTCTGTCTCTCTATCTCGTCCTCCTTCCTGTCTCTCTATCTCCTCCTCCTTCCTGTCTCTCTATCTCCTCCTCTCTGTCTCTCTATCTCTTATCTCCTCCTCTCTGTCTCTCTATCTCTCTGTTCGTCCTCTTTGTCTTTCTATCTCGTGTCTGTTTCTCCATCTCCTCCTCTCTGTCTCTCTATCTCCTCCTCTCTGTCTATCTCTCTGTCTCGTCCTCTTTGTCGTTCTGTCTCTCTATCTCCCCCTCTTTGTCTCTCTATATCGTTCTCTCTGTTTCTCCATCTCCTCTTTCTCTCTGTCTCCCCATCTCCCCCTCCTCTCTGTCTCTCTATCTCCTCCTCTCTGTCTCTCCGTCTCCTCTCTCTCTGTCTCTCCCATCTCCTCTCTCTGTCTCTTATCTCCTCCTCTCTGTCTCTCTATCTCCTCCTCTCGTCTCCCCATCTCCTCTCTGTCTCTCCATTCCTCTCTGTCTCTTCATCTCCTCGTCTCTGTCTTTTCCATCTCCTCCTCTCTGTCTCTCCGCTCTGTCTCTCCATCTCCTCCTCTCTGTCTCTCCATCTCCTCCTCTCTGTGTCTCTATCTCCTCCTCTCTGTCTCTCCCATCCCTTTATCTCTCTATTTTTATCCCTACCCCACCCCTACCCACACACATCACGGAATTAATTTGATGCTTATGTACATTATCTGTTTAGATTTGAGACAATTTTTTAAAAAAAACCACTATCTACTTCGCTCGAAATTATCGTCTCTTTACTTATCAGTTATAACTTGCTTCAGTTCATAATTCTATTTTCGTTTCATGGATACCATTAATATTTTATTTTTTTATCTGAATTCGCCCCTCACGCAGCAAATTGAAGGGAGGCGTTTCTATCAAAATCGGTAAAAATGGAAAGTTACCGCCGCAAACTGAAGGCAATGAAATGGAATCTGCGGCACAAGATCGCAAGCAGTGCAAGAATGTGGTGGTGGTGTTGTGCGTTCCCCAGCTAAACACCCTGGGGGGTCACCTAGAATAGGCACTCTGTCTCGCTCATCATCCCTGAAAATCACTAGAGGACTGAAAGTACACACAGTGTGAAAAGTGTGCTTATAATTATAACGTTGTGTATATAATTTTGACATTTTTCATATACCTTGCCATGAACGACTTCAGAAGGTTTCGTTTTTCTCCTTCGAAGCACAATGCAGGTTGTTATGGTAATTTTTTATTTCTTTATTTTATTCTGTTATTTTGAGGATAAATGGAGTAAGCACTCATGTATCTTTTTATATCCAGTCCCTGTGTGTATGCAGTTTCGTAAATTTTGTTAACCGTTCTCACCGGCACGCAATGGCCTACTTTTGCGAAATGCGGAACGGGGTTCTATGTGTGTGCAAGATGTTCTGCCAAGAGCTTGATATGACCGCAGACAATCCCAGCATAACATTTTCCAAGTGAACACTTTGGAAGTTAACACTTTACAAGCTAACGCTTTACATCCTAACACTTCACAAGTTAACACTTTACACCCTAACACTTTACATCCTAACACTTTACATCCTAACACTTTACAAGCTAACATTTTACGAGCTAACACTTTACAAGATAATACTTTACAAGTTAACACTTTACAAGCTAACACTTCGCAAGTTAACACTTTACAAGTTAACACTTTGCAAGTTAACTCTTTACATCCTAATACTTTGCAAGTTAACACTTCACAAGCTAACACTTCACAAGTTAACACTTTACAAGCTAACACTTCGCATGTTAACATTGAACACCCTAACTATTATTTTTACAACACAACAATTGATTTGAATAGATGTCTTGACACATTGATTACATCAATAACTGAAAAAGTTTTTCGGCTAGGCTACTACAAGACTTCGAAATCTCTCTCTCTCTGCCTCTGCCTCTGTCTCTGTCTCTGTCTGTCTGTCTCTGTTTGCGCGCGGCGCGCGCTTGTGTGTGTGTGTGTGTGTTGTGTGTGTGAGTTGGTGTGTGTGTGTGTGTGTTTTGTGTTTTGTGTGTGTGTGTGTTGTGTGTTTTTGTGTGTGTGTTTGTGTGTGTTTCTCTCTGTCTTTCTGTGTCTCTCTGTCTCTCTGTGTTGTGTGTGTCTGTTCCCTCTCTCTATGTCGTCTGTATCTCTGTCCTCTCTCTGTCTCTCTGTTGCCTCTCTCTGTCTCTCTCTCGCTCTTTCCATCTCTGTCTCTGTCTCATTGATAGGAAGAACATTGATCTTGCTTTAGCAACAGCAACCTGGAGCGTACGTTTTCCATCCATATCATTAATGTATTTTTCTGTGAAAGGAGCGAGGAGAGAGAGAGAGAGAGAGAGAGAGAGAGAGAGGGGAGTAGAGAGAGAGAGAGAGAGGAATAATCGTGTAATGCACAAGAAAACGATTTTTAGTGTTAGATAGACGGATGAAAAAGACAGTTGAGAGAGAGAGAGGGGAGAGAGAGAGGAGAGAGAGAGTGAGAAGAGGAGAGAGAGAGAGAGAGGGGGGGGGGTGGAGAAGGAGAAGAAGGGAAATAATTCAGGATTATGACATGTCAACATGAACTTAATTAATCTTTCTTCTGACTGTAAATTTCATTTCAGTCAACTATTCTTTTTAGCCCCAAGTGATATTACTTCATCCTGTTTTTGATTATCCCAGGCCATTATTGCGGTTTCCATTTCATTAAGGTTGTTTTCTTTGAACGTGATTCGTCCTTCATGCGGCAAATGGAACGGGGTAAGGGTGAAGGACATCCCCACACGGTGAAGGTCACTGCTGGGAATGAATTGACTGGCATTGTCTGGAAAACATAGGACATGCTGCGGTGTAAGAAGTTGGGATGTATTCCTGTTTATGCCGCGCCTGGGCTTCATCACAGTTCTTGATGAAACCATTGACGCTGGGGGCAACAACAGCAAAGTGAGAGGCTGTATGACCAGTGGCTTTCTTTCCCACTATATGGAATTCCACTTTACAGCTCAAGTCTTTAGTGATCGACTATGACTCTCTGACTAGGAGGCTTGACTTGCACAGTCCTTATGTGCTTACAGCCCTGGGGGCTGGTTGGCCTTTGGAGAACATCTCCAACGCTGACTGTCCTTAATCCCGAGAGAGTGGGAAGGATGTACAGTGGGCAAGGCATCTCCACTATAATCAAGTTTCTACCCAATTTCCGAAACAGCAGCTGCTTCTTCTGCTGTTTTTGGAGGTCATCGTCGAACACGACGGACATAAAGGTAAAGGAGTCCCATAACCTATAAGGTCGTAGGGGAGCGAGGCGTCAGAGACCTCATTTCTCTAGGGCCAGCATATTGAGGGCGGCGCCCATCTCCTCTCCCTCGCTGCTTTACCTTCCCTGACCCTAAAGAGGGCAGGTACCCATTTACAGCTGGGTGAACTGTACTGAAGCCAAGGAGCGCAAACGGTCACCCATCCAAGTGGTCACCACGCTCGACGCTGCTTAACTTGGCTGGGGGAAAGCGGGTTCTCCGACCACTGAGCTATCCCGTCCCCGACGGACATATATATACTTATATTCCTGTTTACATCCACGAAAGTCGGAATGCAGCTACCTTCATGGTGTGTGTGGGGGGGGGGGGGGGGGAGGGGGGTGAATGGTGGCATACGCAAACATCTCACCATTGATGCACCTCGGAGCGCTAGCGGAGGAGGAGAAAAGCATTCCTACTTTACCGCCCACTTCCCAGTCCTTGTGGGCACCAGGCAGTTCAGCGGTCACAGCACTCACTCGCTTTTCCCCAAGCTGAGGTGAAGCAATGTTGAGTGTTGTGGCTTCATGGACGGTCGACCGTTCATGAACGCGTCTTGGCTTCAGTTCAGTCCCCCCCAGTTCACCCAGCTGTGAATGGCTACCTGCCCTCTTTAGGGTCAGGGAAGGTAAAGCAGCGCGGGAGAGGAGATGGGCGCCGCCCGCAATATGCTGGCCCTAGAGAAGTGAGGTCTCTGATCCCTCGCTCCCGTAGGTTATGGGACACTGTTGCTTGACCTCTGACTGTCCATCGTCACTTGTGACAAGACTCTACCCCCCCCCCCCCCTTCTTTGTTATCCTTTCAGTCACCCCTTTTCTGTTCGCTCCCCTCTCTAATGGTGGATCGGTGGTCTAGAGGTAACGCGCCTGTCTAGAAAGCGAAAAGTCCGGGTCTGAAGTGTGCGGCGGTTCGTACCCCGTTTGGACCGGAAATTTTTCCCCCATCCAGTAGACCATGAGTGGTGGTCTGGGCGCTAGTCTTTCGGATGAGACGATAAACCGAGGTCCCGTGTGTTACACGTAATTATTTAGCGCACGTAAAAAAACCCACGGCAACAAGAGAGTTGTCCATGGCAAAATTCTTAGAAAAAAGCCACTCTGATAGGGAAACAAATACAGCTGCAGCAAAAAAAAAAAAAAAAAAAAAAAAAAAAAAAAAAGGGTGAAAGGGTGGCGCAGCGCTAAGTGGCGACGCGTTCTCCCGCTCTCCCCGGGGAGAGCAGCCCGAATTTCACGGAGAGAAATCTGCCATGACTTAAAGTGGTATGAAATAAAATCTGAGCGCTTTGATTTGTTGCTTTACAAGATTCAGCGCTATATAAATTCCACACATTATTATTATTATTATAAAAATGGTACAGGGAGATTTTGGGTTGCAGAAATGAGAGAGAGCACATACACACGCACGCACACGTGCATGTACGTACGTACACTCGTGTGCACGCACGCACGCACAAAACACACAAAACACACACACATACACACATGCAAACATACACACGCACACCACACTCACTCACACACACACACACACTTACACACACACACACATACATACACTCAATCACACACCCAAACACACCACACTCACTCACACACACACTCACTCACTCATTCACACACACACACACACACCACACACACACACACACACACACACACACACACACACACACACACACACACACACACACAGAACCTATGCCACATTTATAAATTTAGCATATATTGAACTGGATAATTTAACAAATGTTAAGTTTACTTGAAATGTTATCGGTTCGTTCACGTATTAATACAGTTCTTTTTTAACTTTTGGTTTTTATTTAACGGTCTCCGCTTTTATCTCCATTAATTCTTTACGTGGAAAAAGGAATGGGGTAATTTGGGGCAAACAAACTCACAACAAATTGAAGGTTCCTACAGCCAGCGTGTTTTATCTGACAAGCCGATGACATGCCGCGCAAAACTTAGATGATGATGATGATGTGAATGAATTTTCTTAACGTGCTTCGGCCCACTTCTCTGTATGTGTGTGTGAGAGAGAGACAGAGATATATATATATATATAGAGAGAGAGACAGATAGACAGACACACACACACACACATACAGATACACACGCAGACACACAGACAAACACGCAGACACACAGACACACACACAGACACACAGACACATACAAACACACACATACATACACACACACACATACAGACACACACACACACACACACACATACAGACACACACACACACACACACACACACACACACACACAACACACACACACACACACACAACACACACACACGGATGAGACTCTAAACCGAGGCCCCGTGTGCGAACGCACGCACAACATCTTGCGCACACGTTAAAATCCTGTCCCGCTTTTCGTAAGAGTAGGCCATTGTGTGCCGGTGGGAACAGATTACAATTTACAAAACCGCATACACGCGGGGACTGGATGTAATAAAGCACGCAAGTGCTTATTCCATTATCCTCGATATAAAAGAATAAAATAGAATAAATAAATAAATAAACACACACACAAAATTATGTCTTTGACGTGGATTTGACTGTTATGTCACTTGCAGTGCCATTAAGTGGTTGTTTTTTTGTGTTTTTCTTGTTTAAATTTCTTTGTTTTATTAATTACAATTTTTCTCTTATGAACCGTGGTATAATTCAAAATTTCATTCTACCATAAGTGTTTCAAATCTGATTTTCATTTCATTAGCAGAGTTGTAATTGTGGCATTCCTTTTAGTGCGATAATTCTAATTTGTATTTTGTTAACGGTGTCAACTTTCATTCTTTTGCTGGTGTTACCACTCTTATTCTGATTCCAGTAATGGTGATGCAATTCTGGTTATCATTTCAGTAACAGGTTATAATTCCGAGTTCATATCTTATAAAACGGTGATATAATTCTGATCTTGATGTATAAAACAGTGATATAATTCTAATCTTGATGTACAAAACGATGATATAATTCTAATCTTGATGTGTAAAACGATGATATAATTCTAATCTTGATGTATAAAACAGTGGTATAATTATAAACTTGCTGTTTTAATGATGCCCTAATTCTTATAGTCATTTCAGAAACTCTGAAATGATAATATTATAATAACTTAACAGTGCTGTAATCCTGATTGTCATTTTATTGAAAGGTCATGTATGATTTTTTTTTTCTATCTGATTAACAGTGTTATGATTGCAATATTCAGTTTGTTAATGGTGCTGCCACTATGATTTTCATTCCGGTAAAAAGGTATTCTATAATTAAATACTTTTCTATCTGATCAGTGTTATGATTATGATTTTTATATCATTAATGATGTCGCCATTCTGGTTTTCATTCCGGTAAAAGGTATTCTATAACTACTTTTTTATAATCTGATCAGTGTTATGGTTATGATTTTTACATCATTAATGGCGCTTTTATTCTGATTTTCATTTTGTTGAAAAGGTGTTTTATAATCAACTATTTTCTTTTATCTGATTAAGGGTGTTATTACTCTGATTTGATATTTTCAGATCATTAATGATGCTGCCATTCTGATTTTCATTTTACGAACAATGCTATGATTCTGATTTTTAATAAAAATTTACGGTGTTTTCTCTCATCTTCATTTGATGTTCATGCGGCAAGTAGAATGGGCTAGTCTTGAATAGAATCAGTAGTTATTGAAAGCAGTTGCGTTGACCATAGAGTGAGAAAATTTATCTGAAAACCGTTTTCGTTCAGCATACATTTAAACAAAAGCATAAGTAATGTAATTTTTTTCTGAACCTCCCATTTTTTGGCCATTTTCAAGCGTACAGACTCAGACAAGACAGACAGACACACACACACACAAACACACAAACACAACACAATACAACACATACACACACAAACAAAACACAACACACAAAACACACACACACACACACAACACACACACACACACACACACACACGTGACCGGATAGCCTGGTGGTTAGTGTGTTGTGCGCGTGATCTGCTGACCCGGGTTCGATTCCCGTTCGAGAGGATTTTTCCTCTGGAGTTAACATCAGTGCCGACTCCACTCCCCCCAAAAGTCCTTCGGATGAGACTATAAACCCAGGTCCCGTGTGTGAACGCACGCAGAACATCTTGCGCACACGTTAAAACCCGTTCCGCTTTTCGGAAGAGTAGGCCATTGTGTGCCGGTGGGAACGGATGACAAAATTGACAAAACAGCATACACCCTGGGACTTGATGTAAAAACGCGCATGACTGCTTATTTCATTATCCTCAAAATAAAATAATTT
>CM054155.1:55453379-55455879 GCA_028751875.1 Rapana venosa
GCTCTCTATGTCTGTCTGTCTGTCTGTCTGTCTGTCTGTCTGTCTGTCTGTCTGTCTGTCTGTCTGTCTGTCTCTCTCTCTCTCTCTCTCTCTCTCTCTCTCTCTCTCTCTCTCTCTCTCTCTTTCTCTCTCTCTCTCTCTCGTCCTTCACATGAGACTATAAACCGAGGTTCCATGTGCGAAGGCACGCACAACATTTTGCGCACTCGTTAAAACCCGTTCCGCTTTTCGGAAGAGTAGGCCATTGTGTGGCGGTGGGAACGGATGACAAAAATTACAAAACTGCATATACACGGGGACTAGATGAAAAAAGCACATGAGTGCAAACGCAAACGCAAACGCAATTTTATTTCACGAGGGTAATAGATTAAGTAACAAGACTTTTTTTCATCCAGCCCTCAAAATGAAAAGAAAAGAAAAGAAAAAGCTGCAAGAAAAACAAGAGCATAGTTATGATACAAATGAAAATACACACACATGGACATCAACAGATGCACGAGAGAGAGAGAGAGAGAGAGAGAGAGTGAGAGAGGAGGAGAGAGAGAGAGAGAGAGAGAGAGAGAGAGAGAGAGATCGAGATCGAGATCGCTTATTGCACTATCCTCAAACTAAAAGAATAAATAAATAAATAGATGAAATCTTTCTCACTCTCTCTCTCTCTTTAATCTTTTTCACTCTCTCTCTCTCTTTCTCACTCTCTCTCTCTCTCTTTCTCTCTCTCTCTCTCTCTCTCTCTCTCTCTCTCTCTCTCTCTCTTCCCCCCTCTCTCTCTCTCTCTCTCTCTCTCTCTCTCTCTCTCTCTCTCTCTCTCTCTCTCTCTCTTTGCATATTCAGGAGTATCCAGTTTTGAGTGCACGCCAAGGTATTGTGCCAAAGTTCTACCAAAGTTTACGAGAAGTTCTACTTCATTTTCGTTGCCTCTTCCATTTTTGCCCCTCAAAGTGTATTGTGGCCTAAGGCCGATGTACATTAAACATTTTCAGAGTTCAGAGTTCTCTCTCTCTCTCTCTCTCTCTCTCTCTCTCTCTCTCTCTCTCTCTCTCTCTCTCTCTCTCTTTCTCTCTCTCTCTCTCTCGAACTGAAAGGGCGTGCTGTTAGTAAGCTGCTGCAAATTTTTGCATTTAAGCTTCAAAATGTCAGTTACTGGCCTTCCAGCAACTGTAGTAACAACCTTAAATGCCCTGCTGATCGACAACGTCCTATCGAGCTGGAAAGTCGCGGGGGAGAGCGGCAGCGTTGTCTTCGTCTTGCGACTGAAGCCAGCTGACAAGTCAGTGTCAACAGAAATGGCGGACCCAGTGCTGAACGGTAACTCGCGAGTTCAGTATTTTCGCAAGATGCCCCCTTCCCAAATCCGTCGCGACGTCCAAAGAAGTAAACAACATCAAGAAAGACAGGCAAGTCGTCAGTGTGACAAGGACAGTGTTTTGGAAGAGCCGGTGTTGTCTGACAGTGACTCCCTGCATCGTGAGAGAGTGGGTGCAGAATCAAAACAAGCCAGCGTGTACACAGAGCTGTGTGTTGACAGTGCAGTGAATGTCCCAGCCACACTAGATTCTCTTGATTTGCCGTGTGAACCAGCAACAGACAGCAAGATCGGTGTGTATCCTGAGTTGTCTGATGTGGACGAAGAACAGACAGTTGACTGCACAGTTGAGGGTTTTCATACTGGTATTGTAAAAGAGTATGTGTCCACTCTGACAGACAAACGTGTGCAGCGGCGATTACGAGACAGCAAAAGAAACACACAGTTTCGAAAGGTTGTAGTTCAAGATTCAGGCAACCAAACTATTCTGATGTGTGAATCGGATGACATCGCCCTAGAATATTCTTGTAATGGAGATACTGGCGAGGAATCTAAGTGTGTGTTCTGGTATATCACGCAAGAAGACAGAAACATGTTGCCAGAAGAACGTGTCAGGCTTGCCAGACTTCGTAAAGGGAAGCAGCGTCCTAACACACAACACGCAGAGACAGTGGCACGTGCTGAACGGGAATTACATCTTCTTCGGGACCTGATCCGGTTTTACATGGGCTGACTTCGCTGGCTGCAGACTAGAAAAGGAAAGGCTGTTTTGAAAACTGAGACACGGACAATAATGTATCAGATCTAGATGTACATACCATTACTGACATGGTTTCCATGTCACTGTAATCGCGTCGCGTTCGATATCGTTTGTTACCGCGCCGCAGCGCTATATGGCTTGATTGCTAAATAGCAATAAATATTGTTCAAATTGTTCAAATTGTTCTCTCTCTCTCTCTCTCTCTCTCTCTCTCTCTCTCTCTCTCTCTCTCTCTTTCTCTCTCTCTTTCTCTCTCTCTCTCTCTCTCTCTCTCTCTCTCTCTCTCTTTCTCTCTCTCTCTCTCTCTCTCTCTCTCTTTCTCTGTCTCTCTTTCTCTCTCTCTTTCTCACTCTCTCTCTTTCACACACTCTTTCTCTTTCCCCCCTCCCCCCTCCTTCTCTTTCTCCTTCTTCCTCGCCTTCTCCTTTATCTTC
>CM054155.1:55460879-55465879 GCA_028751875.1 Rapana venosa
ACACCTACATACACATCCACACACTCATACATACACACACACACCACACACTCATATACACACACAAAACACACTCATACAACACCACCACACACATAAAACCACACTCTACATCACACCCACACACACTCATACATACACACACATCACAACACACACCATCATACATACACACCACACCTCACACACACACACACTCATGCATACACACACACACTCAACACACACACACTCATACATACACACACACCACCCAACATACACACACCACACACACACACTCATACAACACACACACATCACACACACACACTCATACATACACACACACTCACACACACAACACTACATACACACACACTCACACACACACACCTCATACAACACACACACTCAAAACCACACACACACTCAATACATACACACACACTCACACACACACACAACATCATACATACACACACACTCACACACACACACTCGTACATACACACACACTCACACACAACACTCATACATACACACACACTCACACACCACACATCTACATACACACACACACTCACACACACACACTCATACATACACACACACACTCACACACACACACTCTACATACACACACACTCACACACAACACTCGTACATACACACACACTCACACACACACACTCGTACATACACACACACTCACACACACACACTCATACATACACCAACACACTCACACACAACACACTCTACATACACACACACTCACACACACACACACTCATACATACACACACACACTCACATACACAAACCCCACACACTCATACATACACACACACTCACACACACACACTCGTACATACACACACACTCACACACACACACTCGTACATACACACACACTCACACACACACACTCGTACATACACACACACTCACACACAACACACTCGACAACACACACACTCACACACACACACTCATACATACACACACACTCACACACACACACTCCCTACACATACACACACAAATCAACACACACAACTCTACATAACACACACACCACCACACACACACATACACCTACATACACACACACTCACACACACACACTCATATACACACACACTACACAACACTCAACATACAAAAACATACACACACACACTCGTACAACACACACACTCACAAAACACACACTCGTACATACACACACACTACAACACACACACACTCAACACTACACTCAACACACACACACCTCATACAAACACAACAATCCACACACACACCACTCACACACACTCACACACACACACCTCGTACATACACACACACTCACACACACACACTCATACACACACACTCACACACACACACTCACATACACACACTCATACATACACACACACTCACACACACACACTCGTACATACACACCACCACACATACACACACACACACACACACTCGTACATACACACACACTCACACACACACACTCAACATACACACACAACAACACACTCAACTACAACACACACACCTCACACACACACACAAACATCGTACATACACACCCCACTCACACACACACTCACACACACACACACTCACACACACACTCGTACATACACCAACACACACACACACACAACACATACACACACACACACTCATACATACCCCACACACACACTCACATACACACACTAACATACAAAACACACACATACACACACAACACACACACTCTACCACATACCACACCACACACACCACAACACACACACTCTACAACACACACTCACATACACACACACTCACACACACACACTCCCTACACTACACACACACACACCATCCACAACAACACCGACCCCCACCTACACACACACCACTCACACACACACACTCAACTACACACACACACTCACACCACACACCTCCACACACACACTCAACACACACACATACAAACACACACTCACTACATACACACCTCACCCCACCCTCCACACACACACTCACACACACACATCTACATACACACCACTCACACCACCACACCCCCACCACACACACACTCACACACACACACCTACACACACACACTGCACACACTCACACCTCCCCACACACACACACACTCACCACACACCATCACATATACACACACTCACACCACCCCTCCACACCACACACCACTACACACACACACTAAACATACACATCACACACTAACCACACACACACACACACGCAAACAACACCACACACAAACACACACTACACACCCACCACCATACACACTCACACACATATACAACAAAACACATACATCTCACACACACCACACACACACTCACACACATACACACACACACACAACATCCACAACACACACACACACACATACACACACACACACACACACACTCACCACACACCACACACACCACACACACACACACACACACACACACACACACACACACACACACACACCTCCACCACACACACACACAACACAACACACACACACACACACCACACACACACACACCCCCACACACTCACTCACACACACACACATACACACACACACACACACACACACACTCACCACTCACACACCACACACACACCCACACCACACTCACACACACACCACCACACACAACACTCACACACACACACACACACACACACACACACACCCCCACACCACACCACCACACCACACACACACACACACACACACACACACCACACACACACCCCACACACACACACACACACACACACACACACACAAACACACACACACACACACACACACCAACACACACACACACACACACACACACACACACAAACACACAAACACTCACAGCCTGTCTTCAACTCTTCTGGTGGCTACCTCGTTTTCTGGAAATGGTAAGGGAGCATACACGCAGCAGACAGGTGTGCAGTGTGTAGTGTTTGTTTGTTTGTGTGTGTGTGTGGTGTGTGTTTGTTTGTTTGTGTGTGTGTGGTGTGTTTGTTAGTGTGTGTGTGTAGTGTGTGTGTATGTGTGTGTAGTGTGTGTTTTTTATTTATTTATTTTATTCTTTATATCGAGGATAATGGAATAAGAACTTATGTGCTTTTTTACATCCAGTCCCCGTGTGTATGCAGTTTTGTAAATTCTGTCATCTGTTCTGTCTCGACTGATATGTCATTTGTGTGTGTGAGTGTGTGTGTGTGTGTGTGGTGTGTAGTGTGTGTGTGTAGTGTGTTTGTGTGTGTGTGTAGTGTGTGTGCGTGCGCGCGCGCGCTCTTGTTAATTTGTTAAGAATCAGTGATATCTTTAAAAAGGATCTACAAATCAAATGAAGCATTGATCCAAAGATGATTTTTCTTCTCTTCCAAGTCAGCGAATTTCTTATGAATGACATAATCCAAGACTCCCTTCAACAGTAACAACAGGTCTTAGCCACACCAGCCATCAGTTACCAACTTGTCTTGATTTTAAACCGAGTTGTCTTCAGGAAAAGACAAGACTGTACACACATCCATACACTACAACAGGAATAAAGTGATAGTACTATCGATCATCAGAAACGACACAGGCAATATGTTTCTGTTTCTTTTTAAAAAATCAACTGCGTTATTTTATTTATTTATTATTTATATTTATTTATGCCACTTTAAGTCACGGCAGATTTCTCTGTGTGAAATTCGGGATGCTCTCCTCGGGGAGAGTGCGTCGCCACAAGACCAGCCCTATCTTTCTTTTTTTCTTTTACAACTGTACATTTTCCTATATCAAAGTGACTTTTTCTACATAATTTTGCCAGGAACAACTCTCTTGTTGCCGTGGGTTCTTTTACGTGCGCTAAATGATTATGTGTAACATGCGGGACCTTTGTTTAATAATAATATATAGAATTTATAAAGCGCTGAATCTTTTAAAAACAAACAAATCGAAGCGCTTCATCGTCTCATCCGAAAGACTAGTACACAGATCACCACTCATGGTCTAATGGATGGGGGGAAAAGTTGGGGGCCCAAACGGGGATCGAACCACAGCACACTTCCGACCCGGACTTTCCACTTTTATGTGTGGTTGATATAGTTTTCCCCACAACGCGGTGTCCGTCCTGGGTTGACCCTTATGGTTGGCCAGGGCGTTGCTACAAGGAACGACAGTAGAGTTGGTTTTATACCCTGTTTTAATCTGTATATAGCTGCTCAGTTTAAATCTGAGATTTAGAAGTTGACGAGGCGACAGCCCTGATATGGCCTCTGTGGTCGGCGGGGCTATAAACAACAGGATTGGACTGGACTTTTTCGCTTTCTAGGCAGGCGCGTTACCTCTAGACCACCGATCGCAGACCATCTTGCGCACACGTTAAATCCTGTTCCGCTTTTCGTAAGAGTAGGCCATTGTGGGAACAGATGACAGGGCTCACAAATCCGCATACACACGGGGACTGGATGTTTAAAAAAAAAAAGCACATAAATGCTTATTCCATTATCCTCGATATAAAAGAATAAATACATACATAAATAAATAAATGAATAAATAAATAAATAAATAAATAATAAAATCCGCTGCTTGCTTCGGGTATGAGTGTAGGAATCTCTGTCCTGGCATGTGGAGGTGCCTGTACTGGGGTTGTACGTCAGACAGGTAAGGCAGACAGACAGAAGGCAGGCAGTCAGGGTGTCAATAATACAATTATTGTCCATAGTGCCGAGTGGGATAGCTAGCTAGCTACTGTACCTGTCGTCTGCCGCTGACCGACCTCAATCCTTAGGCCACAGTCAAGCGTGCACAAGCCTTGTGTGAAACTCAGGCTGTTCATGTTCATGTATATGTATATACATACATACATCTGTATAGAGACTGGGGAGACGCCGTGCGAGGGTGTTTCTGTTGTGTTTCCTGTTGGATTAAGTCAAGCTTTGCGGTGGTGGTGCTGTTGTTGTTGTTGTGGTTGTTGTTGTTGTTGTGA
>CM054155.1:55475879-55480879 GCA_028751875.1 Rapana venosa
AAGTTAAAGAATGGAGAGGAAGGAGTGGAAGGAGAAAAGGTTAAGAAATAGCATCAGTGTTGGTATTTTTGTGTGAAAGAAAGGAAAAAGAACAACCCTAGAAAAGTAAGGATAATACTTTTAAACAGGAGCAAAATATAAACTCAACAATGTGGAAACATGAAATAACAATAATGTAACTACAATAAATATTCAAGTGGACTATGCAATAAACATCTGGCAATGGCAAAGGCTAGCTTTGAATTTTCAAATACATTTTCCAGAGACTGTTCAGAAAATGTAGTAAAAAAGGTTTTACAATAGGGCACTCAATATGATATGAGTATGGAAATATGATCCCCACATAGACATCTGACATGTTTACAAAATTTTGTAAGGAATGCATTTAACTTCATTCTAAAATATAGTGAACTAACCCTTCTCACGGATATAAAACGCGAATCTATTTGAGAAGGAGCCATATAACAAGAAATATGGGCAGTGGTCAGACAACTTTTAAAATATCGTTCCTTGAATTGATCAGATTCTTTAAACTTACCCCATGAAGTTTGTTCTAATATACGGTATCCCTTCTGTATAGATAAGGGAACGTCCAGTTCTATCGATTCCATATCATGTTTTGCCCCCTTTTTTGCAGCTCTGTCAGCCCACTCATTTGAAAAAATTCCAACATGAGAAGGCACCCAACAAAAAGAAACAGGAATACCTTTTAAACTTAGGAGGTGTATGACATATTTAATTTCAAAAATAATTCCGGAGACCATGAAGTTTGGGGATTTTATAGCATACAATACAGACTTGGAGTCAACACAAAGCAAGATATGAAAGAAGGAAAATGGAAAATCAAGAATATAGTTAAGAGCCATAAGAACTGCAATAAGTTCAGCTGTAAATATTGAACGATGTTTACCAAGATAGTACGATTTCTCAATTTAAAGTGCTGGTATGACAAATGCAGAGCCTGTGTCATGATTTTCTAAAACAGATCCATCTGTATAAACTTTTAAGCAGTCAGCATACTTATTTTCAATATGCGGCTGAACATCTGCAACCATGATGTTTTGATTTTCATTCTTTTTTTGATTAATATATTCTATATCAAAACAAGCTTTATCCATCTCCCATGAAGGACATGGTAAAGCTTCTTTTTGTGTGTCTAAGTCAAATTGATTAAGTTTAGATTTTTGAAAGAGATCTGATACATAAGTGCCAATAGGCATTAAACACGAAATTTGTTTAGCCCTTTTTGGAAAATTCGTTTCTGCTTGAACTTTTAATTCACTACAGACAAAACTTTTCGTCATTCGTGCTCCGTAAAACACATTTGGCGCATGAAAGTTGTCGGTATTCAGCTAGGGGAAGTTCCCCAATTTCCTTATAAGTTCCTATGGTGGATGCATGGAATGGTACCCCAAGTGCAAGTTTGTACACCTTACAATCTATACTTTGGAGTTTTTTAAGTAAACAATTAGGAGCACTGAAAAAGACTTCTTGTCTATAAGACAGTTTGGAACGTACAAGTGACCTAGACAAGCATTTAAGAGTGAAAATATCGTGTCCCCAGGACTGTCTGCTAACCATTTTAAGAAAATTGAGGCATTTCCTTGCTTTTGTTAAAATGTATCCAATTATGAGCATTCCAAGTTAATTTCGATGTAAGTTGAATGCCTAAAAATTTTACCATATTTTTATACTGAATTGGGTCCCCTCCAATCGTAAACTGTGGCAGTGTATCTGGATCACTACCATTATTAAAAAGCATAATGTGCGTTTTTTCTGTAGATAATGTCAGGCCATTTTCAAATATATATTTATGTAAATTATCTAGCTCTTTCTGATATACTTTTCTGTATAGTTTATCATCCTCTTTGTTGTAGCACGCTTCATAGTGACATTCATCCATATACATATATCATCAGCATATTGCACCAGGACAAACGTCTTTAGACAGTTTTGTGGGTAAATCATACAGCAATATATTAAACAGAAAAGGGGATATAACTGAACCCTGTGGTAAACCCATATGCAATGACCTAAAGTTTGAATGTTGTGTGTGTGTGTGTGTGTGTGTGTGTGTGTGTGTGTGGGGTGTGTGTATGTGTGTGTGTGCGTGTGTGTGTGTTGTGTGTGTGTGGTTTGTGCGTGTTTGTGCGTGTGTGTGTGCCCGCGCGCGTGAATTTATTTATTTTTATTTAGTTATTCTTTTATTTCGAGGATAATGGAATAAGCATTCATGTGCTTTCTTCATCCAGTCCCCGTGTGTATGCAGTTTTGTAAGTTTTGTCATCCGTTCCTACCGGCACACAATGACCTACTCTTCCGAAAAGTGGAACAGGTTTTTACGTGTACGCAAGATGTTCTGCGTGCGTTCGCACACGGGACCTCGGTTTATAGTCTTATCCGAAAGACTTTTGTGGAGAGGGGAGTCGGCACTGATGTTAATCGGTGTGTGAGTGTGAGTGTGTGTGTGGGGAGAGAGAGAGAGGGGGGAGAGAGAGAGAGGGGGGGGGGGGGGGGAGAGTATATGTATATGTGTGTGTGTGTGTGTGTGTGTGTGTGTGTGTGTGTGTGTGTGTTGTGTGTGGTGTGTGGGGTGTTTTTGGTTGCTGTGTTTTCTTCTCGGTATTTCAGAATTCTTTCCATGACATATTCCAACACAAAAAAATGACAACTTAGTCAAAATCTCATTTTGACCAACACTCCTGCTTTCCCAAGCCTATTCAACTCTTTTTCTTTCTTTCTCTCCCTTTTATCAGAATGACATATGGTATAAAAACAGCCCCTTTAAAGCTTGCAGAAGTACTCTCCGTGCAATGTATGTCTCTTGAGTGTTTTGGAACTGTGAACAAATGGTGAGTGACACTTTTCAAAGTCTGTGCCAGTGTCAATGTCTGCAAGCATTGATGGGTATCCGTCGCGCATTTCTTTCTGTAAGCCATGCTTCTGTATGATACAGAAAACCATGTCAGACCTACCTTCTATTCTGTAGACAGCTTCTTGTGGGAGGTTTAAACGGCATTCTAAAAAGCTTTACACGCGTTTATTGGTGGTTGTGAACATGTGTGTATGAGTTGAGCTTTGAGTTGTCATTTTTGAAAGTGGTGTTCTTAGATTGTGCTTTGGAAGATAACAGATATCTTCATTAATTTTGTCTGTGGGGGGCAGACAGACAGCCGTCTAATGATTTTATTTATTCATTTATTTATCTCTATATTTACTCTCTATTTTCGTCTAATATCACTTTGAGTGAACAGACGTAAAATCGAAGCAACAACAGCAACAACTTATTCTATTCTTTTTTATTTATTCTTTTATTTCGAGCATAAGGGAATAAGCACTCATGCGCTTTTTTTTTTTTACATCCTGTCCTTGTGTGTGTGCAGTTTTGTAAATTTCTTTTTTATTTTTTATTTTCATACCACTTTTAAGTCACGGCACATTAATTTCTCTGCGTGAAATTCGGGCTGCTCTCCCCTGGGGAGAGGTCGTCGCCACAAGAGCAGCGCCACCTATTGTTTTAAATTTTGTCACCCGTTCTTACCTGCACACAATGACCTACTCTTCCGAAAGGCGGAACAGGTTTTAACGAGAGCGCAAGATGTTCTGGTGTCCAGTTGTGAGTGGACAGACAGACAGACAGACAGCCAGCCAGTCTCTCTGTGCATGTCTGTGGTCTATTGTCCTTCTGTTCGATGTCTGATCCAGCTTCTCTTCCTCCTCCTCCTCCCCTTCCTCTTCCCCCACCCCTCCCCACCCCACCCCTCCATCTTTTAGTCTTTCTTTCTTCTTCTCTCTGACTCTTTCCCTGTCTGTCTTTCTGTCTGTCTCTCTGTCTGTCTGTTTGGTTGTCTGTCTCTGTCTCTCTGTCTGTCTCTCTTTCTCTGTCTGTCTCTGTCTGTCTGTGTCTGTCTCTCTGCCACTTGTCAACGTCTCTCTGTCTCTGTCTCTCTTTCCCGTCTGTCTCTCTGTCTCTGTCTGTCTCTCTGCCACTTGTCAACGTCTCTGTCTCTGTATTTTCTGTCTCTCTGTCTCTCTCTGTCTCTGTCTCCCTCCCCTCTCTCCCTCTCTCTGTTCCTCTGTCTTTCTCTGTCTCTCTCCCCTCCCCTCGGTCTCCCTCTGTCTGTCTGACTCTGTCTGCCTGCCTGTCTATCTGTCTGCTGTCTGTTTTCTCTCTAAATAATTTTAAACGTAAGAGGTTTACGTGTTTTTTTGAAAATTTTCACTTTGAATCTTTTTTTTTTCCATTTTGGTCGATTTTTTATTTTAGGCTGGTGATGTATGCTATATTTGAAAATGTTCCCCCCTCTCTCTCTGTCTCTCTTTCTCCTCTTCTGTCCCGTCTGTCTGTCTGTCTGTCCCCTCTCGCTGCTCTCTCTGTGCAGCAAAGTAGGCGTTATTGGATTTTTTTGTTGACACAACACATCAACTGTGACACTGGGAAATATGCACACAAAAAACTCTAACCATCACCCCCACCACCACCACCATCCCTCATCCCCGAACACACACACACACACACACACACACGCACGCACGCACGCACGCACGCACACACAACACACACAACAACACACACACACAACACACACACAAACAAACACACCCCACACACACACAAACCCCACGCACACACCACACACCTACACCCCACACACACACACACAACACACACACCCCAACACACGCACACACACACTACACCCCCACGCACGCACACAAAACCACACACACACACACACACACAAACACACACAAACACACATTTCCTCTTCTCTCCGTTCCATTTCGTCGTATATTTTTTGTTTGTAAATGGTTGGCAGGAATTCAAATGCACCTCGTCACGTGAAGAAGATTTGAAAGTCAAATGATCTGACAAGAAGCGATGACAAAATCGTCGTCGTCGTCGTCGTCGCTGTTGCCATTGTCATTGTCATCGTAGTCATTATTTCATCATCGTCGTTTTCACCATTGTCACATCATGATCATTTTAATGATCATCA
>CM054155.1:55485879-55515879 GCA_028751875.1 Rapana venosa
ACGAACTCACACACACAACATATATGTGCACCTTAATAATTTTATCAGCGAAGAATTCCTTTACCTTCCTCTCTTGCAGTAAACACAGACTACAGACAGTAATGACAACACACATGAGCACACCACACACACACACCACACACACAAACACAACCACGACACACACACACTCACAGCACACACATACATACACAACACCTCACTACGCTACACATACACTACACCAACACACACACACCACACACACACACACACACACAACACAACACACACATGTCACCTAAATTTTTTAACGAAGAATCCTTACTCACTTACTACAACGCACAACAAAACACACACACACACACACACACACCACAAACACACCACAACACACCACACACAACACACCACTCACAACACAACACACCACACACACACACAACACACACACACACAACACACACACACACACAACACACCAAACACACACAACACAACACAAACAAAACACAACACAACACACACACACACACACAACACACAAATCACACAACCACCACACACACCCACAACACACAACACAACACAAAACACACACACAACACACACACACACACCACCACACACAAACCAAACCACACACACACACACACCACACACACACAACACACACACAACCAACACCACCACACACACACAAAACACACAACACACACAACACAACACAACACACACACACCACACACACAAACCACACAACACACACACACAACACACACACCACACCACACACACACACACACACACACACACACACACACACAACACACACAACACACACCAACACACCACACACACACACACACCAACAACACACGAAATGTGGGTGCAGGCTTGCCCGTGCAATCAAGAGAACTATTCCTTTGATGCATTTTTCAATGAGCGTCCTACCACGTTCATCATCATCAAATAAAAAACAACAACAACAACAACGTTCATCATCATCACATCAGACAGAACAGAGCGTTTAGCACAGACTGGTCTGTGCACACAACAAGAACTAAACTCCTTACAGAGAGAAAGATTGTTCGGGCATGCAAAACAGATGTGGACTTTTCGTTTGGTGGCTTTATTATATTGTTGCTTTTTTCCTTCTTATCAGTATTATCTCTGTTTATTTCATTTATATCAATAATCGTGTGAGGTTGGGTTGTTTTTTTTTGGCTAGTTGTGTGTGTGTGTGGTGGGGGGGGGGGAGAAGGGAGGAGGGGGGATGGGGTGTTCGTATGTGTGTGTGAGTGTGTGTGTGTGTATGTGTGAGAGTGTGTGTGTGTGAGAGAGAAGAGAGTGTGTGTGTGTATGTACCTTTGTGTGTTGTTGTTGTTGACTTCAATTTTACGTCTGTTCACTTCTAGTGATATTAGACGAGGGGGAACAAATGGAGGGGTGGATGTCTTGTTAACAACAAAAAATAGATAAATTAAAAAAATAAAAATTAACCCCCCCCCCAAAAAAAAAAAAACCTCACCACAAACCCACCAACCATGCTTTTACAAAAAAATCACATAAAGAAACTTGGCAATGCAACAGGAATTATAAAAACCTAAAAACATGTCATTAACGTTAATGCAACTATAACAAATGTCCTGTGTGTGTGAATGTGTGTGAATGTGTGTGTGTGAACTTGTCCTCCCTTTATTGTTGTGGGTCCAGACTAAACGCTTTATCAGTTATCGCTGCAAGCAAAGTGCCCAGTCTCCCAATAAAGTGCTGTGATGCTTCAACCTGTAATGTCATGCTTTTCTTCAGCCGCGGCAATCTCTTTATACAACAACCCACAACCCTTTCCTGTAAAGGGAAGAAGTCCTCTGACGATGGAATATGGCTGGATAATGCCGATGTAGTCTTCTTCGTCGTCGTCGTCGTCGAACACTCAGACAGCAACTTTTATGTCATATGAGCGAAAATGCGTTGCGCATGTAATGTCTGGATGAAAAGTTAATTTGTTTGTTTTGAACTGTATATGTGTGCCAATCAAACATTTTTTTTAAAAAGAAAAGAAAAAGAAAATGCGTTGCACTGCCGTTAAGCACCTGACAAGTCAGGCCCAGCACATCCAACTTTGGCATGGAAAGGAAATATTTTACGTAACTCTAGGGGGGGGGGGGGGGCGGAATGCAAGAGATTGTACCAAGAAGGCAGAAAATAGACGAGAAGGAGAAGACAAAGAAGAAAAAGCACAACGCAGAAACAAAGAGAGGAATAGAAAAGAGGAAATTCCTGGCACCGAATTTCCAGAAGGTGGGGATGCTATTTATACTGACAGGCCCCCGGCATCCCCACGGGAAAAGTGGAGAATGTCGATGTATTCAAACGCAGTCATACTCGCAAATTTCATCTTTTGCTTTATTTAGTGAGTCTCATCGTGATTCTTACCGTGACTCTTGTGTACACACAGTGTATGCTCTGGGTGATCTCCAGAGCGTTAAGCCGTGGAACGTCCAACAGCAACACCATATCAGTTGGCTGTTGTGACTAAACGTAATGAGTTCGTCAACATCATTACAGTGTGTATTGTGTGTGTTTATTTTATTTACTTCTTATGTTATCCTTTTATATCGAATATAGTGGAATAAGCACTTAAGTGCTTTTTTTTTACATCCAGTCCCGTGTGTATGCGGTTATGTAAGTGTGTGTGTGTTGTGTGTGTGTGTGTGTGTGTGTGTGTGTGGGTGTGTGTGTGTTGTTGTGTGGTGTGTGTTGTATCGCGTTGAGAGAGGGTCAATATGTTCTGCGATGTGCAGACACATTGTTTTATATGATGAAATGTGTGTGTTGTGTGTGTGTGTGTGTGTGTGTGTTGTAGTGTGTGTGTGCGCGCGCGCGCGGAGTGTGTGTGTGTGAGAGAGAGAGAGACAGAGAGAGAAGGGGGGGGGGGGGGCGGGGAAGAGGTAGAGAAAGAGAGAGATATATTATCTATTTATTTATTTATTCTTTTATTTCAAGGGTATTGGAATAAGCACTCGTATGCTTTTTCACATCCAGTTCCCGTGTGTATGTACTTTTGTAAATGTTGTCATTCGTTCAAATCGGCACACAATGGCCTACTCATCCGAAAAGCGGAACGGGTTTTATGAGTGTGTATGTATGTCTGTCAAGCTGTCTAATTAAATGACTTCTTTTTCTGTCTCTGTTTCTCTGTCTCTCTGTCTTTGGCTCTCTCTTACTCACTCCTCTCTCTCCTTTCTTTCTCTCACTCTCCTCTCCCTCCTCTCTCTCTCTCATTTAAACGCGGAACATGCTGTAACAGATTTTCAAAACATTTATGTTTGTGCTTGGTTGACTACAGTTGACACGTTGAAACTGGTCTAGAAAGTAAGTGTGTGTGTGTGTGTGTGTGTGTGTGTGTGTGTGTGTGTGTGTGTGTGTGTGTGTGTGTGTGTGTGTTCGATTTCATTTCGAAAAAAAAGCGTGTGTGTGTGTGTGTGCGTGTGCGCGTGTGTGTGTGTGTTCTATTTCATTTCGAAAAAATAGTGTGTGCGTAGGTGTGTGAGTGCGTGCGTGTGTCCGTACCTTTTTATGGGTGGGTACGCATTCGCGCGCGTGCTTGTGTGTGTGTGTGTGTGTGTGGTGTACGTGCGTGTGTGTATGTATGTATGTATGCGTGTTTGTGTCTGTGAGTGTTTGTGTGTGTGTTTCTGTCTGTCGGTCTATCTTTCTGTGTCTCTGCCTCTCTCTCTCTCTCTCTCTCTCTCTCTCTCCTCTCTCTCTCTCTCTCTCTCTCTCTCTCTCTCTCTCTTCTCTGCTTTTCAGTCTTACTGTCTGTCTGTCTGTCTGCTTTCTCTCTCACACACACACACACAAACAGACACACACAACACACAACACACACAACACACACACACCCACAACACACAACACACACACACTCACACAACACACGTACACCCCCCCCCCCCCCACACACACACACTACACTCACACACACTCACACACTCACACACCCACACCCACACAACACAACACAACACAACACACACTTAGCTTTTTTTTTCTTCGTCTCAAGACTGAGGATTATACAAGCTGGGTCTGGCACCATTGTTCAGTACTGACTCAGGCAGCAAAACACTCCCAGACCTGCAGGTGTAGCAGACATTCGGGCAGGTGTTCCCGGCCAGTCAGCCAGCAAGGCAGACAAGAAGCACCCCCCCCCCCCCCCCCCCCATCCCCCCCCCCCCCCCCCCCCGCACAGGTACCTACATGCAGGTTGGCAGAGCGCGGCCTATCCTGTCCCCATGACGTTCTTTGTTTAGGCACAATATTGGTGAACATCCAGGCATATACACTAATAGACTAAAAAGAAGGTTGTACAGGCGTGGGTATAGATAGACCCACACAGTCAAAGACAGACACAGACATAGAGATAGACGCATGTACGCATATACATACGCAAGCTCACATTCACATCATGCATGGGCACTTGCTCATACACACAAAATTGACACACGCATATTGAGGCACACACACTATAACCTATTTATAAAGATTGTTTGTTTTGTTGTGTCAAATAAGTCTACATGACTTAAACGGCAATAACATATTGTGAATCTGAATCTGATCTCTCTCACTCTCTCTCTCTCTCTCTCTCTCTCTCTCTCTCTCTCTCTCTCTCTCTCTCTCTCTCTCTCTCACCTCACATCCACCCACTCACACACCACATCACACACACCACACAACACCACACACCACATACGCGTACATACCCACCTCCTCATTTCTCTGTCATCCTCTCACCTCACCATTATCATCACCATTAATAGGCACCCCCCCCCCCCACCTCCACACACACACACACACAAACACACACACACACACACACACACACACACACACACACACACACACACACACACACACACACACACACACGCAAAACATCCTGCGCACTCATTAAAACCCTGCTCAGCCTCTCGGAAGAGTAGGCCATAGCGTGCCTGCAGGAACATACGACAAAACGTCACGCATACACACTGGCGTTTTGCATTTAGACACCGACCACGAGGTCGGAATACGAATAGGAAATTTTATTTAAAGATGGTAATAGATTAAAGAGGGTAATAGATTAAGTACAGTGACTTTTTTTCATCCAGCCCTCAAAAGGGAAAAAAAGTATAAACACCAAAGCAAAGCAATATGTTTGAAAGAAAGAAAAAGATGGAAAGGAAAAGAATAAAGGAAACGACAAAAGGGAAAATACACCAAGAATATACAAATACATCAAGAACAAGAGGTAGTAATGTCGTCGCTATCGTCGACGCCAATGTATGTGTAGTAGTGTGTAGTGTGTGTGTGGTGGTGGTAGTTGGGTGTGTGAGTGGTAGTAGTTGTGTAGTGGTAGTAGTGTAGTGGTGGCGGTGGGGCGGCGGCGGCGGCGGCGGTAGTAGTAGTAGTAGTAGTAGTAGTAGTAGTAGAGACAATGATGTTCTATTATGCGGGGTAATACGCCACCTTAACGAACGGAGGGAAAAATCGGTCGCCTATAAAACAAACTCTCACTGTTGGCGAATCTCAAAGCTCTAGCCGAGGATCATAAAGCCCCATAAGGAAGCAGACTGGAAGATGGAAAGGATGAGAAAATTGACACACGGGGACTGGATGTAAAATTAAAAAAACACACGCGTGCTGATTCCATTATTTCCGAAATTCAAGATAAAATAACTAACTAACTCTGGGATCGGATCTAGTGGTCAGCATTGTGTTCGCATCTTCGAATCGGCCGGTTGACTGGTATGTACCCTGTCAAGGGGATATAAACACTACAACTCACACATCGCATCAGAACGGACGTCCGGATGGAAAAAGCACGTAAATGCGTTTACTATTATCCTTGTATCAAAGATTTAAATAAATAGCATAAACTACGAAAACATAATAAATAAAAATCAGATAAATAAATAAGAATAAAAAAAGAAGAAAGTGCATTATAATTCTCATTGAATGGGATCCGTGACTGTGCTTGCTTGCGTATGCTGTGTGCTTCTGTACAATGTAATAAATATATGGCTGTGTGTGCGTGCTGTGCTGTGCTGTGTGGACGGTGCTGTGCTGTCCGGTGCCGTGCTGTGCTGTGCTGTGCGTGCTGTGCTGTGCTGTGCTGTGCTGTGCTGTGCGTGCTGTGCTGTGCTGTGCCGTGCTGTGCTGCTGCGCTGTGCTGTGTTCTTCCGTGCTGTGTTTGCGTCTTGTTGCTGTGTCCGTTGCTTGCTGTGCTGTGCGTGTGTGCTGTCGTGCGTGCTGTGCTGAAGTGCCTTCTGATGGTCACTCAATCATGCTGGAACCTGTCCTGTGTTTTCACAGAGACTTACCGTTTTTCCAGGGTCTTTTTTTCTCTTTTTCCTTTTTCTTGTGTGGTCGTCTGCTACCGGTGTGCTGCCGAAAAGTAGCACCCCTCTCATTCTGACTGCCCTAGGACATAACCTGTGTCGTTTTCACAACCCTATCTCTCTGTCTCTCTGTGTCTCTCTGTGTCTCTCTTTCTCTGTTTCCGTCTCTGTCCCCTTGTCTGTCTCTCTCTCTGTCTCTCTCTCTGTCTCTCTTTCTCTGTCTCGTCACTGTCTGTGCTGTCTGTCTGTCTCTCTTTCTGTCTGTCTCTCTGTCTGTCTGTCTATCTCTCTCTCACTGTGTCTCTCTCTGTCTCCGTCTCCTTTCTGTCTGTCTCTCTCTCCGTGTCTGTATGACTGACTCTCTCTCCCGCTCTTCTCTCTCTCTCTCTCTCTCTCTCTTCTCTCTCTCTCTTCTCTCTTCTCTCTCTCTCTCTCTGCTGTCTGTCTTCTTCTTGCGTTGTCTCTCTCTGTCTCTCTCGGTCTGTCTCCTCGTCTCAGTCTATCTGTCTCTCTCTCTCTCTCCGCTCTCTCGCTCTCTTGCTCTCTGTCTATCTCTGTGTCTTTCTCTGTCTCCGTCTCTCTGTCTCCGTCTCTCTGTCTCCGTGTCTGTCTGTCTCTGTCTGTCTCTTTCTCTTTCCCGCTCGACCTTTCGACCTCCCTCGACCTCTTGACCTCTCTCACCCCTTCGACCTTTGCACTCTCCTGTGTTAATGCAGACTATCCCATGACAACGATGACTACAGAATTATCCTGATAGGATCAGGAACACACCAGAGTTTGGAAAATGGGCTTGAGTACACACACTCACACACACAGGGGGTTGTCTAGTCTGTTACATTTGAACCTCCTGACTTTTAATCAAGCCTTGATAGACGGAAACAGACACCCCGAGAAAGACAGAAAAATGTACCCCAAGAACCCGACGGAGCCCTAATTCAGGGGCGATCACACCTCCTAATACAAAAAGAAAAACAAAGCAAGAACTACAGACGTGTCAAATAAAGTGCCATAAGAAAACAAAGAAACTTTGCAGAAAATGACGGAAACTTTAAAAAAAGAAGCAGACTATCAAAAGGAACCCGATACTCAACACACACACACACTCACACGCACGCACGCACGCGCAGTAACGATAACAAACAAATGCAAGAATACTCTTTGTCTTTCCCCTGTAAAAAAACCACACAACAACAAACCAAAACAAAAACTCCAAAAGCAACCCCCTCAAACACACACACACACACACACACACACACACAATGAGCCAACCAGCCAAGCATGCAAACAACCCCAAAATAAAAGAAAACTGCAACAATGCCCCCCCCCCCCCCCACACACACAACACACACACGCACACACGCGCATCCATCCACGAAACTAAAGAGAACTAAACCACAGTCCACCTTTCTATGAAACTAGCCCTAACCTTAAGTTCATAGCACCATGAACACCTACCACCCAAACCCCTCAAAATAAAAATTAAAAAAAACACCAGCGACAGAGAATAGGGGTGTCTCTCTCTCTGTCTCTCTGTCTCTGTCTCTCTCTGTGATGTCTTCAGTTTAACGTTTATTCACATTAGTGATTTTAGACGGGAAAAAGTAATCTAAACAAGAGAATGCAAACAATAACAGAAAAGTGTCAGATAAAAGTACTGAATAAAAACTCTCTCCCTCTGTCTCTCTCACTGTCTCTCTCTCATTGTCTCTGTCTCTCACTGTCTCTCTCACTGTCTCTCTGTCTGTGTGTGTGTCTCTCTCTCTCATTGATGTATCTCTTTGACATTTATGTTCAGGTCAGTTAAGGATTATGTTGTTCTTCAATTTAACGTCTATTCACATTAAGTGATATTAGACACTAAGGATTATGTGTTTGTTACCTCTTTATCTTAAAATCACAGGTTGAACTTGTGTTGTCGTTGTAGTTGGGGCTTTGGTTTGGGTTTTTTGTGTGTATGTATTTTGTTCATAAAAAAAGTATATGAATACTTACTCTGTTACCTTTGGAAAATAAAGATCATTCACTCTCTCTCTCTCTCTCTCTCTCTCTCTCTCTCTCTCTCTCTCTCTCTCTCTCTCTCTCTCTCTCTCTCTCTCTCTCATTAAAACATACAACCCCAAAAGCCTGAAAATTACAAAAAAGAAACCCACCAAAAAACCGCCGGCAGATTAAACTTATACTGTGGTTCTCTCTCGCTCTCTCTCTCCCTCTCTCTCGCTCTCTCTATGTCTCTGGCACCAAGTGAGTAAGGGGGGAGCCACCTGTATTGATCAATCTACCCGTATATACGTATACACAAAGGGTTTTGAGCGCAGGGTAGATCGGATTTGCCAGCCAGCAGAACAAAAGGTAGCGGCGAGTGCGCAGTAGCGCATGAATAAGTCACCAGGCGTTTTGTTCAAGAAGGGGGTGGATGGGCGGAGGGAAGGGGGTGGGGGAGTTGTAAAAGAAGGGTGAGGGGTGGGGGTGAGTGAAAAAAGAAGAGGGGGGGGGGGGGGGGAGGTAGTGAGGTGGGTGAGGGTTAAAGGGGGGGAAAAAAGAAAACCCATTTTTTGAGGGGGAGAGTTGGGTTTGTGAGCAGCGCTCAATTCTTGACGGAACTTGTTGCTGTCTTGGTCAATGGTTGGTTTAGTAGAGAATTAGTCGTGTATGTTCTGTGTGGTGTGGCTGGCGTTGTTTGGTGGTTTGGTGTGTGGTGTGTTTGTGTGTGTGTGAGTGTGGGTGTAGGATGTGTGTGTGTGTGTGAGTGTGGGATGTGTGTGTGGGGGGGGATGTGTGTGTGGGGGGGGGGGGGGGGGATGTGTGTGTGTGTGTGTGAGTGTGTGTATGTGTGTGTGTGTAGGTGTGCGAGTGTGTGTGTGTAGGTGTGCGAGTGTGTGTGTAAGTGTGTGTGAGTGTAGGATGTGTGTGTGTGTGTCAGTGTGGGGGTGTGGGTGTAAGTGTAGGGTGTGTGTGTTTGGGCTTGGGTGTGTGCATCTTTAATTTAACGTCTTTTCACATTACGTGATATTAGATGCGTGCGTGTGTGTATTTGTGAGTGCGTTCACGCGCTTGTGTGTGCGCTTGCTGTGTGTGTGTGTGTGTGTGTGTGTGTGTGTGTGTGTGTGTGTGCATTTGTGCGTGTGTGCGTATTTGTGTAAGGGGATGAGTGTGTGCACGCGCTGCGTTTGTGTTGAGGCGCGCGCGCGCGCGCGTGTGTGTAGGATGTGTGTGTAGGATGTATGTTTGTATGTGTGCATGTGTTTGCATGTGTGCGTATTTATGTATATGTACGTGAGTGTGTGAACGCGCTTGTGTGCGTATGTGTGTCTGCGCGCGCGTGTGTCTGTGTGTGTGCACGCACGTGTGTACGCTTGTGTGTGTGTTAAAACAACAACTGTACTGTGTAAGACAATAAAAATAAGTGTGTGTGCGTACGACCATAAGCACGCATATACATTAGTCGCGTACGCATTCAGAGAGAGAGAGAGAGAGACACACACACACAACACACACACACTCACACACACACACACACACACACACACACACACACACACACACACACACACACACACACACACACACACAGGAATGGAGGAGGAAAGGGAAGAAGACGGATCAAAGGCAATGGATATGGGCAGGGAGAAAACACAAGAAGTCGCTCAAATTCGTATACTGCTCAGATTACGACGACACACGAATAAGAAAAAAAAGTTAAGAAAAAAAATGACAAAGAAATATAGGCCAGAGCAGTATTTCACACGAAAGAACTAAACACACACACACACACACAGAGCAGAAAAAAGACACAAAGATAGAACGACAGACACAAAGAAAGAAAGAAAGAAAGAAAGAATGAATGAATGAATGAATGAATGAATGAATGAATGAAAACAAGATAGAGACGACAACCATAAAGAAAGAATGAAAGACAGACAAACAAGCAAACAAACACACATAGAAAAAGTCAAGTTTTCTAATCACCACAACAAACTTAACTCTAGAAGCAGTACCTTTCTTCCACAATAGTATTTCACACAGAACTGAATAAACAAACAGACAGGGAAAAGACCCACAAGAAAGAAACATAGAATGACATTCACAAAGAAAGAATGAAAGACAGACAGAGGAAGGAAAGAGGAAAGGAAACGAAGACAGAGAAAAGGTAAATACATATAGGGACAGAAAGGACATAAGAAGTCACTCTAGACAAACAAACAAACACACAGAAAAAACCACCCAGCCAAGACCTCTTCCCTCCCTCCCCCCTCCCCCCCCCCCAACAAACTCAACTCTAGAACCTTTCCTCTTTATCCCCCCTCCCAACTCTATCCTCCCTCCTCCTCCCCCCTCCCTCCCTCTCCCTTATCACCCTCTTCCCTTAGACTTCAGTTCCCAAAGCAGCAGCAGAAGAAGAAGAAGAAAAAAGTCCCCCCTAAAAACCACGTCAAAGGCACCACTGTACAATACCAAACGACGTCAGAACAATGGACAGGCTTGTGAGGCCTTTGGTCTGAGGAGGAAGGGGGGGGGGGGGGGTAAAGTGGAGAGCAGGCCTTGGGGGGATGGAGGGGGGGTGAGGGTGAGGGGGAGTGGGGATGGGGGGTGGGGGTGGGGGTGGAGGGTGAACTGCTAATCAGGACTGAGCATGTTCCATCAGATCAGAAAGAGATCGATATATAGGATTTGATCACTGCTGGGTTGGGTGGGATGGAGGGGCAGGGGGGGGGGTTGGGTTTTTTTTTTTCGTGGGGGGTGGGGGGAGAGTTTGAGTCACAGAAATTGCTGGTTTGTTTTGGGGGGTGTTTTTTGGTGGTCGTCGTGGTGAAGGTGGTTTTATAATAGTGTATGTGGTGTGTGTGTGTGGTGGGTGGGGTGCGGTGGAAGTGTGTGTGTGTGTGGTGTGTTTATGTGTGTATGTGTGTGTATGTGTGTGTTTATAGTGTGTATGTTTGAGTGTGTGTGTGTGGGGGGGGTGGTGGTGAAGTGTGTGTGTGTGTGTGTTTATAGTGTGTGTGTGTGTGTTTATAATGTGTGTGTTTGAGTGTGTGTTGTTGTGTGGGGGGGGGGGGGGTGGTGAAGTGTGTGTGTGTTTATAGTGTGTGTGTGTGTGTTTATAATGTGTGTGTTTGAGTGTGTGTGTGTGTGTGGGGGGGGGGGGGGGTTGGAGTGTGTGTGTGTGTGTGTGTTTTATAGTTCTGTGTGTGTGTTTGTGTGTGTGTTTAATGTGTGTGTGAGGGGGGGGGGTTGTTTCACATAGTTCCGGGTTTTCGTGCTTCCTTCTTCTTCTCTTTGCAACAATATTACTGGAACGACACATGCTGTTAGCCTACAGTGTGTGTGTGACAGCCCTGATGTGGCCTCTGTTGTCGGCGGGGCTATAAACAACAGGATTGGGTTGGTTTAAACATCATCCCCGAAGTCGGAATGCGGCTACCTTAAAGGCGGGCAAAAACGGTGACATGTTAAAAAAAAATGTCAGTATTAGGGAACATGGGAGCTGTACCCTAGGAATGGAAAAAAGATTATATATAATATATGTATAAATATATATATGTGTGTACGCGCGCGCGCGTGTGTGTGTTACTGGATCTTTTACGTGCGTATCTTTATGTTTAGCATGCGCGGCCATGCATGAGTGATTTCACACCACTGGCAAGTCTGTACGTTATTTGAACTCGAAGATAGAAATATTCCATCCCCGTCAGTTTGACAAGAGTCTGTATGAGCTCCACAAACACACTCACACACACACATACACACACACACACACATCATATTTCCAATACTCATATCATATTTGAGTGCCCTATTGTAAAACCTTTTTTACCTACATTTTCTGAACAGTCTCTGGAAAATGTATTTGAAAATTCAAAGCTAGCCTTTGCCATTGCCAGATGTCTATTGCATAGTCCACTTGAATATTTATTGTAGTTGCATTATTGTTATTTCATGTTTCTACATTGTTGAGTTTATATTTTGCTCTTGTTTAAAAGTATTACATTACTTTTTAGGTTTGGTTTTTGTTTGTTTTTTGTTGTTTTTTCTCCCACCAATACCAACACTGATGCTTTTCTTACCTTTTTCATTCCACTCCTTTTCCATCCCTTCTTTAACTTCCATTATACTTTCTATTCCCTCGTCTAATATCACTCAGAGTGAACAGACGTTAAATTGAAGAAAACAACAACCACACACACACAAACACAAGCAACACACACACACACACACACACAACACACACAACACACACACAAAAACACACACAACACACAACAACACAACACACCACAAACAAGCCATACAAACACACACTTAAAACACACACACATCACATCACAAAAAAGACACAAAACACACAACACCTCACACCACACACTATAACACAACACACACACACTAACACACACACACACAAATCACAACCACACACAAAACAAACATCACTCACACAACAGAACTTACACATCACTCTACACATCCACAAAAACCAACACACACTACAACCACACACTACACACACCACACACACACCACACACACCACACATACATCACACACACACAAACACACCACTACACAACAAATACACACACACAACAAACACACACACAACACACACAACACACACAACACACACACACACACACACACACAGGAAAAGAGACACGGACACAGAGAGAAATAGCTTACACGCCCCACCTCACCCCATCCTCCTACACACACACAAACTTAATTCTATTATCACAAAGACGACGTTGCTTTTCCTATTAACGTATTTCACATATCAGTTAATTCTTGGGGCGAGGTGTACAGGGGTGAACCAGTTCTGTGCCTGTTGAATAGAACTGCACCGTTAAATGTTTAATCACAAACGAATCTTGTACTCAATGTCAGCTTATAGAGGCAGCCAGTGTAAAGAAAAAAGAAAACGGAAAGAAGCCAATTCTGTTTGAAGACACCCCGAGCTTTGAACCCTAGTGGACGAAACTTTCTACAAGCTTTTTGTGTGACAAGCAAGGTGTGGGTGTGTGTGTGCGCGCGTGTGTGTGTGTGTGTTGTGTGTGTGTGTGTGTGTGTGTGTGTGTGGCGTGTGTGTGTGTGTGGTGTTGTGTGTGTGTATGTGTGTGTGTGTATGTGTGTTGGTGTGTGTTTGTGTGTGTGTGTGTGCGTGTATGTGTGTGGTGTGTTTGTGTGTGTTGTGTGCGTGTGTGTGTGTGTGTATGTGTGTGTGTGTGTGTATGTGTGTGCGTGTATGTGTGTGTGTGTGTGTATGTGTGTGCGTGTGGTGTGTGTGTGTATGTGTGTGTGTGTGTGTATGTGTGTGTGTGTGTGTTGTGTTGTGTGTGTGTGTGTGGTGTATGTGTGTGTGTGTGTGTATGTGTGCGTGTGTATTGTGTATGTGTGTGTGTATGTGTGTTGTGTGTGTGTGTGTGTGTATGCGTGTGCGCGTGAGTGTGTGTGTATGTGTGTGTATATGTGTGTGTGTTGTGTGTGTGTATGTGGTGTGGTGTATGTGTGTTGTTGTGTGTTGTGTTGTATGTGTGGTGTGTTGTGGGTGTGTGTTTAGAGTGTGCGTGTGTATGTGTGCGTGTGTGTGTATGTGTGCGTGTATGTATGTGTGCGTGTATGTGTGTGTGTATGTGTGTGTATGTGTGTGTGTGTGTGTATGTGTGTGTGTGTGTGTGTGGTTTTTGTAGGGTATGTATTTCAAAGGTAAGATTATGTATATACCTATATGAAGCTGGAATTAGGGTTGGGGGGTGGAGGGTAGCGAGCTAGTGGCTGGATTGATGGTTGCGTGTGCTTATTCACGTTCCTTTAAAAGAAAATTAATTGTGGTTCGTTTTATAAATCGCTTCTTTACTGTCTGTCTGTCTGGCCGCCTGTCTGTCTATTGATAGGGGAACAAACACATAATACAGACAGGAAAATAAAATTAAAATGGTTGGCGCTGCTCTTGTGGAAACGCCGCTTTCCCTGGGGAAAGCAGCCTGAAAATCATACAGAATAATCTGCTGTGGTATACAGTATAGTACAATACCATCTGTCTGTTTCTCTCTCTCTCTCTCTCTCTCTCTCTCTCTTCTCTCTCTGTCTCTCTCTCTCTGTCTCTCTTAATCTCCACCCTCCTTTCGTAAGTCTCTCTGTCTCCACTCTGTCCTGACAAGATATTAAACTCCAGGGTAAGGAGAGTTGAAAAGAAAATGCCATGTACAAAACAAACAAAGGCTTCTTTTTGCCGCTAGGTGGCTCCAGGACCTAGCTCATTTGCATAATCGTCGGGTCATACAGACGGAGCGAGACTCATTTGCATAATGTGCGAAACGTAAGGCAAGGAGATAACGAAGAGAGGGGTTACATGTCCAAGCAAACAAGGATGAAAAGTAGAGGCATAGGTTCATGAATATGTAATGCACTTCTGAGAGGAAAGGGCCTAGTGTTGTATAGCCAGTTTCTGGAAAGTTCGAAAGTTTCCTAAACTTGTTGTTTTCGTTTGGTTTGATTCGTAATGTTTCTTTTGTATGTGTGTTGAATGCCTGAAAACATACACAGGCTGATATACAGGTTCATGGCTTAATTTGTAATGTTTCTTTTGTATGTGTGTTGAATGCCTGAAAGCATACACAGGCTGATACAGGTTCATGGCGTAGCATACGGCAACTCACTTTGCAACTATTGATTTTCATCAGCTTACAAGCTAAATGTTTATTGCTTTGTTTGTTTGATCGAGGAAGTCAGTTTTGCAAGATGTCCGATGCCTATTGTGGCGACTGAACAAACTGGTCCTTTTCTTCCTGACTTTTAAGGTAAAAAGGTAAAGGTTGTCCCACAACCTATATGGTCATAGGGGAGCGAGGCATCAGAGACCTCAACTTCTCTAGGGGCCAGCATATTGAGGGTGACGCCCATCTCCTCTCCCGCGCTGCTTTACCTTCCCTGACCCTAAAGAGGGCAGGTACCCATTTACAGCTGGGTGAACTGGAGGAACTGTACTGAAGCCAAGGCGCGCAAACGATCACCCATCCAACTGGTAACCACGCTCGACGCTGCTTAACTTTGGGGAAAGCGAGTGCTGTGACCACTGAGCTATCCCGTCCCCTATCGTGACTTCTACACACGTTAACACCCCCCCCCCCTCCTTAGGTACAGAACGGACAGCTATGCCCCCCCCCCCCCCCCCCCCCCCCCCCTGCTGGAGGACACCACCATACCCAGCATGCACCCTGCAACCTGTACAGGGGTGGCTTTTCCAGACTTCAGCTGACAACCCCCCCCTCCCCCCACCCACACACACACACACATACACACACACTGCCCATCCTTCGGAATGAGACTATAAACCGAGGCCCCGTGTCGAACGCATGCAGAACATCTTGCGCACACGTTAAATCCTGTTCCGCTTTTCGGAAGAGTAGGCCATTGTTGCGCGGTGGAAACAGATGGCAAAATTGACAAAAGCGCATACACACGGGGACTGGATGTAAAAAAGCACATGAGTGCTTATTCCATTATCCTCGATATAAAAATAAATAAAATAAATAAAATAAATAAACACACCTGGACAGGGGTGTCTTTATTGTTTGTTTGTTTTGTGGGTTTTCTTTGTTTATTTGGAGTTTTTGTGCTTCTCTTAAATTGAATAAAAAAAATCTGTTTAAAGATGTATTGACAGTTTTAAAGATTTGTTCTTCATTCTAACAGCAAACATAATTCTTTCTTTCTTTTATCTTCGTTTTCTGTCTTTCTTTCCTTCGTTCCTTTCTATCCAACTGCGTATGTCATTTTCTGTGTGTTTTTTGTGTCTTTATTTGTGTTCTTTTCCATTTACTTGTACTCTCCCCAAGGCCTTTAAAATCGCCCACACCCCTCTCCTCTTTGTTCTTTTCTCTTCTTTGGTACTCGCAGATTTTATGTCTACTTTCTAAGTGGCAGTGAACAGGCCGTCATGAAATAGACTATAAATGTAAGAGATCAGATAAGAGATGATACCGTAAAGAAAGCTGCCTTGTGTTTTGTTTTTGCGACGTGGTGTACTTGACTTGTTATCATAGGAGCTTTTTTGAGGGGCAGCAGGGGGTGGGGTTATCTCCTAGATTTTGCAATGACAGTTATAGACAGGGATTGGCTCTGGCCGAAACCCTGAGCTACTTATTGAGGTCAGCAAAGTGCCAACGCCTACAAGAAAGTGCTTTGAAATATCATGTTGAGATCGTTCTCAGCTATGACAAGTTCTTAACATAACAACCTGTATTTTGGCCTGAAAGGGGAGACAAACCCCCAGAAGTCGGGAGTATGGCAGTCTATAAAATGGTGAGGTACTTGAAAACAGCCATATGTTTGTCCGTCGTTTTCGACGATGACCTCCAAAACAGCAGAGCAGGCAGCTGCTGTTTCGGAAACTGGGCAGAAATTTGATTCTAGTGGAGATGCCTTGCCCACAGTACATCCCCACTCTCTCGGCCAAGTGGGCATAAGGACAGTCAGCGTTGGAGATGTTCTCCAAAGGCCAACTGGCCCCCAGGGCTGCAGCATATAAAGACTGTGCAAGTCAAGCCTCCTAGTCAGAGAGTCATAGTCGACCACTAAAGGCTAAGCTGTAAAGTGGAATTCCATAAGTGGGAAAGCCACTGGTCATACAGCCTCTCGCTTTGCTGTTGTCCCCAGCGTCAATGGTTTCATCAAGAACTGTGATAAACCCCAGGCGATGATAAAAACAGCCATACACGCACACTTCTCTCATCCAGTGTACAAATACAGTCTCACGATGATACCCAGCTGGGATGGGCGACAGTCACAGCTGTCGGTTTCCCCCACTTTCAGCTCCTCTCAGCTGCTATCCACAGCATCTTTCACCTTCTAAGTGTTGTTCCGTGTGTGTGTGTGTGTGTGTGTGTGCGTGTGCGTGCGTAGTGCGCGAGCATGGATTTGAAATCTGTTGCTCATTATGTTTAAGGAGAGTTGCATGCCTGTAAATGATTGAGTGCAAGCGCTTCGATTTGGTTGCTTTTTACAAGATTCAGCGCTATATAAATTCTATATATTATTATTATTATTATTATTCCATCCCAGCTGGTGCTGACTATAGCAGAAACTGACCACACTTGGACTTGGTAAAAGGAAGGGGCTGATTTTAGCATTGGTCTTGGACCCTTGGGGTATGCTGGATTTACGCGCTGTGCAGAGTACATATTCTGGGTGGCCTCCCGGGGGTTAAGGGGGGACGGGATAGCCTAGCGGTCAGAACATTGCGCTGGCAATCTGACGACCCGGGTTCGATTCCTGTTCAAGGGGATATTCTCCCCTGGAGTTAACATCAGTGCAGACTCCTCTCTCTCCGTAAAAGTCTTTCGGATGAGACTCTAAACCGAGGTCCCGTGTGCCAACGCACGCAGAACATCTTGCGCATACGTTAAATCCTGTTCCGCTTTTCGTAAGAGTAGGCCGTTGTGTGCCGGTGGGAACAGATGAAAGAATTTACAAAACAGCATACACACAGAGACTGGTGTGTGCTTATTCCATTATCCTTGATATAAAAGAATAAAATAAAAATTTAAAAAATATAAAACTAGGGAACAGCCACAATAACAACACCGCCACCACCAATACCATATTCAGAGAAACAGACTGTACTCGGGGAGGGGGGACTACGCCACCTTAGCTGACGTTACAGGGCACTCCAGATGAAAGAGAAAGTGGTTAAACCCCGGGAGTTGGGTTTCCAACACACAACAATGCCAGGGGACGGAGCCACCGCCAAGATAATGACCGTGTTGGCTGCAGCCCTGACAAATTTGAACATGATGCGCACTATCTATCCATTACCCGCTGTTGAACCTGACAATGCGGCACCGTTGAAGGGTCTGGCATGGAGTCCCTCATTATCCCAGCAGGGCAAAGCTCTCTTCTTTGAGAAAGGTGACAAGAAACGTCTGGAAGATGAAATCAGATATCCCTGACCTTTCACCCTGAGGGGGAACATGAGACAGCCCCCACGGTCACAGGAGACAGTGCACGAGGCATGAATGATGACGATGATGATGACGATGATGATGATGATGATGATGATGGAGCGAAAGAGGACAAGCCTGATGTGCAATGGCTGTCCGGGGAGAGATTCGATACGGGCTGTCACGAGTACGCGTCAAGTTTTCATACATCTTCAGAATCGCCCCAGGCCTGGGATTGTCGCTACCTGCTGTGTTGGGTGGCTTACTGTGGTCCCACGCCCCGAAAATTTACATTTTTAGGTGGACAGGGCTTTGGTCTTGCCGTGGTCCTAGACTCGTGTGCTTAAGTGTCCTGTCAAAATTTGAAATTAGATTTGCGGCTGAAAGAATGGTCGGTTTGTTGTAACTGTTTTGGTTGGGGGTTTTTTAACCGAAATTTTGATATGCATCAGAATGAGTATTGATATGATAATGTCATGTTTGCAGCACAAGAGACCCTTGTTCTGGCATAGTTGTGTCTGCACTCCACCCCTCTCCTGTCATCTTTTCTTCTTTCTCTTTTTTTCGATTTAATGCTGAACACCAATCCAGGTTCAGCATTGGGAAGGATGTTCAGGAATAAACAGCAAACGAGAATGAAATTTTTAGGTTGAACGAAAATTTCTTCTTTAGTTTCTTTTTTTTTCTTTCCTTCTCCCATTCTTTCTTTTTTCTTCTTGTTCTTTCCTTCTCCCATTCTTTCTTTTTTCTTTTCTTTTTTCTTTCTTTCTCCCATTCTTTCTTTCTTGCTTGCATGATTGCTGGCTTCCTCTTGTTCGTTTTTCGTTCCTTTCTTTGATTCTGTCTTTAAAGATTTATAAAGAGCTACACACAGGGAAAAAAGACAGGAGGAGAGGGATGGAGAGGAGAGAGAGGGAGGGATAGAGATGGAGGGAGAGAAAGAGACATGGACAAAGACAGAGACACAGACAGAGAGACCGACTGACTGACATACGAAGTGTCAAAAACGGAGAGAGACAGGGACAGAGACAGAGAAACAGACAGAGAGACCGACTGACAGAGAGACGAGGTGTCAAGAAGGGAGAGAATTAGTGAAACAAAGGCATGGGTCTGACCTACTTCAGGTAATGTGGACGGGGCATTCCTTGGCACGTGTGGTCACGGCACAAACTCTCACCCAACAAGACCGTCAGCATTCTGTCAGAATTGAGACTATAATAATAATAATGATAATAATGATAATGATAGTAATAATATAATAATAATAACAATAATAATAATAATAATAATAATAATGATAGATCATAAAAGATGAAGATGAATAATGAAAATAATAATTATTATTAATAATAATAAATTATGATGATGATGATAGTAATAATGATGCTGATAATGATGATGATAATAATGAATAATAATAATAAATAATAATAATATTAATAAAGAATAATAATAATGATAATAATAATAAATAATAATATGCTTTAGCGTAGAGAGTTTTTTTAGTTTAGAAGACAGATACCAGCACTAGAATATTTGCACAAGGTATTGAACAGTCTGTTTTGTTCAGAAACACACGAGGTGTTGAACTCTTGGTAATAACTACGTAACGGGGCGGTAATTAGATTATCTCCCATGCGATCAGAGCCCTGTCACAGCGTTGTGTTTCTAAATTCGGCCACACCTAAAGACTTGTGCTACACTCGTGTTTCGTTGCGTGGTGAATCGACCCTTTTCGTCGTTTACTCTTTACCCACACGGTGGTAAAATGTAGAATGAATGCAGCCTCTCTTGTTTTTAGAGGCTATATCCTCACCCTGACTGTGCTATCACAGCCCAGAGCTTGTACAGACTTGTGGCAGAACAAACCCCTCTACGCTGTTACATTTATGTTGGGCAACTGACCCCACCAGGATGCAGTGGATAGGACGTGACTAGAAGGTCACGAGTTTCAATCCTGTAAAGTATTGTTTTGTCGACTCTTAGAGAGAGTTAACACTGGGCTCAGTGGGACCACCCGTGTCCGTCACCTTGGATTTGTTCTTTGCTTCAGTGTGTCTGGTGGGTAAAGTGTAGCGTTGGAAATCGTGCATGTTGGAACTTTAGACTTTTAAAGTTGAATGTAGTTTGATATGGTTCGATTTTCAATGTAGAGATGTTGTACTAAGAGCAAGAATGTCTTGTGAAGTTCATTCTTCAGATGTGTGCCGTCTATCAGTTAACTTGGACATAAGTAAGCTTCTACAATAAGATAAATAAAACAATGTTCCCGCTTGGTACTGGTAAAGTTACAAACCAGTATAGTAGTTATCGTTACCAGCCTGTCAGCGTATGGCTACCTATATCGCACTGTTCCTGAAAAACGCCACAGACACAAACTTTAGTGTGTGCTGACGTTCTTAAAAAATTCCAGGTTTGGTGAGACAAAGTGGCTGTTGTAGGTCACCCCCTGAATGTTAATCTGCAGAATGCCCAACCACATTACCGACTGCATTTTTGATAATACAGACAGGGTTTTTTGCTGTGTGTTTTTTTTGTTTGTTTTTTTTTGGGGGGGGGGCTGTTGTTGTTGTGTGGGTTGTTTTTTTGTTGTTGTTGTGGGTTTTTTTGTTGTTGTTTTTTGGTCTTGCTGAGTTTTTTGTTTAGTTTTGTACAGACGCTTTTTAGAACATAGGTATGTCATGTAGTCATTTTTCACAAGTAAATTCATGGAAGAGTCTCTTCGTTAGGTTAAAACAGGAAAACTGTCCTCTCCACAGCTACAATTATAAGGTTTAGTTTTGAATGTTAGTATAATCATCTGCACAGTCTTCCAAGTTGTCCGTTTCCAAACCTAGTGCTCTCCTGCATGTCTGGGGACCCTCCATGGGAGCTATGATACAGCGAGTGAGCCAGAGCAAGCCAGAGAAGACGATTGGCCCTGAGGGGTTGTCAGTCTGATTTTGATTGGCTGAGTAAAAAATGCTGTCAGCCACTTACAAGAAAGAATTGTCTTTTGTGTTCAGGATTTTAGTTAAAATGGATAGGACAAAATAAAGCTACAAACAAAAAGAACAATAAAACAAATGTGTGTGCGTGCGCACGCACACACGCACACCCACACACACAAACACACTCATACACACCCCAAAGCAAACTAAATAAAAAGGCATCAAAATACAAAATGCCAAGTACAAAAAACCATTAAAGGTAAAAACGTGCTTTTAATTTAAACCGTTTTTTCGTCCCCGTGTCAACGAAAAGCAAAAAACAACCATCAACATCTGACATGAAATCAAAGGCTTTTGTTTTGATTAGTTTCTGTAGAATAATTACTTGGGAATCATAACTGTCAAACTGGGCTTTGGAGAAGAGAACAGACAGACAGAGGGACAGACAGAACAGATACAGACAGACCGTCCAGATACGGACAGAACAGACAGACGGAACAGATACAGACAGAACAGATACAGACAGAACAGATACAGACAGAACAGACAGAACCGACAGACAGAACAGATACAGACGGACAGAACCAGATACAGACGGCAGACAGAACAGACGACAGAGATACAGACAGACAGAAATCGGACAACAGATCAGACAGAACAGACAGACAGACAGACAGACAGAACAGATACAGACAGACAGACAGAACGACAGACAGAACAGATACAGGACAGACAAACAGAACAGACAGATACAGACAGACAGAAACAGAACAGACAGACAAAACAGATACAGACAGACAGAACAGATACAGACAGACAGAACAGAACAGACAGAACAGATACAGACAGACAGACAATCAGACTCAACCAGGACACAAAAGCAGAGTAATGAGGAGAGAGAGACTGGCCATTTTTCCCCTCAGCTAAAGCCTCCTCGTTTGCACAACTGATGATTAACAAACAGGGCGACGTTTTCCTCTCCCCTGATCGACCAGGATTATCTCCCCTCGTCTGGTCGCCAGACTTGTTCCACGTGCAAAAAGCAGGATTGACAGATCACGTGCGGCAAACAGAGCGTTTTGATTGGCTCCCTGGATCCACAGCGCCTTCTGACGGGAACTTTGACGTATTTCCGGAAATGAAGATTGACGCCTTCTGTCAATGTCTAAGCTTGTAGGAGAAAGACGGGAACAAAACATGGCTGGTGATTGAAATCGACAAACGTCAGGCGAGATGGATTTTGAAGGAGCTTAGGAAATGAGGAGGGTAGTTTGTTATTTGATGCCAGACTTCTGAGGGCTGGGATGGCGGAATTGGGTAGGGTGGGGAGGTGGGGGAAGGGGTGGAGTTGTCGGAATGATTTTTCCTCATGCTTTGTGTTCTCTGTCATGTTTTATCGGTGTGTTCTTTTGCGAAATTTCTTGTTTTCTACGTGTTTTTCTTAGAAGCATATGACAAAAACATGCTGCTCATGAGCAGTAAAATGCTAGAGCTTACAGTGTGCTCAGTTGAACAGAGCATTTAAATGGAAGCATCCTTAGCAGGCAAATGCAAGGACAAAAAATGTATAAACAATAGTATAGTTTACGAGGAACAAGTTCAAAATGGATAGTGGAATATTGTAAGTCTCTGAAAATACCACGTGAACCGATCTGGAGGGTAGGTTGACAGAAATAATCTGGACTGAAAAGTTGTGCTTTAATCATGATGGGGAAAAAACTACGTTCGTGTATGTTATCTGGTTGTCGATAGTGGTGGGGGTGGTATTATTTTTGCTGAACATTTTCCATCTGAAGCTCCCTGGAGGGTAACTCACAGTATGCCCTCCTTGGAGGGTCACTCACAGTATGCCCTCCTTGGAGGGTCACTCACAGTATGCCCTCCCTGGAGGGTCACTCACAGTATGCCCTCCCTGGAGGGTCACCCATAGTATGCCCTCCCTGGAGGGTCACCCATAGTATGCCCTCCCTGGAGGGTCACCCATAGTATGCCCTCCCTGGAGGGTCACCCATAGTATGCCCTCCCTGGAGGGTCACCCATAGTATGCCCCCCCTGGAGGGTCACCCATAGTATGCCCTCCCAGGAGGGTCACTCACAGTATGCCCTCCCTGGAGGGTCACTCACAGTATGCCCTCCCTGGAGGGTCACCCATAGTATGCCCTCCCTGGAGGGTCACCCATAGTATGCCCTCCCTGGAGGGTCACCCATAGTATGCCCTCCCTGGAGGGTCACCCATAGTATGCCCTCCCTGGAGGGTCACCCATAGTATGCCCTCCCAGGAGGGTCACTCACAGTATGCCATCCCTGGAGGGTGACTCACAGTATGTATGCCCTCCCTGGAGTGTCACTCACAGTATGTATGCCCTCCCTGGAGGGTCACTCACAGTATGTATGCCCTCCCTGGAGGGTCACTCACAGTATGCCCTCCCTGGAGGGTGACTCACAGTATGCCCTCCCTGGAGGGTGACTCACAGTATGTATGCCCTCCCTGGAGGGTCACTCACAGTATGTATGCCCTCCCTGGAGGGTCACTCACAGTATGTATGCCCTCCCTGGAGGGTCATCCACAGTATGTATGCCCTCCCTGGAGGGTCACTCACAGTATGTATGCTCTCCCTGGAGGGTCACTCACAGTATGTATGCCCTCCCTGGAGGGTCACTCACAGTATGTATGCCCTCCCTGGAGGGTCACTCACAGTATGCCCTCCTTGGAGGGTCACTCACAGTATGCCCTCCCTGGAGCATTAACAATACCACCAGCAGAAATGTCAGCAACAAACCAATAAAACATATTATATTCATACCAACTTACCGCGTCAGTCATTCCTCTCTTCTGATATTTGCCAACCTGTTATCAGACTACTTCTCTCTCTCTCTCTCTCCTCTCTCCTCTCTCTCTCTTCCCTCTCTCATCCATCTCTCTCTCTCTCCTCTCTCTCTCTCTCTCTCTCTCTCCTCTCTCTCTCTCCTCTCACACACAACACACACACACACACACCACACACACACAACACACACACACACACACACACACACAACACACACACACACACACACACACACACACACACACACACACACAACACACAACACACACACACACAACACACACAACACACACACACACAACAAAAACACACACACACACAACACACACACACACACACACACACACACACATACATAGAAATTGACCTCACCAGTCAATCTCCATTTCCGGAAAATCGTCAGCAATCCCGTTAGAAGGCGCTGTAGACCCAACGCACCAATCAAAACGCTTCATTTACTGCACGTGATCTATCAAATCATATTTTCTGCGCATGGGGGTAGGGGGAGGCAGGGGGAGGGAAACAAATCCAGTGACCAGAGGAGAGAAAATGAATCGATGGGTTGATATTAAAAAACAAAACTGAGGCCAATGGCAGAGTGTGTTGTTTGTTGGATCATTGGTTGAGTGAATGGACAAGCTGTCCAACCCGCCCACAATGCTCTGTCCATATGTCTCTGTCTGTCTGTTTGTCTCTGTCTGTCTGTCTGTCTGTCTGTATGTCTCTCTCTGTCTCTGTACTCTGTCGCTGTGTGTCTGTTTCTCTCCCCCCCCCCCCCCTCTCCTCTCCCTCTGTGTGTTTTTAAAAAAATATATATTTGTTATTTTATTCTTTTATATCGATGATAATGGAATAAGCTCTTATGTGCTTTTTTGTATCCAGTCCCCGTGTGTTTGTGGTTTTTGTAAATTCTTTCATCTGTTCCCACCGGCGCACAATGGCCTACTCTTACGAAAAGCGGAACAGGATTTAACGTGTGCGCAAGATATTCTGCGTGCGTTCACACACGGGACCTCGGTTTATAGTCTCATCTGAAGGACTTTTCGGGAGAATGGAGTCGGCACTGATGTTAACTCCAGAGGAAAATATCCCCTTGAACGGGAATCGAACCAGGGTCGTTAGATTGCGAGCGCAATGTTCTGACCACTAGGCTATCCCGTCTCCCCGTGTGTATGTGTCCCATTATTGTGTATATATGGTAAAGCCAAACAAAATTAGAAAGCTACCCAAACCAAAACAACAGCAGCAGTAATAAAAGCTCATAAGGCATAGAAGCAGCAGCAACAACGACAACAACATCGACAACAACGACAACAATTCCTTTATTCAATGAACATGTCTTTGGAGGAAAATTGCTACCCATTTCATTGTGTGTGAATGTTGACGTTGTTGTCATTCTAATCAGTCATTCTTCTCCGTCTTTTTCTGTGGTTGTTAGAAGGATCATTAGCCGCCATGTGAATGTTGATATTGTACTTGAGCACAATATTCTTTTATATTCTCTTCTTTCAGTGTTAAGCTGCTAGCTTGTGTTGCTATGCTGATCCATGTTCTGTGTGTTTATTTTATTACATGCGTAATGCATGATTTTTAAAGACCTATTCAAACCATCGACAACCACATCGAGGAACAATATATCCTCTTCATGACTTTACTCTGCAATATTTCTGTTCTGAGAGTTGTTATTTTAGTCATCAGGGACATTTCATATCTCTCTCTCTTTCTCTCTCTCTCTCTCCTCTCTCTCTCTCTCTCTCTCTCTCTCTCTCTCTCTCTCTCTCTCTCTCTTTCTCTCTCTCTCTCTATTCTCTCTCTCTCTCTATTCTCTCTCTCTCTCTCTTCTCTCTCTCTCCTCTTTCTCTTCTCTCTCTCTCTCTCTCTGTACTTTTACCCTCAGAAAATTAATTTTCGTCTCATATCGTTTCGTTTCTCTCTCTCTCTCTCTCTCTCTCTCTCTCTCTCTCTCTCTCTCTCTCTCTCTCTCTCTCTCTCTCCTTTTCCTCTCCTCCTCCTCCTTCTGTCCACTTCAGTACAGAAACTGACCACAAAAGTCAGTCTTTCATTTCCGGAATTTCGTCCCCGTTCCCGCCAGAGGGCGTGATGGATCCAGCTCCGTTTACTGCACGTGATCTATCAGTCATAATTTTCTCTGTGTGTTGTGTGTGGAGGGAGGGGGAGGGTGACAAATTCAGTGACCAGAGGAGAGAAAATGAGTGTTCAGGGAGATCAGGAGAGAGGGCAGTATCAGACCACAATGTTTATTAGACTTCGTTGGTGCCACTAGACAAGGATCTTTTAGAGGGGGAGAAAAGTCTGCTTGGTTCTGTGGCTGGCTGGCTGGCTGGCTGGCTAGGTAGGCTGGCTCATTGAAGGAAGGAAGGTGGCAGGATGATTAAGACGTTTGCCTGCCAACAAGTAAACCGTGAGGTTCTGGGTTCGATTCCCAGCCTCGCCCTTTCTTCCCAGTTTGACCAAAAAATCGAACTGAATTTCAAAGTCCTTCGGATGAGACTATAAACCGAGGCCCCGTGTGCAAACACATGCAGAACATCTTGCACACACGTTAATCCTGTTCGCTTTTCGAAAGAGTAGACGATTGTTGCTGGTGGAACATGCACAAATTTACCAAACCGCATTATCACACGGGACGGATGTAAAAAAGACATGATGCTTATTCCATTATCCTCGAGAAAACAAAACACCCTTGAGCGCTTGATTTGTTCTTTACAGTTAAGCGCTATATAATTCCATACATTATTATCATATGTTATATTTATATTATTATTATTATTGTCTGCAAGTCAGTGTCGTGCGTGCGTGCGTTTCATAATGTTGTTCTTTTGCTTTTCCTGTGCTGTATGTGTATTTGTTTCCCTGTTAGAATGGCTTCTTTTCCTACAAAAATTTACCAGGAACAAGTCTCCTTTTGCCATATAGTCTTTGATGCTGCTTGTTGCACACAAATCTTCGGTTTACTGTCTCATAAAAAACCCCCACACTAGCACCCAAACCAGTACTGGAGGTCTAGCTAGTGCATAGGGACAAGTTGGGGCACACACGGGAATGGAACCCACACTTTTCGCTTTCAAGGCGGGTGTGTCACCACTGTTGTCAGTATTACAGTCCTCTTCCTCGTCTGTCTACTCAGCTGTTTGTCTCTCTGTTCTTCCATCCCTCTGTTCTTTCCTTTTTTTAAAACCGATTTTGTCGCTATCTCTTTCTGTCTGTCTGTCTGTCTGTTTCTCTGTCTGTCTGTCTGTCTGTCTCTTTCTCTGTCTGTCTGTCTGTCTGTCTGTCTCTCTCTGTCTGTCTGTCTCTCTCTCTCTCTCTATCTCTCTCCCTCCCTCCCTCCCTCTATATATTTATGTCTCTCTCTCCGTCTCTGTCTGTATCTATCTCTCTCTCTATTATATTGTGGTAAGATCGAAAGAGTTGTTTTTCTTCCCGTGTGGATTTTCTTGCATTTGTTTTCCACCACTGTATTTCACTGTTTATCTCTTATCATTATTCATTGTATCCATCAGTAACCCCCTTCATGTATGGGCCAACAGCCTTTTATGAATAAATTCTCTCTCTCTCTCTCTCTCTCTCTCTCTCTCTCTCTCTCTCTCTCTCTCTCTCTCTCTCTCTCTCTCTCTCTCTCTCATTACTGTGCAAGTCCTCAGATCTTTTGAAAGCAAAAAATGAAAAGCAAAGAAACAAAAACCCCAAAGCCATTTTCAATCAAAGCTCCTCATTAGCAGCAGCAGGGAAAGTTGCAGCAACAAAACACATCGATATCAACAATAACACCAATACTAATATCAACAACAACAGCAGTAACAACAGCACTTTATGCTTTTCATATTTTGTTTAATAATAATAATAATAATAATAATAATAACAATAATAATAATAATAAATGGAACTTATATAGCGCTATATCTTGCAAAGACAAATCAAAGTGCATGCATTCAACCTGCTCTTACACAGTCATGCAATCAATGATAAATAATCAATAGTTTAAAGAAACAGATATTACAAACATGGTGCGCTGCAGACAAAATCTATGAAATAAACTTTCAATAGTCAAATGTTTTTCAAAAACACACACTCACACAGGTCATATACTTTAGCAGGGTGATAGGACATGGGTTAGTGAAGGTGGGATAGTTCTGATATGAAACAGGAGGGGGGAAATATTAGGTTTGAAATAAATATGTCTTGAGGCTGGTTTTAAAAGTGTCATAACTAGGTTTCTGGCGAAGAGAGAGAGGGAGCTAATTCCAGGTCGATGGACATTAAATAGAGAAGGAGCAGCGGCCAACGGTGGATTGGTTGAATCTAGGTATTGTAGGCATCTGCAGCAGAGTGGAGGGAACGTGAAGGAGTGTACAAGTTAAGACATTCTGAAATGCGTCATTTTTTCATGTTCATTTATCACAAACATGCCCAACTCTCTCTCTCTCTCTCTCTCTCTCTCTCTCTCTCATAGAAACTGACCACAGGAGTCAATCTTCATTTCCGGTTTTTCCTCAACAATCCAATCAGGAGGCGCTGAAGACCCGGAACACCAATCAAAACACTCCATTTGCTGCACGTGATCTGTCAATCATATTTGCTGTGCTGGGGACAAATCCACTGACCTGAGGAGAGAAAATGAGTTGTTGGGTGGACCAGGACCGAGGCCAATGTGGATTTCTTAATCAGTTGTGGAAATGGACAAGTGGCCCTAACTGAGAAAGTTGTTTGTGTAGTTGCTGGTTCACTGTCTGCTTCCGTTAACTGGTTCACTGTCTGCTTCCGTTAACTGGTTCACTGTCTGCTTCTGTTAACTGGTTCACTGTCTGCTTCTGTTAACTGGTTCACTGTCTGCTTCTGTTAACTGGTTCACTGTCTGCTTCTGTTAATGACTGGTTGACTGGTTCACTGTCTGCTTCTGTTAACTGGTTCACTGTCTGCTTCTGTTAATGACTGGTTGACTGGTTCACTGTCTGCTTCTGTTAATGGCTGGTTGACTGGTTCACTGTCTGCTTCTGTTAATGGCTGGCTTCTTTGGTGGTTCAGTGGTGACGCATCCATCGAAAAAGTGGGTGGTCATGGGTTCGGTTCTTGTGTAATTAAGCGCTTCGATTTGTTTGTTTTACAAGATTCAGCGCTATATGAATTCCATATATTATTATTATTATTATTAATTCTGACCATTTTCCCTCTTCCACTTCACAGGGGTCTGGGTGCTAGTCTTTCTGATGAGTCTGTAAATTAAGGCCCTGTGTACCGCATATTAAGTACACGTAAAAGAACCCTCGGAAAGAAGAGAACCGTCCCTGGGAAAAAAATATGTGGAAAGAGCTACCTGTAAGGGAGTAAGGATGTGATTATGCAGACAGTTCTTTTAACTAGATGTGGCTGCTGTTTGGATGACATGCTCTCTCAATAAAAACAACAGTTCAGTTTCGAGGCTTGAGAAAATTTGTTGTGACTTCTAAGTGGTGTACAATGCAATAGAGAGCACAAACAGTACAAGACACACAATACAATTTGATACAACGCTATGCAAAACAATATTCTGTCTTTCTTCTCTCTGTGGGCCTTTACCACAGCTTTTGTCTGATTCTGACTGTCTCTCTGTCTGTCTGTGTCTGTTTCTCTCTCTTTCTCCCTCTCTCTCTCTCTCTCTCCCTCTCTCTCTTTCCCCTCTCTCTTCCTCCCTCTCTCTGTCTCTCTATGTCTGTCTCTGTCTCTCTCTCTTTCTAGCTCTCTCTCTCTCTGTGACCTCTAGATTTATCAACAACTGAATGGCTATTTGAATGATTCATTTCATTGGCATCCCACATTAACTTGTTTATCACTTTATTGATCTATTTGTGTTTGTTTCATTCTTTTCCCCATGAGGGCCTGGTGTAAAGAAGCCTATGGCTTATCCATTTACCCTCATGAAAATATTCGAGTTCGAGTTCGAGTTCTC
>CM054155.1:55525879-55530879 GCA_028751875.1 Rapana venosa
AAATGAAAAAGTGTTAGTTGTAATTCCAACAGCCTTTTGATGAACGCGAACTAATGACTCCAGCACATGTTCTGCTGGCCACATCCCAAAGCGTAAAGGCGTCATCAATAATGTATGGAGTGTATGCGTAACAAAATAATGACCCAGTATGTAGGTCTTGAAAGGTTTTGGCTTTTTTCCCTTTCTAAATGGATACAATATTGATAGAACATTTCCAAATCGTCTCATACTAAGCTTTGTCCATGATTTTTTTATTTATTTTATTTATTCTTTTATATCGAGGATAATGGAATAAGCACTCATGTGCTTTTTTAAATCCAGTCCCCGTGTGTATGCGCTTTTGTAAATTTTGTCATCTGTTTCCACCGGCACACAATGGCCTACTCTTCCGAAAAGCGGAACAGGATTTAACGTGTGCGCAAGATGTCCTGCGTGCGTTCGAACACGGGGCCTCGGTTTATAGTTTCATCCGAAGGAGAGGTTATTGTCTATAGTTACCCCCAAACTTTGTGATATATCAACTTTCTCATTCATTAAGATAGAAATGGACAGAACATGTAATAGTTATTTGTTGCTGTTGTGCGTTCCCCAGCTTAACACTCTGGGGGTCACCCAGGTTGTGCACTCTGACTCACTCATCATCCCACCTGGGAATCACTGTGAGACTGAAAGTGCACACTGAGTGAGAGGTTTGCGTGTATTGGCTGTTTTAAGTGTCTCGCCATATAGGCACCATACTCCGACTTCAGGGGATTTTTTCTCCATTAACAAAGGAGAGTGCAGGTTGTTATGTTAAGGGCTTGTCATGGCTGAAGGCAATCTCAACACAACATTTTACAACATAACAAACATTTTAGTGTAGGCCTTGGCAATTAGCTGACATCTGACAACTGACATCTGACAACACGTGCATACACATACACATACAAATACACACTCACATGTGCATCCGCCCAAACACAATAAATAAGAATGAATGTACGAATAGATACATGAATGGATATGTAAGTAGATAGATCAATAAAGTCACTTATAACTAACGTACAAACTAGCCAACCTACGAACTTACAAATGAAAGAACTAACTGACAAACGAACTCGGTGATTAGCTTTATTTTCTAACAAAATTATTAAAGTACAAACTGACCAACTAGTTAACTAACAAAACAGTTAACTTGCAAACTAGGTACCTGGCTAACCAACCAACCAACCAACCATTTTTTAATTTTTATTTTATACCACTTTAAGTCACGAGATTTCTCTGCGTGAAATTCGGGCTGCTCTCCCCCGGGGAGAGCACGTCGCCACAAGAGCAGCGCCACTCTTTTTTTTTTTTGGTCTGCAACTGTAGTTGTTTTCCTAACGGAGTGGCTTTTTTCTAAGAATTTTGCCAGGGACAACTCTCTTGTTGCCGTGGGTTCTTTTACGTGCGCTGCATAATTTTGTATAACACACGAGACCTCAGTTTATCGTCTCATCCGAAAGACTAGTGCCCAGACCACCACTCATGGTCTAATGGATGGGGGAAAAGTTTCGGGCCCAGACGGGTTACGAACCACTGCACACTTCCGACCCGGACTTTTCGCTTTCTAGACAGGCGCGTTACCTCTAGATAACCGATCCACACCAACCAACCAACCAACCAATTCACTAACTAGCCAACTAACTAAACACACGTTCGCGTGTGTCGTTACACAATGCTCAGTCTCGGTATGTCGTGTAGAGTCGATACAGTATCTCCTAACACGCTAGAGAAGAAAGTAAAAAAACAGAGCTTATCAAAGAAAAAATAGTATCGAACAAACACAAAAACAGACCCTCCCACCCCCGAACACACACACACACACACACACACACACACACGCACGCACGCGCGCGCGCACGCACGCACGCGCGCGCGCACGCACGCACGCAACGCACGCACGCACGCACGCACCACACACACACACACACACACACACACACACACACCAAATCCCCAAGGCCTATAAAAACGACATAAAGTCGGAACAAATGCGTTCTCCTTGCATACTTCAAACAGAAGCGTTCGCTTCATAGACTGTATACCTGTTGTTTTATAACTTTATACCCGTGCTCTTGGACTTAAAGTGTACATATACTGTTACCAAATGATAAACTACTTTAAAGAAAGAAAGAAAGAAAGAAAGAAAAGAAAGAGAGAGAAGAAAGAAAGAAAGAAAGAGAGAAAGAAAGGGAGAAACAAAGAAACAAAGAAAGATTCAAAGAAAGAAAGATTCAAAGAAAGAAAGATCAAAGAAAGAAAGAAGGGGAGAAACAAACAAAGACCCGAAACAAAGAAAGGGAGGAAGAAAGAAAAAAACAGAGGGGGAATAAAGAAAGACAGAAAGGAAGGAAGAGCGAAAGAAACGAACGAAGAAAGACTGACACATTAGCTAACGTGTGTTCTGCCGTTACTTTATGTACAGTGATACTCATTAATCCAATGTCTCGTTCAAGAGGACTTTTCCCCTGGAGTTAACATCAGCGCCGACCCCACTACCCCCAAAAGTCCTTCGGATGAGACTATAAACCGAGGCCCCGTGTGCGAACGGATGCAGAACATCTTGCGCACACGTTAAAACCCGTTCCGCTTTTCGGAAGAGAAGGCCATTGTGTGCCGTTGGGAACAGATGGCTTTTTTTAAAAACCGCATGCACACGAGGACTGGGTGTAAAAAGCACATGAGTACTTATTCCATTACCCTCGAGAAAAAAAATTGTCATCTGAGCGCTTTGATTTTTGCTTTACAAGATTCAGCGCTATATAAATTCCATACATTATTATTATCACTATTCATTATCCTCGAAATAAAAGATTTTGTCATTGTCATGACCACCCATGTGCTCTTTTACATTCAGTCCCCGAGAGAGAGGCCTATAAAAACGACTGACCCCCCCCCCCCCCCCCCCTCCCCCAGGGTGTTAAACTGAGGAACGGCTAACAACAACCCAACAATAACAACACGTTATCCCTTCAGATACTGTCTGGAAATATAGCATGTATACATTTTTGTATGTATGTATATTACAAGCTACTAAAATGAAATGAATGAATGAAAAGAAAACGAAAGAAAGAATAATACCCCCACCTCACCCCCATGTTAGTTCAAAACAAATGTGTTGGTCTCGATACAGCCTGAACAATCGTGCCCTGCAGTGTTTCTTACAAACAAATGAAAAACAAACTTACAGCTTACAAAACAAAACCAACCAAGCAAAAACACACAACACAAACCAAGAGGCAAGCAAAACCCTGAGGGCAGGAAAACCGACATCAACTAAAAAAGAAAAGTGTGTGCTGTGTGTTGTGCTGTATGCTGCTGTGCTGTGCTGTGATGTGTGCTGTGCTGTGCTTTGCTGTGCTTTGCTGTGCTGTTCTGTTCTGTGCTGTGCTGTGCTGTGCTGTGTTCTGCTGTGTACATGTTTACAGCCAACGTTTTAGAACTCTATGTTCCCTAACTCCAAACAGTTCACGCTGTAACGAAAGAATACATTCATGTGATAAATGGATAAATGGATAAATCAATCAATCAATCAATAAATCAATAAATGAACTAATGCATAGATAGTTGTATGAATAAACAAAAGTCCTTTGGGTGAGACTGTGAACCGAAGAGCCGTGTGCGAACGCTCGCAGAACGTCTTGCGCACACGTTAAATCCCGTTCCGCTTTTCAGAAGAGTAGGCCATTGTGTGCCGGTGGGGAAGGATGACAGATTAACAAAACTCTATGCACACCAGGACTGGATGTAAGAAAAATAACACACGTGGTTATTCTATTATCCTCGAAATGAAAGAAATAGAATAAAATAATATACAAACTAAATAAATAAAAAGAAATGAATAATAGAGCAAATGAAAACTAAACAAATGAATTTTTAAAAACCAAATGAATAAGTAAACAGATAAATGAATGAATAATACATATATGAATAGATAAATAAATAAACACACAAATAGATAAATACACTCCCATGCGAGTTTAAAATTGCTATGTTTCAATACCGCCTCCACAAAAGGAAACAGGTAAAGGGCAACAGAAAGGACAGACTCAGAAGCGAAGTGTTTGCTAGCTGTGCATAGCTTTACACCCAACCTGTCATTATGATATCAATGTCCAGGGACGCTCTGTAGCAGTCCGTTTTGGAAAAGAAAGATACATTCATGAAATGAATAAATAAATGAATGAATAAATAATAATAATAATAATAATGTATGGAATTTATATAGCGCTGAATCTTGTAAAGCAACAAATCAAAGCGCTCAGATTTTATTTCATACCACTTTAAGTCATGGCAGATTTCTCTCCGTGAAATTCGGGCTGCTCTCCCCGGGGAGAGCGGGAGAACGCGTCGCCACTTAGCGCTGCGCCACCCTTTCACCCTTTTTTTTTTCTGCAGCTGTATTTGTTTCCCTATCAGTAAGTAAATAATAGAATAATAACTGAATAAATAACTGAAAACAGGTCCATGCTTCTTAAAAATGTCACGTTGAAATTCAGTTTTTACTCTCTGTAATGACTCGTGCAACAACAAGAAGAACACGAAATACAAAGCGAAAAACCAAAATTGAAAAAAACACACAAAGAACGAAAAAGAAAACCAAAAGTTAACAGCAGTTTAAGCGTTGTGTTTGAAACAAAAATGTCGGGGGCGTACACTTTGCATCCCACATCGTAAAACTGTCCTCCATAGAAGCTCAGTCTGTTGTATCGTTGGATCCGTGGTCTAGAGGTAACGCGCCTGCCTCGAAAGCGAAAAGTCCAAGTCCAAAGTGTGCGGTGGTTCGATCCCCGTTTGGGCCCAAAACTTGTCCCCCATCCATTAGACCATGAGTGGTGGTCTGGGTGCTAGTCTTTCGGATGAACCTAGGTCCCGTGTGCTGAGCACAATTATTCAGTACCCGTAAAAGAACACACAGCAAGAAGAGAGTTGTCCCTGGAAAAAGTCTGTAGAAAAAAGCCACTCTGGTAGGGAAACAA
>CM054155.1:55538379-55543379 GCA_028751875.1 Rapana venosa
TTCTTGTCTTTCTTTTGTATTTTTTAACTCTTTTTTTTGTCTCTGGTTTTACCTTTTGGCTATTTTATCGTTTATGTTTCCTGTATTCTTTAATATGTATTATTAACTGCAGGATGATTTTTTTTAATGTCATTCTGGGTTTTTTTCCTCATTCTCTTCTCTTTGTTTTCGTTTCGCCGTGTTTGCTTGCTGATTTGTTTGTCTCCTTGATCAAACACTTTGTGGTATGTGTTGTGTGTGGTGTGTGTGTGTTACGCGTACTCACACACGCACACGTGCGCACTCGTGAGATAGAGACAGAGAGAGAGAGAGAGAGAGAGAGAGAGAGAGAGAGAGAGAGAGAGAGAGAGAGAGAGAGAGACGTGCGCACTCGTGTGTGTGTGTGTGAGTGAGAGAGAGAGAGAGAGAGAGAGAGAGAGAGAGAGAGAGAGAGAAGAGAGAAGAGAGAGAGAGACGTGCGCACTCGCGCGTGTGTGTGTGAGAGAGAGAGAGATACAGAAAGACAGACAGAGGCATACAAAGACAGACAGTGGCAGACAAAGACAAGAGACAAACACACAAACAGAGAATGAACACACACAAAACACAGACACAACACACACCCGGCAACAAACAGACAGACCCGCTGACTGACAGATAACGAGGAACAAGAAACACAGAATCACAACTCTCCTCGCCCCAACCCAGTACATGCACACAACTGTAGTAGTGGCAGTAGTCGTAGTCGTGGTAGTAGTAGTCGTGGTGGTGGTGGTGGTGGAGGAAGGAGTCGCTGCTGCTGTTAGTGGCGCGGAGGCTTTGCTTTGAGCCCAGAAGCGTGTGCTTGGCGCGTGCCGCACAAATTGATCAGCCCTCTGTCTGCCTGCTCCGCTCTTCTTCTAACTGTGCCGCCCAGCGCCAAATAACGGTTCTGCTAGCCTACTCCGAGGAGAGAGAGAGAGAGAGAGAGAGGCAGAGAGAGGCAGAGACGGAGAGAACAAGAGAGAAAGAGAAACAACGCAGCAGCGCATCTTGTAGTAGTGTTGGAAAAACAAACTGCTGTTCCGCGCCCCCTACTACATACAACGAAAATCCTGGATTTTCTCCCCACTCCTTTCTCCGACTGCTTTCAAACAACAATTGCAAGTTGCAGACTTTGAAGATAGGGAGGAGGCTGGATGTATGTGTGTATGTATGTATGTAGTGCTACTTACTACTTACTACTAGGCCTAGCCTGAAGAAAGAGAGGATTTTGCCAGTTAGTCACAGAAGGAAGGAAGGTGAGGTGACGAGGTTTGGTGGAGGGTTGTGTCGTGTCGATCACAAGCCATTGACGACTGATCTGACGGAGCGCACCGTGAAAGTGACGGACTGGCTTGGCTCGGCTCGGCCGCTGGCGGCTTGCGCGACTTCAGCTGCGACTGTGAGTCTGTGATTTGGTGACGTGCATCTCTGACTGACTGACTGACGTACGTACGTACGGCTGTGTCGGTTTCGTGTGTGTGGCTGCAGCAGCATCCGCAGAGGTGTTTGACGGCTGTATGCTGTGTTTTCAGTGCTGTACAGTGGAGGGAGAGCGTGTGTGTGTGTTTTGTGTGTGGTGTTTGTGTTGCTGCTGCTGCTGTCTCGGATAGAGAGAGAGAGAGAGGCTGCCTTTTGATACAGTTTCAAGCTTGTGGATTTGGTGTTTCTCTGATATTCGTTGCTGTAAGGTAACTATAAACGTTTGTGTTTTTTGGGGTGGGGTAGTTGTGATGGTGCTTTGTCGTGTGTCAGGCATGTAGTTACATAGCGTAGGTTCCTGGTCGGTGTATGGTGGCTGGAATAGAGACAGATACTAGCGTCTTTTGTTTCAAACTTACACGCTCGTTTCCATAATGTTGGGTGTGTGGGTGTGGGTGCCGCAGTCGTGTTTTTTTGGCTTGGTATCTATCTACCAGAGTTAGTTGCACTGTTGTGTGAGTCATATTACTAACAAACGATACACAGGACAACTAGGATTGATAACGTGGCGTTGTCTTATGTCAAAGCACTTCCTTTAAAAAACGACTTTTTTCCGCTGAGAAATCTGTGGTAGGTGTACTGAAAGGGTGGACTACAGCTGTGCTTTGCAGTGTGAAGCATACTGCTTTCAACAGGGTTTGTTTTTTTTTAAACAGAAAAAGAACAGATCCTATACAAATTCATTAGAAGCAGCCACAAGCTGAGAGACTGAAGTTGTAGTAATAATAGTAATAATAATAATATTAATACTAATAATAATAACAACAACAATAATAATAATAATATTATTATTATTATTATTATTATTATTGAGGAGGAGGAGGATAATGACGATGATGATGATGACGACGACGACGACGACGATGATGATCATGATGATGATCATGATGATGATGATGATAACGATAACGAATGGAATTTAAATAGCGCTATATCTTGCAAAAACAAAAATCAAAGTGCTCAAGTGTGCTTCCAATACCACACAGAAACGAAAATCAGAAAACACACTGACATAATTACATACATACCAACCCGTGATAACACACTGACTTTTCAACTGTCAAAACTGATTGCGGACAGATGAGTAGCCCGTAGAGAAAGAATGCGGATAGTGGGAGAGATTAGCAGATGTTAACTAAGGGTGCTATCGATGTGAGGTCCATTTTGAATTTGCTCACACTTCCATTTTCTCTCCTTTTTTGTGTGTGTGATGACTGACATACACCATGTTGATTCAGTGACAGTGAAACGGGCTGTTGATCTGACCAATCGATGGAGAAGCATTTTCTTCGTCCGTAAAAATAGACGAGAGAGAGAGAGAGAGAGAGAGAGAGAGAGAGAGAGAGAGAGAGAGAGAGAGAGAGAGAAGAAATTTTAAGAGATATCATATATATATATATATATATATATATATATATATATATATATATATATATATATATATATATATATATATATATAATTATGAGAGAGAAAAAAAAACAGAAGAAAAAGGAGAAAAGAACAAGAGGAAAAGAGAAAAATAAAATAAATTACAATAAGAAATGCAATGTTTGTATTATTGAATATAATTGCACACATGTATACATACACGTAGGTACACACCACACACACACACACACACACACACAACACACACACACACACACACATAACACACACACGCACGCAGGCACGCACGCATGCAAGCACACACGCACGCACGCAAAGCGCGCTAGAACACACACACACATACATCCCTCCTTCTCCCACCCTCCACCCCACACACACGCACGCACACATGCGCACTCACACACATACCGCGCGAACACACACACACACACACACACCACATACGCGCGCACAACGCACGCACACACGCAACACACGCACACACACAAACTGGTTTTCACTTGTGTACTGCTGTGACCTCTGCAGGTCTTTCCCTCCACCCCCCAACCCTTTCGCCTTTTTTTCCAAGTGTCCAATGTCACTTAGAGTAGAAAGACGATAGGTTGAAGGTGAAGAGAGAGAGACATAGAGAGAGAGAGAGAGAGAGAGAGAGAGAGAGAGAGAGAGAGAGACACAGAGAGACACAAGAAAGACAGAGAGAGACAGAGAGAGAGAGAGAGAGAGAGAGACAGAGAGAGAGAGAGAGAGAGAGAGAAAGACAGAAAGACAGAGAGAGAGACACAGAGAGAGAGAGAACGAGACAGAGAGAGAGACAGAGAGAGAGAGAAAGAGAGAAAGAGAGACACAGATAGAAAGAGAGAGAGACAGAGACACAGAGAGAGACAAAGAGAGACAGAGACAGAGAGAGAGACAGAGAGAGAGAGAGACACAGAGAGAGAGAGAACGAGACAGAAGAGAGACAGAAGAGAGAGAAAGAAGACACAGATAGAAAGAGAGAGAGACAGAGACACAGAGAGAACAAAGAAGACAGAGACAGAGACAGAGAGGGACAGAGAGAGAGACAGAAGACAGAGAGAGAGACACAGAGAGAGAGAGGATTTGGAAAAAAGCAACAGCAACAACACAAAATGTTATGGTATGATTGTATGACAGAAAAAGTCAGTACAAAATATGACATAACAACAATATGCGAGAGAGAGAGAAAGAGAGAGAGAGAGGAGACGAGACGAGAGAGAGAGAGAGAGCGAGAGAGAAGAAGAAGAGAGAGACAGAGAAGAGAGAGCAAAAGAGAGCGAGAAAGAAGAGAGAGAGAGAAAGAAGACACAGAACAGAAGAAAGAGAGAGAGACAGAGACACAGAGAGAGACAGAAGAGAAGAAACAGAGAGAAGAGAGAGAGAGAGGATTTGGAAAAAAGCAACAGCAACAACAACAAAATGTTATGGTATGATTGTATGACAGAAAAAGTCAGTTACAAAAATATGACATAACAACATATATGCGAGAGAGAGAGAGAGAGAGAGAGGAGAGAGAGAGAGAGAGAGAGAGAGAGGAGAGAGACGGGGAGGGAAGCAACAGCAACAACAAAAAATGTTATTGTATAACAAAAAAAAGAGTTACAAAACAACATGACTTAAAATATACATATATACATTAATATATATATATAATATATATATATATAATATATATATATATGTGTGTGTGTGTGTGTGTGTGTGTGTGTGAGAGAGAGAGAGAGAGAGAGAGAGAGAGAGAGAGAGAGAGAGAGAGAGAGAGAGAGAGAGAGAGAGAGAGAGAGAGAGAGAAATGGCACAGAGGAAACCAACTTCAGAATAACCTATCTAAAGGAAGTTAATAAAACAACAAACATAATTCAGGAAAAACGTTGCTCTATATATATATATATATATATATATATATATATATATATATATTATATAATATATATATATATATATAGTGCGCTCTCGACAACGCCGCGCGCGCACACGCACACACACACACACACACACACACACACACACACACACACACCGCTCTCCCCAAATGTCTTCCGGATGAGACTATAAACCGATGTCCCGTGTGCGAACGCACGCAGAACATCTTGCTCACACGTTAACACCCG
>CM054155.1:55550879-55555879 GCA_028751875.1 Rapana venosa
GAACAAATTTCTTAATGATTATACTGAAATACTACATTATTACAACCTTTACCAATAAATTTATCCACTAAAAGAAGGAAAATCGATAAAATAATACATTGGAAAATACAAATTATACACATATACATAGACACGCACACACATACTCATACACACATGCGCGCGTGCGCGCCACACACAAACACACACACACACACAACACACACTTAGATAAAGAATGTTAAGAATTTAAAAAAATAAAATCATAAAACGTCAAGACAAACAAATTACGTCACCTACTATAGCGTCCATTCTTTCACGTTCGTACTTAAGATAATAAAAAGGACGTGCGTGTGTGTGCGTGCATGCGTGCGCACGAGTGCGTGCGTGCGTGCGTGTGTGTGTGGGGGTGGGGGGGGGGGCATTTCCTCAGTATGACATGTGGAATTCTCTTTTTCGTGGTGACTCAGTTCAAATGACTGTGTTGACCTTTGCCGACCTCTACCCACTGTATCGAGGTCTGTGTGATGCCAACAGAGCCAGCCACTCCACTCACTCACTCACAAAGGTCTGTGTGCTACATACAGGTCAGCTGGTGGACTTTTCAGCCATGTCCACCACAAAGGTCCCAGCAGACCTGTCGCCCTCTTCCTTTCTTTTTTATTATCTTTCCTTTCTTCTTTCTTTCATTCGTTTGTTTTTCTGTGTCTCTCTCCTTTCTTTGTTTCCTTGGGTTTTTTCTTTTTTTCCTTCTCTTATTTGATAATTACACACAACAATGTTGATAGTTGAATGGCGGAAGAAACGAGAGAGAGCTAGAAGAGAGAGAGAGAGAGAGAGAGAGAGAGAGAGAGAGAGAGAGAGAGAGAGAAGAGAGAATATGAAGGGGGGGGGGGGGGGAACCTTGAAAATGAATGTATGGATGGGTGAAGAATACCTTTAAAAATCAACCGAGAAAGCTTGCAACAATTGCAATCTAAATTGATTAATGAATAAACAAGTAAACAGCCATTTAAACAATTACAGCAGATATTATGGAACACACAAATAAAAGAAATACTCTGTGTCTCAATTTATTCGCTTTCATACATTTTTTCAATCAACTTTTCTTTGTCCTGTACTTATACCCTTTGTTTTGTCTTTGCTTTGGTTTTCGTTTGGTTGTTTTCTTTTGGTTGTTTTTAAAGATGAACTGCTGATTATTTCAATGTTTGGTCCCGTATTTTTTTTGTTAGGCTTGATTCAAACAAATTGATATTCGCACAGAACAACACAGCACCAAACCATGACAGTACAACAAGCAAGGCTTGTATGATTATTGTTGGGTTATTGTTTTTGGTGTATGTGTGTGTGGGGGGGGGGGGGGGGGGGTATTTAGATTTTTTTTTATATTTTGCTTTGCTGCTTAATAGATTTAGATTAACTGTTGTGACTACGCATACCTTCCATGAGAAACAGAAACGGTGTAAAATTGAAACAGCTGTTTTGACTGTCACATCAGTATCACCCAAAACACTGAAAGCATTATTTTTGACAATGATAACGACCACGATGACAACAGCTCTATATGTATATATAATGTTGTTACTCATACTATTAAACCTATTATCTGATATATCTATATATATATATATATATATAATATATATATATATATATATATATATATATATATATATATATAACTTGTTATCTGATATATATATATATATATATCAGATAATAGGTTTAATAGTTTTAGTATTATATATATATCAGATAATAGGTTTAATAGTATTAGTAACAACATTAATAATTATTTTCTATTAATAATAATAATAATAAAAATTATAATGTTAATATAAATACTACTACTACTAAGATTAACAACAATAATAACAATTACAATTATACTACTACTAATACTACTACTAATACTACTGCTAATGATAATTTACTACTACTACTACTAACTACTACTACTACTAGCTACCGCACAATCACAACCTAAAATGAAAGGTTCAGTTACAATAACAACAATAACACCTATAACGACGACAACGACACAGACAACAACAAAAAGACATTAAAAATGTCATTGTAATCAATCATCTCTATTCTTCTTCTTGGTTGTGCTTCTTGGCATAGTATAATCTGTGTATTTATATACTTCCTTCTTCTTCTCTTCTTCTTCTTCTTCTTCTTCTTCTTCTTCTTCTTCTTCTTCTATCTTCTTCTCTTCTTCTTCTTCTTCTTCTTCTTCTTCTTCTTCTTCTTCTTCTCTACTACTACTACTACTACTACTACAACTACCTCTCTCCTCTCTCTCTCTCTCTCTCTCTCTCTCTCTCTCTCTTGTTTTATGGTAGCTGTCGATCTTATTGTACAATGTATTGACTGCAAGCACGCACATGTGTGTATGTATGTGTGTGCTCTCGCGTGTGCGTGTGTACAAAAGCACATACGCGTGCGGGCTAACGCATCAGTAAATCTTTGTCCCCCCCTGTGTATAAAGAAGGGGCTTTATTTTGTTGGTTTTTTGTGTGTGTTCGGTATATGCATGACTAAGAACCTACCTGCTAATTAAAACACGCACATACGAGTATGCGAAACCTCGCCTGTGTGTGACGTAAACTTACTAAAAATAAAAGGAATAAAAAGAACCACGCCCCCCCCCCCCCCCCCCCCCCCCCCCCCCCCCCCCCCCCCCCCCCCCCCCCCAGTACAAAACTGTAGATACGTTATCAAGAACGCACATGGCAAACCTTTTCCGACAATCTGAACTGGTGATTAACTGTAGTGAATACTATCACCACCACCACCACCACCATCATCCCAACCAGTTATCACCTAAGCAAGCCACATACTACAGTACCGCTAGTTGAAAACACTTGGCTATGGCTCTCGCTCTCCGCTCTTACCTTTCAAGGTTACTTACTGATAATAAAAAACAAAAGAAAACAACAACAAAAGAAAGAAAGAAAAAAGAAAACGCTCAGAGTAATCTAGTGTTTAACTTGAGACAAATGAGCTAGTGAAATGTTAGACTTGTACGAGGAAGGACCGAGAGAAATAGACAGACTGACTGGCAGACAGACAGACAGACAGATAGACGGACAGAGAGAACGAACGAGCGAACCCACGAATCTTTTTTCAAGAGGGAAACCAGGTCGAGATTTCTTTTTTCTATTTTAATCTAGCCCTCATGGAAAGAAGAAACAGTATCAAATGCACACCACTCCTAGCAATCAGGTTTACAACACAATGAAAGAAGAAGAAAAGAAATTACGATAAGGAAAATAAAAAACAAACAAAACCTAGAAAGGCTTGCAGATTCGTACACAAACACAAGTACAAACAAAAGAAGATGAACAGAGAAATTCGATAAATAGATAACAAGACAAATGCATAGAGCCGGGTTGGTATGTTGTTGTTTTTTAGATACGGTGTGTGTGTGTGTGTGTGTGTGTGTGTGTGAAAGAGAGAGAGAGAGAGAGAGAGAGAGGAGAGAGAGAGAGAGAGAGAGAGAGAGAGAGAGAGAGAGAGAGAGAGAGAGACGCTTTGACCAATTTATTGTCATTGCCCAATGTGGCCTTTTGACAAGGGAGGTTATACACGACTTTCTTTTGTAAATACAAATAAATACAAGAACAATCATATGATGCATTTAACGTAATGAAAAACAAACACCAAAAAAAAGAGCTCTCTATGAACGGATACGACTTTAAGCTCTGACGTAAACTCGTTTCAAACTGAACACAAAGTAATAACAAGGATGAAGAGAGAGAGAGAGAGAGAGAGAGAGAGAGAGAGAGAGAGAGAGAGAGAGAGAGAGAGAGAGAGCAGAGAGACAGACAGACAGACAGACAGACAGACAGACAGACAGACAGAGGGGGGGGGGGGAGGGATAGCGAGTTGGAGAGAACAATAAACAATATTTGAACAATGGATGATAATATTTGTTGCCATTAAAACTCTTAATCCATTTGGCACCGTTTCGAGACAAAACACAGAGAGAGAGAGAGAGAGAGAGAGAGAGAGAGAGAGAGAGAGAGAGAGAGAGAGAGAGAGAGAGGACAGACAGACAGACAGACAGAAGACAGGAGACAGACAAGAGAGACAGAGACAGAGAGACAGAGATTGATAGATAATCTTTATTCCCAAGGGTAATAGATAAGTATTGACATACCTTTTTTTTCCATCGGGCCCTTGCCCAGAGAAGGAACTATTATTAATAATCACAACTAATAATTTCAAGCAAACATAAACAACGTTATTTTGATATGAGACAGACAGACAGACAGACAGACAGACAGAGAGTTATACATTCAATCTAGATCTGGCATCAACAAATCAAATCAACGAGGAAGCTGATATAAAAAAAATAAAAAAATTAAAAAAAAAAAAAAACCCAGCAACAACGCCAACAAAGCCAAATGGGCGTTGAAAAAATAAGCATTTAAAACATATCAAATAAGAGCTATGTAGTGCGCGCGCGGGTGTATGTGTGTGTGTGTGTGTGTGTGTGTGTGTGTGTGCGTGCGTGCATGGGTGCGTGTGTCTGTATGCGTGTGTACGTGCGCGCGCGTGCATGCATGCTCATGCGCGCACATACCCGTTTTTTCTCTCTTGTTATCTATTTTTATACTGAAAAATATCGGCTTCTTCTTTGCTTCTGTCCTTGTGTGTGTTCTGTGATTCCGTTTTCCATGTTTCCTTCTGTCTTTCCACCCTTCTTCTTCTTCTTTTTCTCCTCCTTCTCCTCCTCCCTCCTCCTCCTCCTCTTCTTCGCATTCTTCTTCTTCGCATTCTTCTCCTTTGCATTCTTTTCCTTCGCAATCTTCTTCTTCGCATTCTTCTTCTGCTTCTTGTTTAGTTATTTTATTTATTTGAATAAAATAAATAAATAAGAAGCAGAAGAAGAAGAAGAAGAAGAAGACGAAGAATGCTTCTGCTTCTTCTTCTTCACATTCTTCTTCGTCTTCTTCTTCTTCTTTGCATTCTTCTTAATTCTTCTTCTTCTTCGCATTCTTCTTCTTCTT
>CM054155.1:55565879-55573379 GCA_028751875.1 Rapana venosa
GTGTGTGTGTATGTTGTGTGTGTGTATGTGTGTGGGTGGGGTGTGTGTGTTGTGGGGTGTGTGTGTGTTGGTGTGTGTGTGTATGTGGTGTGTGTGTATGTGGTGTATGTGTGTGTATGTGGTGAGTGTGTGTGTGTGTGTTGTGTGTGTGTGTGTATTGGTGTGGTGTGTGTGGTATGTGTGGGTGTGTATGTGTGTGTGGTGTGTTGTGTGTTGTGTTGTGTGATTGTGTGTGATGTGTGTGTGTGGTGTATGTGGTGATGTGTGTGTATGTGTGTGTTTGTGTGTGTGTATGTGTGTGTATGTGTTAGTGTGTTGTGTGTGTGTGTATGTGGGGGGTGTGTGTGGGGAGTGTGTGTGTGTGTGTGTTGTGTTGTGTGTTGTGTTGGTGTGTGTGTGGTATGTGTGTGTGTATTGTGTGTGTATGTGTGTGTGTTGTGTGTGTGTATGTGTGTGTGTGTATGTGTGTGATGTGTGTGTGTATGTGTGTGTGTATGTGTGTGTGTATGTGTGTGTATGTGTGTGTGTGTGTGTGTGTGTGTGTGTGTGTGTGTGTGTGTGTGTGTGTGTGTGTGTGTGTGTATGTGTGTGTTATGTGTGTGTATGTGTGTGTTGTATGTGTGTGTATGTGTGTGTGTGTATGTGTGTGTGTGTATGTGTGTGTGTTTATGTGTGTGTGTGTATGTGTGTGTGTGTTTTTTATGTGTGTGTTGTATGTTTGTGTGTGTGTGTGTTGTGTGTGTGTTGTGTGTTGTTTTGTGTGTGTGTATGTGTGTGTGTGTGTATGTGTGTGTGTGTTGTGTGTGTGTGTATGTGTGTGTGTGTGATGTGTGTGGTGTATGTGTGTGGTGTATTGTTGTATGTATGTGTGTGTGTGTGTATGTGTGTGGGGTATGTTTTGTGTGTGTGTATGTGTGTGTGTGTTGTGTGTGTGTATGGTGTGTGTGTGTGTATGTGTGTGTGTATGTGTGTGTGTGTGTATGTGTGTGTGTGTATGTGTGTGTGTATGTGTGTGTGTATGTGTGTGTGTTGGTTTGTGTGTGTGTATGTGGTGTGTGTGTGTATGTTTTTGTGTGTATGTGTGTTGTGTGTATGTATGTGTGTATGTGTGTGTGTGTGTAGTGTGTGTGATGTGTTGTGTGTTTTTTTGTGTGTGTGTGTATGTGTGTGTGTATGTTTTTTGTGTTGTGTGTGTGTATGTGTTGTGTGTATGTGTGTGTTTTGTAATGTTGTGTGTTGGGGTTTTTGTGTGGTGTGTGATGTGTGTGTGTATGTGTGTGTGTGTGTATGTGTGTGTGTATGTGTGTGTGTGTTGTATGTGTGTGTGTATGTGTGTGTGTATGGTTGTGTGTATGTGTGTGTGTATGGGTGTGTATGTGTGTGTGTGTGGTGTGTGTGGTGTGTGTGGGGGTGTGTGTGTATGTGTGTGTGTGTGGGTATGTGTGTGTATGTGTGTATGTGTGTGTGTGTGTGTGTATGTGTGTTGGTGTGTTTGTGTTGTATGGTGTGTGTGTTTTGTATGTGTGTGATGTGTGTATGTGTGTGTGTGTGTGGGGGTATGTGTGTGTGTGTATGTGTGTGTATGTGTGTGTGTGTGTATGTGTGTGGGGGTGTGTGTGTATTGTGTGTGTATGTTGTGTGTGTGGTGTGTGTATTTTGTTTTGTATGTGTGGTTGTGTGTGTATGTGGTGTATGTGTGTGTGTGTTATGTGTGTGTGGTGGTGTGTGTGGGGGGGGTGTATGTGTGTGGGTTGTGTTGTGTGGGGGGGGGGGGGGTTGTGTGTTGGTTTTGTGTGGGGGGGGGGTATGTGTTTTTAGGGCGGTGTGTGTTGTGGGGGGGGGGGGGGGTGTATTGTGGGTGGGTTTTGAATATGTGTGTTTGTGTGTATGTGTGTGTTTTGTACGTGGTTGTGTGTGTGTGTTGGTGTGTGTATGTGTGTGTGTTGGTGTGTGTATGTGGTGTTGGTGTGTGGGGGTGTGTTGTATGTGTGTGTGTAGTGGTGTGTGTATTAAATATATATGTGTGTATATTTATATATATATATATAGTGTGTATATATAATATATATATATATATATATATAATTGTGTGTTTTATGTGTGCGTGCGCGCGCGCGCGCGCGCGCGCTTTGTGTGTGTGTGTGTATATATGTGTGTGTGTGGAGGCAGGCGCATTGCGCTACTGATGACAAATCGCTGCTTTGCATGACTGCCACAGGCACCTGTAGTGCATCACACTGTGGCTGGAGAACACAGGTACAGGAGGTGACCCCATCAAGCTTTTACTCAATTCATCACCTTGGACTGTTGACAGGTAGTGAAGTGAGGGGAAAGGGACGAGGGGGTAGTTAGCATGTACACCTATACTGCACACTTCCCCCTCCATCTTTTGTCAGTTTCTGTTGGTGGTGTGAAATTGGTATGGAGTTTCAATATTTCTATCTTTTTGTTATATTTGAGCACTGTTCTGTGTGTGTGTGTGTGTGTGTGTGTGTGTGTGTGTGTGTGTGTCTTGTAGACTGTTCTGTGGTGTGTGTGTGTGTGTTGTTTGTGTGTTGTGTTTTGTGTGTGTGTGTGTGTGTTTTGTGCTATTTTTTTTATTCTTTTATATCGAGGATAATGGAATAAGCACTCATGTGCTTTTTTGCATCCAGTCCCCGTGTGTATGCGGTTTTGTAAATTTTGTCATCTGTTTCCACTGGCACACAATGGCCTACTCTTCCAAAAAGCGGAACAGGATTTAACGTGTGCGCAAGATGTTCTGCATGCGTTCAAACACGGGGCCTCGGTTTATAGTCTCATACATTCAGTTCGATACGACACACTTCCTCCCTCCCTCCCTCCTTTTTGCCTTGGTTTGTCACTTTCTGTTGGTGTGAAATTGGTATGAAGTTCAATATTTGTATCTTTTTTTTTAAAATTTGAGCACTTTTTTGTGTGTATGATGTCTTGCAGACTGTTCTGTGTGTGTGTGTGTGTGTGTGTGTGTGTGTTTGTGTGTGTGTGTGTCTGTGTGTGTCATGTCTTGCAGACTGTTCTCTGTGTGTGTGTGTGTTTGTCTGTGTGTGTCTGTGTGTGTGTGCGTGTGTCTGTGTGTATGTATGTGTTTGTCTGTGTGTGCGTGTGTCTGTGTGTATGTATGTGTTTGTCTGTGTGTGTCTGTGTGTGTCATGTCTTGCAGACTTCTGTGTGTGGTGTGTGTGTGTGTGTTGTGTGTGTGTGTGTGTGTGTGTGTGTGTGTGTGTGTATGTGCGTGTGGTGTGTGTGTGTCTGTGTGTGTTGTGTGTGTGCGTGTGTCTGTGTGTATGTATATGTGTGTGTGTGTGCATGTGTCTGTGTATGTATGTGTGTGTGTGTGTATGTGTGTGTGTGTGTGTGTGTGTGTGTGTGTGTGTGTGTGTGTGTGTGTGTGTGTAGGCAGACATTTGTTTGACCTGAAAGGCAAAGAGCGGTTGGTCCTTCTTTGGGCTGTCTTCAACACTGAGGGCTGTAGGCCATGATCAGGTCAACTGCCGGATTAAGACAATACACAACACAACACAACAGGGAAAAGAGAGAGATGGCGCTGGAAGATAGATAGATAGAGATAGATAGAGGGAGAGAGAGAGAGAGAGAGAGAGAGGAGAGAGAGACAGACAGACAGACAGACAGACAGACAGACAGACAGACAGACAGACAGCAGACAGACAGACAGACAGACAGACAGACAGACAGACAGAGAGAAAGACTGAGAGAGAGAAACAGACAGAGACAGACAGAATGACAGACAGAGAAGCAGACAGACAGATAGAGACATAGACAGAAACAGGTTGATAGATAGAGGTAAATAGACAGAGGCAGTGACTTTATTCGTTCTCTTTAGGATGCATTATTGAATTTACTTATTTGTTATTTGCTGTTGTTTGGGTTTTTTATTTAACCAGCAGTCGAAAAGAAAGGAAATTGAGAGAGAGAGAGAGAGAGAAGGAGAGAGAGAGAGAGAGAGGGGGGGGGGGACAGACAAACAGGCGACACACAGAGACAGAGATACAGAGAGACAGACGATATACATTTTAATATCACAACTTGTGAAAAGACGTTAAATGAATTTGAGCAGACAACACACAGACACAGACAGACAGAGACACAGAGAGAGACAGAGACACAGAAAGAGAGAGAGTCAAAGACAGAGACATAGAGAGACACACAGAAATAGAGACAGAGAGAGACATACAGAGAGACAGAGACATAGACAGAGAGAGACAGATACATAAAGAGAGACAGAGGTAGAGAGAGACAGAGACCTAGAGAAAGAGAGACAGAGACAGAGACATAGACAGAGAGAGAGAGAGATAGGACCTAGAGAAAGAGACAAAGGAGACAGAGACAGAGACACAGAGAGAGAGACAGAGAGAGAGATACAGAGACAGAGAGTGAGAGTCGCCATATTGACAGACAGAGAAACTAACACAGTTATAAAAAAGCTACTTTTAAGTCACCCGATTTCACAGGGCATTAACTTGTCTGAATCGTAAAGTGCTGCCGGATGACGACACTATAAACTCTCGATTCTGTCTGCACACATCTGGTGCACACACACACACCACACACACACACACACACCACACACACACACACACACACACACAACACACACACACACATCCTCTGTATTATTACAGATTTCCATCGAATCTGAAAGTGCAGCTTCTTTGTATGAACACTAAACCTAGTTTGATGTTTAAAGTTGGATTATTTCTTACTAAATGTTTAGATATCAGAAGTAAGGATGTTCACTTACATGAAAGTATAGATTAACTGTTTCCAGGCCATTGGCCTGCAACAAACCTGAATTAAATTATTGTTATTGTTGTTATGTTATAGTAGACACACATAACAGACAGACAGACAGACCAACACCCACACCCCACACCCACACCCCTCCCCCACCACACACACCCACACCCCCCACAACACAACACACCACCCCCCCCCCCCCCCCCCCCCCCCCCCCCCCCGCGCCACACACACACACACTAACAACAGACACACACACACACTAACACACACAGACACACAGACACTAACACAGACACACACACAGACCACACACACACTAACACGCACACACTAACACACACACTAACACACACACACACACACAAACACAGACACACACTAACACAGACACACACACAGACACTAACACACACACACACACACACACACACACACTAAGACACACCCACTAACACACAACACACACACACACACACACACATACACTAACAACAAAACACACACTAACACACACACACACACCACACACACACACACACTAACACACACAGACACAAACACACACACTAACACACACACACACACACTAACACACACACACTAACATACACACACACTAACACATACAACCTCATACACACACGCAACCACCTCCACCCCACCCTCCTCATACACCCCTCAAACACACCCCACCTCACACCACACCCACACCCACACACTGCTACTTCATCCTACCCCTCTGTCCTCCTGAAGCAACTAACCATCCCCACCCACCCCATCCCAGAACTCTACCCTCTATCCCCCCCCCCTCCACACCACCACACACCTGCCTTGTGTCCCATACACCTTTCTTCAGCCTCACCCTGTTCCTGTCCTCTCCTTCTCTGTCTTCTTCCTGTCCTCTCCTCTCCTGTCCTCTCCTGTCCTCTCCTCTCCTGTCCTCTCCTCTCCTGTCCTCTCCTGTCCTGTCCTCTCTTTTCCTACCTTGTCCTTGAGGGTGAGGTCACCCGATGACCCTGTGATTGGCCTGTGGCTGGCTATTGTGTATCAGCTCTGTCTGTAGGGAAGTGAGGGACAGGACTGGCTGTATTTGACCCAGAGAGAGAGAGAGAGAGGGAGAGACAGAGAGAGAGACAGAGAGGGAGAGACAGAGAGAGAGACAGAGAGGAGAGAGAGAGAGAGAGAGAGGACAGAGAGAGAGAGAGAATGCAAATGCGAATGCGAAAGTTTTATTCGTTATAGGCCTTGAGAGACATGAAGGGGGGGGGGGGGGGGGGGAGGGGGGGTGTATATAATCAACATTCCAAAACATGTTGCATAGGAAACATTTATGAACAGAAAAATAATACCTCAAGTACAGATAGTATTTCTAATTTTAAAAGCTTTATACAAATAAATTGTTAGTCGCTTATTAATGCGTTCGTTAGTAGATGACATAAGTATACAAAGTCTAAACATGGAAGGACAGCTCACATATTTTTGCGGTATCAACTGGGTTCTAAGATCATCTAACATAGGACAACATAATACAAAATGAACTTCGTTATCGACAGACCCCTTACATAATGGACAAAGAAGATCTGTAACACAGTGTTGTCTGTAGCAAAGATTGTGCACAAACAATTCAGACACTCCAAATCTAAATTTTGTCATGATATGTTTAAGATGTCTATCCATGTTCATTGACAAATATACAGGAATTTTACCTAATAAACTAAACTGCCTATACAAACTAAAACGATCACTCTCCTGAATATGACTGGAACACTCCTGCCACCTACAATCTACCAATCTAGTGCGCAGCACTCGTATAAACCCATTTATATCCTCTACTCCTTGGTTGAACCATACATAAGCAAATCCTAACTCACATAATTTGAACCTCAGTTTTGATATCCAATTTATTTTCCCCCTTTCATCTAAATTATTTTCGAAATTTTCCATCAGCTCTTAAAGCAGCAATAGTCACACCTCTACTGAAAAAGCACGACCTCGATCCCAACATTCTGAAGAATTATAGGCCTGTCTCAAACTTACCCTTTGTCTCTAAAGTACTAGAAAAAGTCGTTCTCAAACAGCTCAACAGTCACCTTCATTCCAATGATCTCCTTCCCACTTTTCAATCTGCCTATCGCCCCAACCACAGCACCGAAACCACCCTAGTCCACACTTTAGATACACTTCTACTTGCTTCTGATGCAGGAAAAATCTCCCTCCTCACTCTTCTTGACTTATCTGCAGCCTTTGATACCATATATCACTCAATTCTTCTTTCTCGCCTCCAAAATACGTTTGGTATTAACGGCACAGCCCTCACCTGGTTTACTTCATAGCTCACAGACAGGATCCAGAAAGTTATTGTAAACAAAATTCAATCAAAACCTGTCAAAATGGAATGTGGAGTCCCACAGGGATCAGTCCTTGGCCCTGTTCTCTTTACTCTCTACACTGCTCCACTCTCACATATAATAAACAACCACCATATTGATCATCATTTCTATGCCGATGATACTCAGCTTCAGTGCAGTGATACTGTTGAAAACTTGCCTTCCCTCCTGACAAATATGTCCTACTGCCTTCAAGACATTCAAAACTGGATGACTCAGAACAAGTTACAACTTAATGCGATAAACCGAAGCCATGCTCATAGGGACCCAACATAAACTTTCCTCTATCGCAAAAACTTCAATAGAAATCGGCAATACGTCAGTTTCTTTGCCC
>CM054155.1:55578379-55595879 GCA_028751875.1 Rapana venosa
TTGGGTGTTTGGTGTTAGTGTGTTGTGGTGTGTGGTTTTGGTGTGTTTGTTGTTGGTTGTGTTGGTGTGTGTGTGTTTGGGTGTTTTGGTGTGTGTTGTGTTGTGTTTGTGGTGTGGTTGTGGTGTGGTGTTTGGTGTGTTGGTTGAGTTGTGGTGTGTGGTTTGTGGTGTTTTGGTGTTGGTGTTGTTGTTGTGGTGTGTGTGGTTGTGGTGTGGTGTTTGGTGTTGGTTGTGTTGTGGTGAGGTTTGGGGTGTTTTGGTGTTGGTGTTGTTGTGTGGTGTGGGTGCTTGGTGTGTTGTGTGGTGGTGTGGTTTTTGGGCTTGTGAGTGGGGCTGGGTGGGTTGGCGCGTCGGTGTATTCTTTCTGTGTCTGTCTCTGCTCTTTGTCTCTCTTGTCTCTTTCTCTGTTTCTCTGTCTCCTCTTGTCGGTCTCTCCGCTCTCCCTCTCTCTTCTCCTCTCTTCTCCTCCTCTCTTTCTCTCTCTCTCTCTCTCTCTCTCTCTCTCTCTTCTCTCTCTCTATCTCTCTCTCTCTCTCTCTTTCTCTCTCTCTCTCTCTTTCTCTCTCTCTCTTCTCTCTCTCTCTCTCTCTCTCTCTCTCTCTCTCTCTCTCTCTCTCTCTCTCTCTCTTTCTCTCTATCCTAAAGCTTACGAGAAGTTATGTTTCTCTTTTTTTGTTGTTGGCATCTTCCATTTTTGCTTCTCAAAGTGTATTGTGGCCTAAGACAGCTGTACATTAAACAATTTCAAAGTTCAGAGGTCTCTCTCTCCCTCTCTCTCTCCCTCTGTCTTTCTGTCTGTCTGTCTGTCTGTCTGTCTCTCTCTCTCTCTCTCTCTCTCTCTCTCTCTCTCTCTCTCTCTCGCTCTCTCTCCCAAAGCTTTTTTGGCATCTTCCATTTTTGCTTCTCAAAGTGTATTGTGGCCTAAGGCAGATGTACATTAAACCATTTCAGAGTTCAGAGTTCTCTCTCTGCCTGTCCCTCTCACTCTGTCTGTCTCTCTCTCTGTCTCACTCTCTTGTCTTTCTGTCCCTGTCTCTCTCCTCTCCCTTCAATGGCATCCTCTAAAGACATCATAAAATCCCCTTGTTCTTTGCCATTATTTCAAATAATGCTTTTCCATCCTCCACCATTATTTTAATCAGCCTGATTATTCCCAGCTTTTCTTCTGTCCAGCCTTGTCATTCAATTGTGCGTTGGCGTGTAAGCCCATGAAGTCATGTTTGCCTGTTGTTTCGGATACTGTCCAGCTGCAATTTTTGTTGTCATGTTTTGTTGTTGTTTTTGATGATGATGATGTTGATGATGATGATGATGATGACGATGATGATGTATGGGATTTATATAGCGCTGAATCCCGTAAAGTCAACAAAATCGAAGCGATTGCATTCGAATCATTCACACGCGTGCAACCGTCCACAAATACCAGGATAAATAGATATCAAAATGTATACACGCATCACGCCTAGGTGGGGTGTGGTGGAGGTGAAGGGATGATGATGATGATGATGATGATGATGATGATGATGATGATGATGATGATGATGACGACGACGACGAGGACGATATTGCTGCTGAGTTTCCCTGGGGGAGGGGGCTGACCCAGACTGTGCAGTCTGTCTGCTTCATGACTCCTGGTCTGGAAATCACTGCGAGAGAACACTCTGGAGGCGTGGCAAGTTTGCCTGTACTGCTACCTGGCCCTATTGTCAGCCATACTCCGACCTCAGAGAGTTTGTTTAGCCTTGAAGTCCTTCGGATGAGACTAAACCGAGGCCCAACGTTCGGACGCAGCCAGAACTCCTGTCGAACACGGAAAACTCCCTTTCGGAGGTAGGCCTTGTTGCCGTCGTGAAACAGATGAAAAATTACAAAACCGCATCAACACGTGACGCTGTAAGACTACGGCAATGACTTAATTGCCCATTATCCTGAATCAGAAACAACTAAACGAACGAAGGAGAATACAAGTTCACCTTGATGAAGAGAGCCGTCTGACGTAGGAAATCGAATTGTTAAAGATGCCAATACATTTTGACAGTGATGACGTAAAAAGATTTTGGCATGGCCTTATATCAAGCTGATTAATTTTTGGAGGTGTGATTTTATTCGAGATCCTTTGGCTTCCCTTGGAAAAGAACACCTTTACCAGTAGTATAAAAAATAAAAATCGATGGCCGAAATGTGCGACTTGATAGACTTGGACAATTGCATGCCTGTACCGCGGAACTGCAGCGACCGATTTACACCTTTTCGCAACCCACACACAACTGCAAACCCACACAGATTTTAAAAATTTATATCTTTATGTCCGAAGGATATGGAGCGCTTATTTGTGCTTTACAAGATTAGTATGAGCTATAAATTCCAACATTATTATTAATATATTATTACTTAGACTACATACAGGACATAAAACACACATTTTTCTTTTTCTTTTTATTCAGACCGTATAGTACTCATTTTGTTATTTTGTCATCCATTCCCCGAGAGAGCAGTGAAAGAGACTCCCGAGGAGAGAGAGAGAGAGAGAGAGAGAGAGAGAGAGAGAGGAGAGAGAGAGAGAGGGGGGAGGGAAAATCTCATCTATTAAATATCTGATACACACAACAGCTGATTGAAGTGTAGTAAACGTACGTAGCTTAAAACAGAGCTGCTGAAAATACCACAGGATACAGGCCCTCACTGTTGTGATCTGTATTACCTGCAGAGACAGAGAGAGAGAGAGACTGGCAGTGCAGTTGAACTTGGGAATGCAAAAGGGCCACAGACTGATAAAGGATGGGATTGTTGTTGACTGTCCTGGTTTTAGTGGCTGGTTTTGTTTTTGGTGTGTTTTTTTCTCTCGAAAATGATTTTTAAAAAAAAGGTCACTTCGGTTTTCAGTCATATCTTTCTGTCTTTGTCTGTCTGTCTGTCTGTCCGTCTGTCTGTCTCTTTGTCTGTCTCTGTCTCTGTCTTCTTTCCTTAGAATATGAGCCACTGGCTAAATGTTCATAGCATTGCTTTTTTAAGTATACTCTCTCTCTCCTGTCTCTCTCTGTCTCTGTCTCTCTCCTCTCTCTCTCTCACTCTCTCTCTCTCCCACCACCACAAAATACTAAGCAGTTTGGCAACCCTCTTCATGTATGGGTCATGGCCTTTTTGCGAATAAATCATTCGAGTTCTTCTCCTCTCTCCTCTCTCTCGCTCTCCTCTCCTCCTCTCTCTCTCTCTCTCTCTCTCTTCTCATTCTTCGTTCTCGCTCTTTAGTTCCCGCTCCTCCACTCTCTTTGCCCTCCTTTCCCCCCCCCCCCCCCCCCCCCCTCACGTTAATTTTAGACAATGACTGACTGATTACAAGTGGTGCATAATCATTCCGTCATTTTCAGAATGGAGAAAAAAATTGTCTCAATTCTCTCTGTCTATCCGTCCACATTAAGTGATTTAGCACCTCTCTCTCTCTCTCTCTCTCTCTCTCTCTCTCTCTCTCTCTCTCTCTCTCTCTCTCTCTCTCTCCTTTATGAAAAAAACACGACAAACGTTTACCCGCCATCCACAAAATACCACCCAAAGCTGACACCTGCTACAGTCACAAGCTGACGCGCGTTACAACAGAAACGGCTGTCACCAACTGGCGCTCTTTTTCCACAAAATCGCACGCACACCACCGCAGACATTTTGATGGTCAGGATAATGAATTTGTCAGCGCTGAGCGTGATTAAAGCAACCCGCGGTTATGATTAGAGGTCAGCGCGGTGATTAGAACTGACCTTCAGATGCTGGCAGGGGTCTGGTCAGGGACAGTGATTACAGTCAGAAGTGTGGGGTGGTTTGGCTGCCATGACACGCTGATTGCAGTCAGGCCTCCTTGCTTAACTAGGGGCGCCATTTTGACCAGCAGCGGAGCTGCGATATCTGTCAGCGATATCTGTCAGCGGAGGCTGTATGTAGTTAAGCGGTGGCCATGTCGTCTGCCCTTTCCAGGCCGTGTTTGGCAACAGTGAGTGATGGGCTGGTGACAGCCAGCAGGGGCAGACTAGGCAGGGTTGTTTGCTGTTGTTGGTGTTGTTGGCCGAGAATAAGTTCTGGTACATGAGAGTCACGCTTTTCTGAATAAACGGCAACCCCGAAATATCGGAACCTATTATGGACAGTTTAGGCTGTGCTGCTGACTATTTCCCCGCCCATTCTGCCTGTGGCTGATGTGTAATATCTCTCCGCCCATTCTGCCTGTGGCTAATGTGGACTATCTCTCCGCCCATTCTGCCTGTGGCTAATGTGGACTATCTCTCCGCCCATTCTGCCTGTGGCTAATGTGGACTATCTCTCCGCCCATTCTGCCTGTGGCTAATGTGTACTATCTCTCCGCCCATTCTGCCTGTGGCTAATGTGGACTATCTCTCCGCCCATTCTGCCTGTGGCTAATGTGGACTATCTCTCCGCCCATTCTGCCTGTCCTACTTTGTACTGTCTCCCTGCCCATTCTGCTTTGTCTCCTGCCTGTCGTGCTGTGTTGGGTGTTCCCCACTATACACAATCTGCGGTCAGGGAATGGCTGTCAGACGATGATGACGACGAGGAGGAGGAGAAAGACGTTTATGTCTCTCTCACACACGCACACAGAAAACCAATCTTGGATGTTGTCCACCACTTCAGTGCTCCCTATACCCACACTGCTGCCAATACACCTCCCAATAGACAGGCAGACAAGGAGAGGCCCCTGTCTGCCTCAGTATAGTACGGTACAGTGTGGTCCACTTCAGCCTCTGCTGGCCTAACTACATACATCTTCCTTCTGCCAACACCACAGGCGGCTGCTGCTTCAGTCAGCATGTACACAAGATGGTCTGCCCGCCTTGGCACACACGATCGTGGTTGACAGTCTCACGCGAAAGACTCTCGTTGAAAGGAGTCAGCGCCAGTACGAACTCCGTGCAGAAAACCCTCACTCCAGGCCGACCTGCATCCCGCACGCTCAGCTCACCAACACAACGCACTTAACCTCTTCGCTTTCCGCATCTCCTCGGATGACAGGGACGAACCCAGCATGCATCCTGGAAGATGGATGGGCTCCGCCAGGTTAACTTGCCACGAGGCACCGCCTGAAGAAGACGGAACAGTGTAGTGACCATCTTCAGAGAGTGGCGGGGCAGTGAGGACAAGGAAAGAGGAGTCCATTCCAGCCATAATTCTCTGTGCTGACCTAACCCTCACTCATCCAGTCCACCTCTCCACTTGTCCGTCTAACCTCATTTGTAAATCCTCCACACACACACACACACCTCCCCGCTCACCTCCTTCCTGTCCCAATGCCTCCTCCCCATTCATTTTTTTTTTGTCCCGGTCATTTTTGTTACGCATCCTCAGGGTTGCTTCCTAGTCTGAGATCTCTTGAGAGGCAGGAAGGAAGGAAGGGAAGGAAAAGATGGAGGGAAGGAGGAAGAGAGAGAAAAAGAGAGGGGGAGGCAACGAGAGAGAGAGAGAAAAAGAGAGGGGGAGGCAACGAGAGAGAGAGAGAGGGAGAGAGAGAGAGAGAGAGAGAGGGACAGACAGACAGACAGACAGACAGACAGATAGAGAGCCCAAGAGGGTTCCAGAGATTCAATTTGCCAGGAGTGTCTGCTGAGACAGCGTGTGTAAATGACCGACTGGCCGAAATTCTATAGATACACATCTCTCTCTCTCTCTGTCTCTCTGTCTCTCTCTCTGTCTCTCTGTCTGTCTCTCTCTCTCTCTGTCTCTCTCTGTCTCTCGATGAGTCTAGAGACTGGGTCTCTAAAAGAAAAGGGCAAACATTTAGCGTATTTCAGACCTATATACTTATATAACAAGTGTGTACTGGATGATAATAGAAAGAGTAGCAAGATTAGTAACAGCAGCAGCAAGAGTAACAGTACTGGTAACAGCAGTAGTAACAGCAGCAGCAGTAAGAGAAGCAGTACTGGTAACAGCATTACTAAAAGTAGCAGCAGCAAGAGTAGCAGTACTGGTAGCAGCAGTAGTAACAGCAGCAGCAGCAGCAGTGGAAGTAGAAATAGCTGCAGTAGTAGTTGGAGCAGGAGTATGATATAAACCAGAACTAGTTATAGTAGCAGTACAGTATTGTAATTGCCCTTCATGGGATGATTAAAATGTTTTTAACTTGACTTGACTTGGCTTGACGGGAAAGTGAGACAAAAACGAAAGAAAGAAAGAAAAGAAAGAAAGAAAGGCAGAAAGAAAGAAAGAAACAAGAAACAAACAAAACAAACAAAACAAAACACTACAAAATCGGCAGGGCGAGAAAGATTTCGAGGAAGGGAGAGGAGACAAAGAAAGTGCCAGAGCGACAGAAAGACGTCAGAGAAAAATGAACAAGAAATGAAGTCAGACAGCTCCAAAGTAACCCGAAAATCCCCCCAAGCTATTTTAGTGCGTATTTTCTCTGAATAATTAAAATGTCAAACAAGTGGCATGTTGCCGGAGATGTCCAAGTCTGCCTTCCCTCTCTTTTAAAGGGCTGGCTCTTCTGCTTAAAAGTTTGAAAAGCAAAACGATACAAAACGCGAAATAAAAGAAACTTAATCCCTACATAATTATAATGTACCTCTCTTTTTCTTCTTCTTTTTTTCCCTCCTTCCTCTTATAGAGAGTGAGAGAGAGAGAGAGAGTAGAATTGAATTAATTTTATTTAAAGAGTGTTATGGCATAAGCAAACATGCTTTTTTTACAACCAGCCCTCTGGGCAAAAAGAACACACACAAAAACAGCAAAAAAAATCTATCAACCAAACATAATTATTGTAAGCATATAACTTTTTTTTTTAAACCTGATTGGAGAGAGAGAGAGAGAGAGAGGAGAGAAGGAGAGAGAGAGAGAGAGAGAGAGAGAAGGAGAGAGAGAAGAGAGGGGGGGGGGGGGGGGAGAGAGAGGAGAGTGGAGAGAGAGGAGGAGGTGTGATGAGGATATGGTGGGGGGGGGGGGCGGGCAGGAGGAGGAAGATGGTAGGAGGCGGGAGGGGGATGAGACAGGAGAGGGAGGGGGGGAGGAGGAGAGAAGAGACGGGGACAGGGGGGGGGGGGGGGGGGGGGGTGGGGGGAGGGCGGGAGGAGTGGGGGGGGGGGGGGGGGGGAGGGGGGGGGAGAGAGAGCAGTCCGCAGAGTGAGAGGAGAGAGAGAGGTGTGTGTTATTTTTAATTATTATTTTTAATCGAGGATAATGGAATAACCAATTAATGTGCTTTTTTTACATCCAGTCTCCGTGTGCATGCGGTTTTGTAAATTCTGTCATCTGAAACAAACTGAAAGACAGACAGGCAGGCAGACAGATAGGTAGGCAGGCGGACAGACAGGCAAACAGTCAAACAAACTGAAAGACAGGCAGACAGATAGATAGTCAGGCAGACAGACAGGCAGATAAAGAGACAGGCAGACAGGCAGCACGTGCAGCAATGCAGTCTGGTTACGGGTGGCCAAGTGTCCTTAGCCACCAAGGCAGAGAGTTTATTGTTCGAGCCTTCCAGCTCAGAGGCTTCAATAATTCAGGTCCCTTACACACAGAAAGGGGATTCTCAGGGGACGGACTTTTTAACGCTGGGGAGAGGGAGAGAGAGAGAGAGAGAGAGAGAGAGAGAGAGAGAGAGAGAGAGAGAGAGAGAGAGAGAGAGAGAGAGAGACAAATTCTTTTATTTCGAGGATAATGAATTAGCACTCATGTGCTGTTTTACATCCAGTCCCCGCCCGTAGGGATACATCTTAATAATAACCCAATACTTGTACTCTCACACAGTAGAAACAAATGGAAATAACCCTTTAAAAAACAACAACAACCCAACCACAACAAAAACCAAACAAACAAATAAAAGAAAACCTTAACAACACCCCCCCCCCCCCCCAAAAAAAAAAAAAAAGCCAACCAAAAAACAACAACAAACAAACATACAAAAGAAAAAAAGCCAACAAAAAGGGAAAAAAACAAAGAAAAAAACCACGAAAAAACCCAAACAACAACAAAACCAAGAAAAAAACCAACAACCAAACTTATAAAGTCATAAAAATAAACATCTACACATTGTAAAATGGTACACATAGTTGTTACACATAACAATAAGATATTGAAATAGGGCATTCATTAAAACTCAAGTACAGCCGACAAGCCCAATAAAATATTGAAAATATAAAGTATGAATACGTCCTTCATCGGGATACAGACAACTATAACTATAAGCAAACAGAGAGAGAGAGAGAGAGAGAGAGAGATAGAGAGAGAGGAGAGAGAGAGAGAGAGAGAGAGAGAGAGAGAGAGAGAGAGAGAGAGAGAATGACAATGACAATGACAAAGGTTTATTGTGATAAGCAGGATGCCCATTCACAAGGGGACAGTGGGAGGGGACTGCGCACAAAAAAAACATAATATCAAATACAGAGAGAGAGAGAGAGAGAGAGAGAGAGAGAGAGAGAGAGAGAGAGAGAGAGAGAGAGAGAGAGAGAGAGAGCTGAGAATCTCTCTCCCTTTGTTTCTGGCTCTGCCTCTCTGGCTCTTGTCTTTGTTTCTGTCTCTGTCTCTTCCGCGTGCCCCCTTCATCCTCCTCCCTTCTCTTTGTCCCTTTCTTCATCTCCCTTTATTGCTGTCTCTCTGTGCCGCTGTTTATCTTTGTCTGTCCTACCTATCTGTCTATCTGTCTGTCCGTCTCTCTCTCTCTCATTCTCAGCTGCCTCTCTCCACCCCTCTCTCCTTACGTTTCTCTCCCAATCTGTTCTTCCCCTCTCTCCCTGTCCTCCTTCCTCTCTCTCTGTCTGTGTCTTTCTGTGTGTGTCTCTCTCTTTCTCCATCTCTATCTCTTTCTCCATCTCTCTCCATCTCTCTCTTTCTCCATCTCTCTCTTTCTCCATATCTCTGTCCATCTCTCTCTCTTTCTCCATCTCTCTCTCTTCCTCTCTCTCTCTCCCTCTCTCTCTCTTCCTCTCTCTCCCTCTCTCTCTCTCTCTCTCCCTCCATCTCTATCCACCTCTCTCTTTCTCCATCTCTGTGTCCATCTCTGTGTCCATCTCTCTCTCTTTCTCTCCATCTCTCTCTCTCTTCGTCTCTCTCTCCCTCTCTCTCTCTCTCTCCATCTCTCTCTCTCTCTCTCCTTCCCTCCCTCTCTCCCTCGTCATCTCTCTCTCCCATCTCTTTCTCCATCGCTCCCCCCTCTCTCTCCCCCCTCTCTCTCCCCTCTCTCTCTCCCCCCCCTCTCTCTCTCAAGGAAGTCCAAGTCGGCAGGGAGCAGAGGCATCGCGGCAAGCTGTGGCCGTAAGATGTCTTTCAGTCTCGTCTAGACCCACTTGACAGCGCCCTCTCTCCCATAGGACACAGACCTGTCAGATACAGAGAAAGGCTGAATCACTTAGCAGTCACACAGACAGACAAGAGACGGACAGACAGACAGACGGACAGACGGGGTTAGAGAGAGAGAGAGAGATGAATTCCTTTCACTTTGGTATGGGTGTGGAAGATGCCATACAGAATGGGTGTGGAAAATGCCATACAGAATTGGATATGAGAACACAGGTAACAGCAATTCACCACGCAGAAATGGAACACAGCAAACAAAAATCCACCACACAGAAATAGCTACAGTCCCAACACGAAACTGAACAGAAAAATGTTTTGCATGGACAGAATAGTTCGCAAAGCAATAAACAAGTAATAGAAAAGCATTTTCATTCAATCCACCAAGCGTACAGTCATCCAGTGGGTTCCTTCACACTGCAGCATCCATGGCAACGAGGAAGCTGACCTTCTGGCGAAGGTAGGAGGTCAACTATTTCAAGAGGAGCAGGAAATGACGTATGAAGAGGCAAAGACAGTTGTGAAGGAAAAGCTAAAGAGAAGATGGCTTCAGCAGCACCCTAATTTCAACAGTAAGGATGACTACTACCTCCTCACCAGAGAAGACCAAGTAACAATTCTGAGGACTGGACACTGCAGACTCAGACATCACATGTTTACCAAATCCCACATTGGTGATTCTGAGGCGTGCCCCTGTGACACTTCTCCCATGACAATGGAAGAACACTTCCTCCAGACCTGTCCAACACACCAAAACCTGAGGGCCGATATCTGGCCTGCCAATGAGGGACGAACTCTTCGGACCCCTGGAGGGAGGGCCTTCAACGCTCTGCAGCATTTGTGAGGCCTGCACAGTTGCTGTCTGATCTTCGCACGAAGAAAGAATTGAAAGCTTATGATATAGATTCGGGTGAATACACAAGAGAAAAGAGGTGAGGGAGATGGGAGCATGGGCTAGTGGGTAATTTGATATGGTGACTTTTTTGTTGGGTTTTTTGTGGCTCCCCCCTTGCCCAGCCCTCCTCCTCCTTCCTTTATGTCGTTCCCTTTCCCGTGCTCTCTGTCTATGCCTGCCTCCTTTATCTATGCTTTCTCTCTTCTGTCTGCTTCGTTTTCCCTCCCTCTTTCTCTGTCTGTCTGCCCCTCCTTTTCTCTCTGTACCCTCTCCTGCCCCCCCTCTCTCTCCCTCCTTCCACCCTCTTCTTCCCCCTCTCTCTCCCTCCCCCTTCCCCTCTCCCTCCCTTCTCCCCCCCCTTTTTCCCCCCCCCTCCCCTCCTCTCCCCCCCTCTCTCATAACTTTTTTCCCTCTTTCCCTCTCCTTCTGTACTCTCTCTAATTTCCCCTCTCCCTCCCCTCCCCCCTCCTCTCCCTCTCTCTCCTCCCCTCTCCCCCTTTCTCTCCCCCCTCTCCTCTACTTTTTTCTCTCTCTCCCCCCTCTCTCTCCTCTCCCCCTTCCTTCCTCTCTCTCCCTCCCTCTCTCTCCCTCCCTCTCTCTCCCTCCCCCTCTCTCCCTCCCCCTTCGCCTATCTCTCTCTCTCTCTCAGAATGGCAAAACAACCTCTGCAGGGTTTCTCTCAGCAACACCAGAACCAAACCAAACCTCCTTTTGACACATTCAGCCGAGGACAGGAGAAGTTGAGAGCTAGAGAGGGATACCCAACATCGAGAATCCGATCTCCAAGTTAGTGTTTTTATTCACAGCTAGTAAGATCACGACTCTCCAAGAATAGCCACCGGCTCGAACAAAATAGCAATACATCAACTATGCTTTTTTTGTTGTTATACTTTTCATCTATGAAGAAAAACAAGAAATAAAAAAAAAGGTCCATTCCTGTTATTGACACCAGCACAAATCTGTGAATACTTTTACCACGCGTGCACGCATTCCGTTAAAAGTGTACGGTAATTATTTATGACATAACGAACATCAAAACTCTGGCTTTCCCCGTAAGGAGCTGGCAGCAAATGAACGCTCCAAAAACGGACACGCCCAACGAAGATCAATGATGAGCCCTGAGACGATTTCGATTTCCGGGCCAGCTGATATTCCTCTGACGTCAGCCAATTGTGTTGTCAAATGATTGTTGACGTCATTAATCCCCGGATGTGTAGATGTGAGGAGAAGGGGAGGAGGAATCGTGACATGAGATGAGTTTTTTTTAAGAGGAGAGGAGAGAAGAGAGAAGAGAAAGAGAGAGAGATATCGTTTTTTCTTAGGGCGAAAAAGGGGAGTTTTACACAAGGTGTTAAGTTTTTTTGCCCTTGGGGGCGTAAATGCAAAAATGTTGGTGTGGTGTGTTGGGTGGTGTGTGTGTGTGTGTGTGTGTGTTTTTGTGTGTGTGTTTGTGTGTGTGTTTTGTGTGTGTGTGTGTGGTGGCGTGCGCGCGTGCGTGTTTGTTTGGGGTGGTGAACCTTTTGCCTTTTTTTACTTTCGATCCTTTTGTGTTTTTTTTTATTTTCTTGTAATCTTTTTTTTTATTTGCAAGATTTGATTTTTTTGTTAACTACTCCCATGTTTTTCTTGTTTTTACTGTCGACTGATGGGTGACTGACTAGTGATTGCTGACTGGCTGAATGGTGGTGACTACTGCTGAATGGCTAGCTGACTGACTGACTTGTGGTGGGTGACGCTCACTCATCACTAGTCAAATCAATCACCAACTTCCATTTGTTTTTTCCTCATTTTATTTTCCCTCTTTTCTTCTTTTTTTTCCCTTTTTGCTTATTGCTTCCTTCCTTCTTCCTTCATTTTTCATTCTTTTTTTCCTTCCCTTTTTCCCTCCTTTCTTATTTCCCTTTTTTCCTTCCTTCATTTTTTTTTTCCGCTTGCTTCCATCCTTCATTCCTCCCTTTTTCTTCCTCCATCTTTTTTTTTTTTCTGTCCCCTTTATTTGCTTCCAGAAGCTGTATACTAACCCTCTATTCATGCCCCTTTTTGAAAATAAAGAAACAAACAAACAAAAAAGACTAAAAAGCAATCCTTTTGTTGAACTGTCACCAGTATCTACATCGTTCCCTTTTTGTTTTTGAGCTTTATATTTTTTTTGTTTTTCTGTTGCCATTCTGTAATTACAAGTCATCATGCCCGCGACAAAAGGCAAACACAGTGCCAATCTGGACAAATCACCACTGGGCACAACCCCTGATTGTTCCAGTATTGATCCGCCCACTCTGGCGTAAGAGAGAGAGAGGGGGGGGGGGGGGAGAGGGAGAGAGAGAGAGCAAACATTATAGCTCTGTGTATGGCGGCAAATCCTGATTAACAGGGAGATTCTGATTGAAATATTATCGATCTGTCTTTTATGCTCTCTTTCGCTCTCTCTTATTTTTGTTGTTTAGTACTTGTGGTGTTTTGTGTGTGTTGTTTGTTGTGTGTGTGTGTGTGTTGTGTTGCGTTGTGTGTGTGGTGTTGTGTGTGTTCGTTGTCTGTGTGAGTTGTTTGTTTGTGTCCTGTGTGAGTGTGTTTCTCTTCTTTCTCTCTCCTCTCATCTCTCTCTCTCTCTCACTCTCTCTTCTCTCTCTCTCTCTCTCTCTCCTCTCTCTCTCTCTCTCTCTCTCTCTCTCTCTCTCGTTTGTTCAGTACTTCTTTGTGTGTGTGTTTTGTGTTGTGTTTCTGTCTTTATCTGTCTTGCTTTGTCTCTCTCCTCTCTTCTCTCTCTCTCTCTCTCTCTCTCTCTCTCCTCTCATCTCTCTCTCTCCCCTTCTCTCATCTCTCTCTCTCTCTCTCTCTCGCTCTCTCTCTCCCTCGTTCTCTCCCTCCCTCTTGCCTCTCTTACCTCTCTTTGTTTTCCAGTCTTGTGTGTTAAGTCTGTCAGTAAGTTTGTTTTGATAACAGTGCGGTAAACTGCGCTAGTGTGCTGGAAACACTGTCATTGTTTATCAGGCATTGAATTCCCAGCCCTTCGTGATTGCAAGTGCCCCCTGTGCAGTGACGTAAAACGTTGCTATGGTAACGAAAGATGATGGCGTTGTTTGTTTGTATGTTTATTATCGTGCGCGCAGGGGGAGTAAGCAGGTAGGATGAGGGTGGTCGGGGAGTGTGCGCGCCGCTTCTGTGTGTATGTGCGCGCGCGCGGACACACACTCGCACGCACACGCACGCATGCACGCATGCGCACACACACTTACTTATCCCCGAAATAAAAATAGAATATAAAATAACTGAAAATTAAAAAGGTTATAAAAAAAAACTTGAGTGCGTGCATACGTACTTGCGCTCTTTTGTGTGTGTGTGTGTGTGTGTGTGTGTGTGTGTGTGTTATTACTGTCAAAGTCTTCTTCCTTATCATCATCCTCCTCCTCTTCTTGTTCTTCCTCCTCTTCCTCCTCATCACCATCATCAACATGCATCTTGATCATCATTGTTATCATAATCGTTGTTATCATTTTCTTTATTACTATTGTTGTCATCGTCCTCCGGCATCCTCACAAAGAACTCGTATGTAATAACCCTGTATAACCCCAGAAAAATGAAGCAGATCAACAATCGCAGCGGTAACAATAAACAGTGACAAAAACACAAGAACAGTAACAGCAACAAGAACGATCAACTTACCAAAATACAGAAAACCTCAACATAAGCATTTGAAAGAAGCAAGCAGCAGGAACCCGAAATACTGGCAACACCAAGAGCAACAAGCAGAACACCAAGAAATGTCAACAATAAATTAATCACTATGAGTACGTGTGGCACAAAAGAAGAAGAAGGAGGAGGAGAAGAAGGAGAGAGGAGAAGAAGGAGGAGAAGAAGGAGGAGGAGAAGAAGAAGGAGGAGGAGGAACAAGAAGGATGAGGAGGAGGAGAAGGAGGAGAAGGAGGGGAGAAGAAGAAGGAGGGGAGAAGTAGAAAGAGAAGGAGGAACAAGAAGAAGGATGAGGAGGAGGAGAAGGAAAAAAAGTAGAAGAAGAAGGAGGAGGAGGAGGAGGAGAAGGACGAGGTGGAGAAGGAGAAAAAGTAGGAGAAGAATGAGAAGAAGAAAAAGGAGGAGGAAAAGAAGAAGAACAACAACAATAATAAGGACACTAATAACAATAATAACCACAACAGCAGTAAAAATGGTAAGAATAGTAACGACAGCAATAACAACAACAGTAGCAGCAACAATAACAACAGCACCACCACCAACAATAACAACAACAGTAACAATAACACTCTCATTAGGAATTCTCAACAGAAACCAACATAACAAGAATAACAATAAATTCCCCCCCTCTCCCCCTATCGACCCACAGCACTAAGCCCAATGCTAAACTAGTAGTCGTTTGGGCTGTCAAGAGAGACTGGACGTTATTTACTCTGTTGTGCTGTCTGTGTGCGCGCGCACACACACAGACAAACACACAGAGAAATAAAGAAAGAAAAAGAATAGATAGATAGATAGATAGATAGATAGATAGATAGATAGATAGATAGATAGATAGATAGATAGATAGATAGATGGATGGATGGATGGATGGATGGATGGATGGATGGATGGATGGACTATGGATGGACTATAGATACAGAGATAGAGAGAAACGCATACATACATACGTACATACGTACATACGTACATACATACATACATACATACATACATACATACATACATACATACATACATACATACATACATACATATGTATGTACGTACGTACGTACGTACACATTAATGCACTCGCGCACGCGCGCGCGCGCACACACGCACACACACACACACACACAACACACACACACACACATGCACTCTCTCTATCCCTCTATCTCTCTCCTCATTAAAATATTCGATTTCGAGTTATTTCTCTCTCTCTCTCTCTCTCTCTCTCTCTCTCTCTCTCTCTCCTCTCCTCTCTCTCTCTCTCCTCTCTCTCTCTCTCACTCACTCACTCACTCACTCTCTCTCTCTCACTCTCTCTCAACATGGATGCTTATTCATTTTCCTCGAAATAAAAGAATTTGTCATTGTCATTGTCTCCCTCTCTATCTTTCTCTCTCTCTCTCTCTCTCTCTCTCTCTCCATCTCTCCTCTCTCTCTCTCTCTCTCTCTTTCTCTCTCTCTCTCTCCCCCTCTCTCTCTCCCCTCTTTCTCTCTCTCTCTCTCTCTCTCTCTCTCCCCTCTCTCTTCCCCTCCCTCTCTCTCTCCTCTCTCTCTCTCCCTCTCTCTCTCCCCCTCCCTCTCTCTCTCCCCCCTCTCTCTCTCCCCCCATTTTCCCCTCTCTCCCTCTCTCTCTCTCTCTCTCTCTCTCTGTAAGCCAATAGTGACAGCAGCTAGCAGTGATTGTTGCTGTAAACGGAGACTGGTCATCATTTGCTCTGCAGGTCTGACTGTCTGGACTGGGCACAGCACAACTAGTGGCAGAAGTGTAGTCTCCTTCTGCTGGAGAGAGAGAGAGAGAGAGAGGGGGGGGGGGTGGAGAGAGAAAGAGAAGGAGAGAGAGAGGGGGAGAGAGAGAGGAGAGAGAGACAAGGAGAGACAGGGAGATAGAGGGGGGAGAGAGAGAGAGAGAGAGAGAGAGAGAGAGAGAGAAGAGAGAGAGAGAGAGAGAAAGGGAGAGAGAGAGAAGGAGAGAGAGAGGGAGAGAGAGAGGGAGAGAGAGAGGGGGGGAGAGAGAGAGGGATCAGCGAGAGAGAGAGAGGGGGGGGGGCAGTGAGAGAGAGAGAAGGAGAGATAGAGGGGGATCAGCTCAGTTTTTCCAATTTTGTCATCCATTCCCAACGGCACACAATGGCCTAGACTTCCGAAAAGCGGAACGGGTTTTACCGTGTGCGCGAGATGTTCTACCTGCGTTCGCACACGGGGCCTCGGTTTATAGTCTCATCCTAAGGAATTGTGGTGGGAGTGGAGTCGGCACTGATAACTCCAGAGGGAAAATAAATCCCCTTGAACGAGGTTCGAACCCGGGTCAGCAGATCACGAGAGCATCACTCGAACCACAAGGCTGTCCCGTCTCACCCCCCCCCCCCCCCCCCCCGCCAATGATTCTAGAATCAAGAACCAACAGCAGACTGAAATAAACAAACAAACCAACGCACACGTCAAAACAATAACAAACGACAAGAACGGCAAGACGGTTGGATTATGGACATTGTTATCAACTTGTAGCTGCAGACTTGAAGCAGCGAGCTGGAGGAACCAACTGTCTGTCTGTCTGTCTGTCTGTCTGTAGATAACAAGTCTCCCCGCTAAACAAAGTGAATGTGATATGAAGAAAGATAGATACCAATGATTGTCTTGTCTGACGGTGTGTCTAGACTGTAGAAAATAAATCAGAGAGGGAGGAGAAGGGAGGGGGAGAGAGAGAGAGAGGAGGGGAAGAGAGGTGGGGGGGGAGAGGGGATGGGGAGAGAGAGAGAAGGGGGGGGGAGAGAGAGTGGGGGAGAGAGGGGGGAGAGAGGGGGAGAGAGAAAGGGGAAGAAGAGGGAGAGACAGAGAGAGAGAGAGAGAGAGAGAGAGAGAAAGGGGAAGAAAGAGGGAGAGACAGACAGACAGAGAGTGAGAGAGACAGAGACAGAGACCGACAGACAGACAGAGAGGGGGAGAGACAGAGACCGACAGACAGACAGAGAGGGAGAGAGACAGAGACCGACAGACAGACAGAGGGAGAGAGACAGAGACCGACAGACAGACAGAGAGGGAGAGAGGGAGACAGACATACAGACAGAGAGGGAGAGAGACAGAGACAGAGACCGACAGACAGAGACACAGAGATAGAGAGACAGACAGACAGACAGAGGGAGAGAGAGAGAGAGACATACAGACAGACAGAGAGGGACAGAGAATGAAAGAGACAAGAAAAGAAATACAAACTGACTGACTGAAAAAATGCTGAGGGCTACACTGACATGTTGTAAAGGTTTGAAGTGTTCTGTGGGGATTGTCTTTCTCTGTTCCTAAACATAAACAATATGTAGCCTCAAACGAGGTGCAAGAACCCTGAAGTCATAGTATGGCTGCCAATATGGTAGCGATGTTGTTGTTGTTGTGCGTTCCCCAGCTTAACACTCTGGGGGCAACCCAGAATGTGCACTCTGATTCACTCATCATCCCACCTGGGAATCACTGTGAGATTGAAACTGCCACACTGAATGAGAAGTTTGCGTGTATAACTGGTTTTATGTACCTCGCCATATAGACAGCCATACTCCGACTTCAGAGGATTTTTTTCTCCTTTAAAGAAGAGTGCAGGTTGTTATGTTAAGAGCTTATGGTTGAAGATAATCTCGACACATTTTA
>CM054155.1:55605879-55613379 GCA_028751875.1 Rapana venosa
TTCCTCTACCTCTTCCTCTCCCTGCCTCTGTTTCCACAGCCCAGTGCCCCAGTGCAGCGGGGCTGGCTAAAACTGCAGGACGCTAAGCTGTAGGGGTTGACATGCAATTGCATTCAGAGTTTGTGACGTGGCAGATGCAGTGTATGGCTGTGACAGCACAACAAGCTATCTCCATCAAGTCCTATCGAGATTTAGACACACACGCACGCACGCACGCATGCGTGCGCATGCGTGCGCTCGCGCACACTCACACACACACACATCGTGATGGATGCCCCTACATAATTGACATAAATAATAGACAATTGAAAAAAAGATTTTCAACATCAAAGATTGTATGATTATTAAAAGAAGAAGAACAGAACAAGAACAAGAACAAGAACAAGAACAAAAACAAGAATACATGGAATTTATACAGCGCTATATCTCGCAAAAAACCCCCAAATCAAAGCGCAATCAAAATATGAAACAACACAATGTTTAATTAACATAAAAATTAACACGCAACCATCTCTTCATTGGAACTTTAATCGATAATAGATTGAAAATCAGGCCTGGAGCGAGGTGCAGAGATGACAGTGTGCAGAATACGTGCAAAGAAGGGGGGGGGGGGGGGGGGGGGGGGGGTAGGGGAGGACAGACTGGGAGGGTCAGGAAGGGAGGGACCCCAAGAGTGACCACAACCGTTGATATGCCAGCCCTCATGCTGAAATCGATCCCTTCAGTGCGTGGATGCATGGATGCGTGCGTGCCTACATGTGTGCGTACAAAGTTCGCAAGTCTGCGTTTATACGAATTCAGAAGAGATCCACCTATTTCTTGACAGTGAGGAAATGTCCAGGTGTGGCCTTTGTTTTTTGTTTTTTTTAATTTAAATATTTATTACTTTTTGGTTGTTGGTTTTTTTTTTTTTTACTAATGCATCCATTCATTTGGGTGTTTAACTTCTATATCTCTTTATCTGTCTCTTTTTTGCACCCCTTCCTCCCCCTTCCCTCCCCACCTCTCTCTCTCCATCTCTGTCTGTCTGTCCGCCATGCGTCCACTCGCCTGTCTGTCTTTCTGTGCTTCTCTCTCTCTCTTTCTCTCTCTCTCTCTCTCTCTCTCTCTCTCTCTCTCTCTCTCTCTCTCTCTCTCTCTCTCTTCTCTCTCTTTTCTCTGTCTCTTTTCCTCTCTCCAATTGTAATTGCCCTTCATGGGATGATTTAAGTGTTTTTGACTTGACTTGACTCCCCTTCTCTCTCTATTTTGAAGGAATAGCTGCTGTCTATCTCTCCGTCTCTGTGTCTGTCTGTCAGCCTGTCTGTCTGTCTGTCTCTCTCTCTCTCTCTCTCTCTCTCTCTCTTCTCTCTCCCTCTCTCTCTCCCTCTCTCTCTCTCACTCGTCTGTCTTCTCTCCACTGTGTCTGTCTCAGTCTCTCTGTCTGTCTGCCTCTCTCTCTCTCTCTTTCTTTCACCTCCCCCCCCCCCTTCTCTCTCTCTCTCTCTTTCTTTCTCTGTCTCTCTCTCTTTCTGTCTGTTTTTCTGATTGCTTTACCTTTGGTGTCAACTTTCACCTGTCTCTGACTGTTTGGCCATGCCGTGTAACTTGTGTAGCAGCGCTCAGTACTCACTGTACACACACACACACACACACACACACACACACACACACACACCACACACACACACACACACACACTCACTCACTCACAACACACACTCACACACACACACACACACACACACACACACACACTCACACACACACACTCACCCTGCTTCCCTTTCTCTTCCCCTCCATCACTCTACAGTGTGGCTTGTGTGGTGGCGTTTTTTTTCTTTGGTTTTGTTTTTGGCGGAGTTGCTGCTGTTCCAAAAACTCCACAACAATACATCAGGAGAAGAAATCTGTTTTCCTTCTGTTTCTTTTCGGGTTTTGGCTTTTAGGTTTTGAGGGGATGGGGAGAGAGGGGAGGGGGGGAGGGAGGGGAGGCAAGGAGAGGAGAGAGAGAGAGAGAGAGAGAGAGAGAGAGAGAGAGAGAGAGAGAGAGAGAGAGAGAGAGAGAGAGAGAGAGAGGCAGACAGAAACAGAGAGAGACGGAAACAGAACAGAGTGAGATAGAGAGAAAGAAAGAGAAAGAGAGAGGAAGGAAGGAAGGAAGGAAGGAAGGAGAGAAAGAAAGAAAGAAGAAGAGAAGAAGAAGAAAAGAAGAGAGAAGAAGAGAAAGAAAGAGATGTACATAGACAACACATACACAAACATTATTAATTATTATTATTATTATTATTATATATTATTATTATAAATACACAAACACACACACACAACTAACATACACAACACACACACAGTAACATACACAAACACACACACACAGTAACATACACAAACACACACACACACACACACGTACTAACACTAAAACACACACACACACACACTAACTAACACTAACACACACACTCTAACACACACACACACACACACACACACTGACACACACACACTGACACACACACTGACGAAACAACCAAGCTGATAATTATATAAACAAGCAACAACAACAACAACAAAAAACCCAACCCCCCACAAACAAAACACTGTGCCTCTTCCCCATCCTGTGATCATATCAGCTATCACCCAATCCTCGTGTGTGGCAAAGCTTTAAAAATCCCTGTGTGAAGTGCTTGGTAATGCCAACTGACAGTCTACACGCTGTCTTGCTTTCTTACCTTCCGCCAAAAATCCCCATTTTTATCTCGTCGTATGGAGGAATGAGGGAAAGGAAGAGGAAGGGAGGAAGAGGAGGAGGAGGGGGGAGGAGTGAGAGGGAAGTCTGTTTTGTCAGAAGAAAGGGAGAAAAATAGTTTTGAGGAATCTGGTCATGCGTGTTGCAGTCGTTATGGTCGGTTCTGGTATGCATGTGTCGTGTGTGTGTGTGTGTGTGGTGTGTCTGTGTGTGTGTGTGTGTGTGTGTGTGTGTGTGTGTGTAGGTAGTGTGTGTAGTGTGTGTGTGTTGTGTGTGTGTGTAAGTGTGTGTGCGCCGGAGGTGAGGTGTGACGTACTTCTGAATGTAGGTGGGCTGAGTGGTGGATTCCATCACCAACAGTTATGATGGCAATTGTAATGCTTCTGTCGTGTCTGCTTGTCTGTCGTCGTCTCTCTGTCTTCTTTCTTCCTCCTCCATCCCCATTTTCTCTTCTCTCTATTTCATCTCTCTTCTTCTGCTCAGATTACTGCGGAGTCTCGTGCTCGACGTCTCTCGTCGTCTCTTCTCTTTCTCATCGCGCTATCTCGTTCTAAATCTCTCATCTTCTCTCATCTCTCTGCTCTGCTCTCTGTCATCTCTCTTCTTTTTCTCTCTCTCTCTTCTCTCTCTCTTCTCTCTCTCTTCTCTTTGCTCTCTGCTCTCTCCTCTTCTCTCTCTCGTTCTTTCTCTCTCGCTCTCTCTTTTCTCTTCTTCTCGTCTTTTATCTCTCTCTCGCTCTTCTCATTCTCTCGTCTGCTCTTGCGCTCTCTCTCTCTCTCTTTGACTCTCTTCTTCTCTCTTCTCTCTCTCTCTCTCCTTCTCTCTCTCTCTCTCTTTTTGCCCTGAAGCGCATTTGGCCTTAATGGCCGATTAAATTTAAAACTTTCAGAGTTCTCTGTCCTCCCCTCTTCCCACCTCTCTCATTACTCCTTCCCTTCTCTCTCTATCCCTCCCCTTTCTCTATCGTCTCTCTGTCTCTCTCTGTTCTCTCCCCCCCCCCCCCCCCCCCCCCCCCCCCCCTCGTCCTCCACACTTTCCAGAAGAGGTCAGTATGAACTCATAAAAGCACTTAGCGCTGGAACGAATCATCGCTATGGGACCTAGCACACCACAGCACAGCACATCACAGCACAGAGAGGAGGAGAAATCAATATTTCAACACCCATAGATCCATAGAATGCGTACACAGATATTTAGAGGATAGGCGATTACGTGGTTGGGGGAAGGGGGAGAGAGATTCGAAGGGAAAATTTTTTTGGTGGGTTGACATTGTCTTACAGATGATGGTGGTAGTGTGGGAGAGGGGGGGTGGGTGTTACTAGTGGTAGTAGTGGTGATGGAGAAGGTGAACGGGGAGGAAGAGTAGCGCAGAGACAGAGAGAGAAAGAAACAAGAGACAGACGGACAGGCAGACAGACAGAAACAAAGAAGAAAGACAGACAGAGGGAATGAATGTTCACGCACATTTAATACACAACCCATGCACCCCTGTAAGTAGGCATTCAGGTCTCTCTGTCTGTCTGCCCTCTCTGTCTCTGTCCTCTCTGTCTCTGTCTCTTCTCTCTCTCTCTTCTCTCTCTCTCTCTCTCTCTCTCTCTCTCTCTCTCTCTCTCTCTCTCTTCTCTCTCTCTCTCTGATGCATGCGACAGCTCAAACACTGTAAACCATCACCATTGCCACGTTAGGGGATTTTTGTTGTTGTTCCTTTTCTCATTCCTTGTATGTTTTCCTGTTTTCTCTCTCTCTTTCTCTCTCCTCTCCTCCCTCCCCATCTCCCCCCCCCCCTCCTCTCTCTCTCCATTGTGTTTGTTTATTTGTATTATTATGTGGTGCCTCCAGTATTCCATTATCCTCGATATATAAGCATAAATAAATAAATTTTAAAATCTTTCTCTCTCTCAAGTCGTGTATATCTCTTGTGCTGTTTACTTTCTTTCTATGCTTTGTCTGTCCTGCCTTTCTTCTGTCTGTCTTTTCTTTTTGAAAGAGACACAGACAGACACAGACACAGACACAGACAGACACAGACAGAGGCGTCAAGAATGGAGTTCGAGGGGGAAAAAACCCCGCACAGATAAACAAACAAATAAACACACACGATACGCTGCTATTAAACAAGAAAGCAAGCCAACAAACGGAGAAACAGGCAGGCAGACAGACAGACAGGCAGGCAGGCAGACAGACAGGCGAAAACCCACACAGACAAACACAAAGCTATTACGCTAATTGTCAAAAACGAGCGACTGATGAAGCGTATAGAGTTTCCATCTGTCTTCGCGCCGTATAGTTATAGCAGTTTTCTTCTGTAGGGCAAGATAGGGTGCCTACGTGCTTGTTTGCTTGGGTGTGGTGTGTGTGGTTGGGGTGGGGGTGTGAGAGGAAGTGTGTGTGTGTGGGGGGGGGGGGGGGGGGTTGCGTGGGTGTGTGGTGTTGGGGGGGGGGGGGGGTGGGGGGGGTGTATGTGTATGTGTCTTGATTGTGGTGTTGTGTGTGTTTCCTGTCTGTGTTTGTGTGTATAAATGTGAGTGTGTCTATGTCTGCATCTCTTCAAGATATAGCGCTGTATAACTTCCATTTTTTAATTTTTAAAATTAATTTATATTTTTATATAATTTAATTTATTATTAATATCTTTTCATATCATCATTTTTTATTATATTTTATTATTATTTATTATTATTATTATTACTATTATTATTATTATCATTATTATCTTCCCGCTGGCCTAAATTCGCGCACACAGTCATGCATAACCCTACCTTCCTTGTGTGTGGAGGAATGGACTGGAAGGGCTTGGGGGAAACAGACCAGATATCGCAGATAATTCTCCCAGCACGGATTTAAAGGCAAAAACCTAGCAGTGATGGGAAGGAAGCCAGGGACAACCCAGCGACATCTGTATGTTTGTCCGTCGTGTTCGACGATGACCTCCAAAACAGCAGAGGAGGCAGCTGCTGTTTCGGAAACTGGGCAGAAATTTGATTATAGTGGAGATGCCTTGCCCACAGTACATCCCCACTCTCACTCGGCCAAGTGGGCATAAGGACAGTCAGCGTTGGAGATGCTCTCCAAAGGCCAACTAGCCCCCAGGGCTGCAGCACATAAGAACTAGGCAAGTCAATCCTCCTAGTCAGAGAGTCATAGTTAAAGACTAAGCTGTAAAGTGGAATTCCATAGAGTGGGAAAGAAAGCCACTGGTCATACAGCCTCTCACTTTGCTGTTGTTGCCCCCAGCGTCAATGGTTTGACCAAGAACTGGGATAAAGCCCAGGCGCTGACGGCATAAAATGGACGAGGAGGAGGACACAGCACGGTACGTACACTGGTCCTGCACTGCTGCATAGCTGTCTGCTGTAGCTGTCTGCTGTGGCTGTCTGCAGGGAAGTGTGGTGGCGGCAGATGAGGACTATACTGCTGCTGCTGCAGGCAGTGATCTCTGTTCTGTGCTTCCAGGCAGGCAGGCAGGCAGGCAGGGTGGGGTGGGGTGGGTTACCTACAGTCTTGTCTGTCTTCCCTGTGACTGGTGTGCTGCTTGCTGAGAGTTCTTCTTCTGCCAGCTTGTGACCTGTGGCTGTCTTTTTTGTCTGTCTTCCAGTGTCTGTCTTGTCTGTTCTGTCTGTTCGTGGGCTGTGTTTCAGTGTCTGTCCTCGGTCTCTGTCTGTCTGTCTCAGTGTCTGTCTGTCGGTCTGTGTTTCAGTGTCTGTCGTCGGTCTCTGTATCTGTGTTTCGTCTGTCTCGTGTCTGTCGGTGTGTTCTGTCTGTCTGTCGTTAGTTCTGTTGTCGGTTGTGCTGTCTGTTGTGGTCTGTCTGTCTAGTGTCTGTCTGTCGTCTGACAGCCTTCATCCTGTCTGTCGGTGTTCTGGTTGTCTTTTGTTTGTGCTTGTCTGTCTGTTGTCTGCCTACCTGTCGCGAACCCTTCCTTTCTCTCTCTTTCTTTCACACAAAACATGAAACACACAACACATGAACACTCGCACACAACACACATGCCCACACAGCACACCACATACAACACACACCACACACACGCGCACACACACACACACACAAACACACCTCACACACAAACACACCTCACACTACACACTACAACAAACACACACACACAAACACACACACACACCACAACCACACACACACACACACACACACACACACACACACTTGCGCACACTCTCTCTCTCTCTCTGTCTCTGTCTCTCTGTGTCTGTCTCTGTGTGTCTCTGTCGCCAATATCAAACAAGTCGTTAAAATCTGGCAATTTCAGCAAGCACGCTTCTCCTTTTTTTTCGTACGGAACTCTGTGCTTTTATACTACTTTCTTTTTTGTTTGAGTTGAACTTTGAATGATTGCCTTTGACAACAGTGATTTTGCTAGCAAACTACCCCCTCCATCCCTCCCTTTCTCCCTCTGTTTGTCAGTCTGTCTGTCTCCCTTTCTCTCTCCCACTGTCTGTCTGTCTCCCTTTCTCTCTCCCTCTGTGTCTGTCTGTCTCCCTTTCTCTCTCCCTCGTCTGTCTGTCTGTCTCCCTTTCTCCCTCCCTCCCCTCTTCTTTTCTGTCTGTCTCCCTCCCTCCCCTCTCCTCTCTCTCTCTCTCTCCTCTCTCTCTCTCTCTCTCTTCTCTCTCTTTCTCTCTCTCTCTCTCTGTTTGTCTCTCTGTCTATTTCTGTCTGCGTCTGTCTGTCTCTCTATTTCTGTCTCTGTGTTTCTCTCTCTCTCTCTCTCTCTCTCTCTCTCTCTCTCTCTCTCTCTCTCTCTCTCTCTCTCT
>CM054155.1:55618379-55625879 GCA_028751875.1 Rapana venosa
ACCAACTGATTCATAAACAAAAAATTGCCAATGAAATGGGAACAAAAAATATCCCCCACAACTAAATCAAAGCACCTTAATCAAACAAAATGAACACAACCGTGAATGATTTAACCGACAATGTAAACAAGAATGACATTAAGTCTCTCTCTCTCTCTCTTGCTCTCTCTCTCTCTCTCTCTCTCTCTCTCTCTCTCTCTCTCTATCTATCTATCTATCTATCTCTTTCTAACCAAAAACAACAACAAATCCAAACAAATCCAAACAAAAAACCATCAAACATGACAGGCATTTCCATCGTGATTTAGGCCCCTGGATTCTGTTGCAGCGAGCCATGCATATCTATCTATCTGCAGTTTGCCCTGTCTGCAAAGAGAAGTATTGCCCCTGGCATTTGATTACCGCGGCATTGTTCCCCCCAATCACGCTGACATCAAGAACAAGGGTAAAACAAACGGATCATGATAGCAATAAAGCCATACCCCTCAATCAAAACAAACATCCTCATAAATGGGGGGAGGGCCTCCATGTTGTTTAGCCTCGGTGTCGTAGAGCCTCGCTTTCGCAGAGCCTCGATTTCGCTAAGCCTCTGCCTAACACCGAGCCTCGCTTTTGGCCAAGCCTCAATTTGGTAGAACCTCACTTTTGTCAAGCTCCGATTTTGCCGAGACTCGATTTGGTAGAGTCTGGATAAAAATGAAGCCTCCATTTGATCTGTCTGGTTTGCTTGACGTCAGTGGGCGCAGAGCACTGGGGTGGTGAGGTGAATGGAGGGCTGGACAGATGGCTTCTGCTTCGTGGTTGTTGGGCCTTGTGTCAGGTGTTGTTACGTTAGCGTGGAGGGGAATTATGCTATGAATATGTATGATGTTCTGCGCTGTCTGGTCCTGTTGCCTTGAATAATCATGAGTCTGCAGAGATGTTACCGCTGGAGGAATAATGATGATGCCCCCTGATCTGTGAATAAAGGGTGTACGTGTTGAATCCGGGATACTGTAGTTAACGTTTGGTTGTAGGGAATAACATTTTGGTGGTGGTTTACAATGTTGCCTTGTTTCTCTATGTATATGTTTGGTTTTATAATATTATAGGTCAGTGTATATATATGTGTATATATATATAGTGTGTGTGTGGTATATATATATATATATATATATATATATATATATATATATATATATATATATATATATATATATAATTTCTTCTCTGTGTGTGTGCACGCGTCATGGAGGTCAAATCATGCTGTATCAATGTCTCTGAATGTTTTATATCACTATTTTCTTATTTTTCAAAAGCAGCTATGTATATAGAAAGGAGATTTTGTCAACTATGTTTTTATTACTGAGCTTATTCTGTAAGTGCTAAAGTTCTTTTTAGTTTGAATTGGATGCCAAGATTGTAACTAAAAGCGTCATTGAAAGGGAAAATCTTTTTCCTCGAATAGGAGAATATTGGATTTTTTAATGATTTTCTCATTCTCTCTCCTCCCTCTCCTCCTCCCCGCCCCCACCTCTCTCTCTCTCTCCTCCTCCTCTCTCTCTCCTCTCTCTCTCTCTCTTCTCGCTCTTGCTCTCGCTCTAGCTCTCTCTCTAGCTCTCTCCTCTCTCTCTAGTTCTCTCTCTCCTCTAACTCAAAACGCAGAAAAAATTGCTTGCTTGCACAAGTGGTTATCTTTATCTATTTTCTTTTTTTACCAGCGTTCCATTACTGTCAATGTCAAACCGATCATTCAATCAAGTGCATCCATTTCAACAGGGCGAAAGATAAATATAATAAAACTTTATAAAGGGCAACTCTTTCCGAAAGTTAAAAAAAAGTTGCCAATTAAATCGTTCAAGCAAAAACAGGAGAAAGAAAAAAGCTGGAAAAAAAAAGATCTTTAAAAACACTTTTAAGATTCTAAGCTTCACAAACATCGGCCAACCCTTGCACTTAGTAAACAGTGATGGGGAACGGGTCTTGGTCAGAGTACCATGCTGGTTAATTAGGGTTGCCGGTTTGTCTTGGGGAATGATCTTTTACAGGAAAAGATCGTTTGTGTTTATGGGGCATGAAGCGAAGCGAAAGAAGCACACAGTACGGCGCCGTCCTCTGTCTATCGTGGGAATATTTCATAGAGCTGTTCGCTGGTCTGCTGTCTGAATTGCCCTTGCTAATGCCCATTTGTACCAGCAAGAACGTCACCAACATGCGCTGTGGAATCTTTCATGTCAAGGAACGAATTGGCATGATGGTTGTTGTTTTTATTTGTAGAACCTTTTGCCTGAGATTGTGGGTTTGTTTTTTTTAATGTTGAGGTTAGTTTTCTTGGGTGTTGTATTGTTCTTTCTGTTCTCGTTCAATTTCTTCTCTCGCCATCTCCTCCTCCTCCTCCTCCTCCTCTTCTTCTTCTTCTTCTTCTTCTTCTTCTGCTTCTTCTTCTTCTTCTTCTTCTTCTTCCTCTGCTTCTTCTTAATAATAATGATAAATTGAATTTATATAGCACTATATCTTGCAAAAAGAAATCAAAGCGCTTGTATTCAACACATCCCTACACATACAACTTCTTCTGCTGCTGCTTCTCCTCCTCCTCCTCCTCCTTCTTCTTCTTCTTCTTCTTCTTCTTCTTCTTCTTCTTCTTCTTCTTCTTCTTCTTCTTCTTCTTCTTCTTTGTAGTAGTAGTAGTAGTCGAAGTCGTAGTAGTAGTAGTAGCAGCAGCAGCAGCAGCAGCAGCAGCAGCAGCAGCAGCAGCAGCAGCAGAGGTAGTTCTTCTTCTTTGTAGAAGTAGTAGTAGAGGTAGTTCTTCTTCTTCTTCTTCTTCTTCTTCTTCTTCTTCTTCTTCTTTGTGTAGTAGTAGTAGTAGTAGTAGTAGTAGTAGTAGTAGTAAGAGTAGTAGGCTCTGAGTAGTAGGCTCTGCCGCTCTTTATCTCTTTGACTGTCCACACACCCAAACAGACACATCCTCCATCCCCCCCCAGCCCCTCAGCATCCCTGCCCCCTCCATGTACCCCCCAACAGACACAGCTGGGAGACAGAAAGAGTCAGGTGTTGACAGGCAGATGTATTGTCTTCCTCCTCACAATGCAGCCTGGTAAAAGGACACTGGACCCCCTGCCCCTCCCCCCCCCCCCCCCCCCACACACACGCACACACACACACACACACGCGCGCGCGCGCTCACGCACACACAACATAGTCACACACCCTAGATAGATGGCTTGATGAAAATACCAAATTATTCTTATTCGGGAACAACAACAAATGACTTCGAAACAACACACAACACACAAACTCAGCACACTCGCACACTCACACACACACAAACACACACACACACCACAAACACACACACACACACACACACATCGCACACGAGCACACACTCATACACACACACTCACATCACACACACACACACTCACACACACACACAACGCACACGAAACACACACACACACACACACACCCACACACACACAACGCACAACACACACACACACACACAGAAGAAGACAAACCAAAACACAAACAGACCTAGAAACAGCAACAGAAACTCTGTCACCAAGAACACAGACCTACCCCCTTCCATCTAACCCAGCCTACCCCAGCAACAAACAACACCGCTACCCACCATAAAAAAAGAAAGAGAGAAAGGAAAAACCAGCATGAATTCGAGTCCCTGCCCTACCTACCTACAGCGGACACCTGATAGTTCTGGGGTCCATGTTACAGACACGTGCCTCTATCCGATACATTGTCGTGCAAGGCATCAACTTACAGGGCCATTCTTCCAGGTATGCTGTCCGGCTACCTTCCACTGCAAGAAGAAGACAATGACAATGACAAATTCTTTTATTTCGAGGATAATGAATAAGCGCCCACGTGCTTTTTTTTTTACATCCAGTCCCCGTCCTTAGGGATAAATATGATAATAACATGAAATAAAGCCCATACCACAATACACTCACGCACACAGTATACGAGAAAAAAATATCTACACGAAAGCCCTCCCACAAAAATCACCGAAAAGAGAGAGAGAAAAAGAGAGAAAAGGAGACAGGAGAAAGGAAGTAACACAGGAAGAAAAAGAAGAGAAAGAGAAAGGGGGAGTGAGGGAGAGAGAGGGGGTGGGGGTGGGGAGAGAGAGAGAGAAAGAGAGAGGGGGGGTGAGGGAGAGAGAGAGAGCGAACAAAAGAGAGGATGAGGATAGGTGGAAGGGGGTGAAACTATGGAGAGAAGAAAAATATTTTTTGGACTTAAAAAACTAATTAAAGTAAAAAATAAAACATTTTAAAAGTTTTTAAAATTACCACAACAAAACTATGCTTAAGAGGACAGCTCTACCCAAACTGGGTAGCTAAATCATCTTCTTCATTTATCTCGAGGAGCCCGTTGGGGTACCACTGAATATTTTGCAACCAGCTTCCTCCACTCCTGGTGGTTTTCAGCTTTTGTGGCAGGTCGTTCCACTCAAGGCCAGTCCACTCTCTGATGCTGTCTTCCCATCGTTTTCTCTGTCTGCCTCTTCGTCTCCCTCCTTGTACTGTTCCCTGTAGGACAGTCTTGGCCAGTTCAGATGTCCGTGTGACGTACCCGTACCACTTTAGTTTGCGGTTTTTCACTGGTTAGAAGTTCTTGGTGTGGGCGTGATGGAGTGTTTAATTCTGGTACCTAAGTAGGGGACGGGATAGCTCAGTGGTCGGAGCACTCGCTTTCCCCCAGCCAAGTTAAGCAGCGTCGAGCGTGGTTACCAGTTGGATGGGTGACCGTTTGCGCGCCTTGGCTTCAGTACAGTTCCCCCAGTTCACCCAGCTGTCAATGGTACCTGCCCTCTTAGTCAGAAGGTAAAGCAGCGAGGGAGAGGAGATGCGCCCCTCAATCTGGCCTAGAGAAGTGAGTCTCTGACGCCTTGCATCACCCTACGACCACACTGTTATGGACTCTTTAACACTGTAGTAAGGCCATGTTCAGTCTGATCAACTTATGACACGAATCGTTTAATACAAGTCAAAACAAAAAAATAATAAAAATTATCGAATATTTTCACATTTCACAAATCAATATAAACATACACACACGCACGCACAGCACACACACACACACACAGACACACACACACTCACACACACACACACTCACACAACACACACACACACACTCACACACACAGACACACACTCACACTCACACACAGTCACAACCCCACACACACACACACACACACACACGCACACTCACACACATCACACACACACACTCACACCACACCACACACACACACCACACACACACACACACACACACACACACACACACACACACGCTCCACCCCACCTCTCTCTATTCTTTGCAAATCGGGCAGAGAACGGAAGCCAAGGGCCGTAACTTTGACCTTATGACCTGAACTTTGACCTTGTCCGACAGATCCTGAAAACATCTTGAAGGGCGGGGCAAGGGCAGAGCCGGCTGGCTTTGTGTTTTTTAAACGACAGTGAAGCGTCCACGCTTTTCATGTTGATATTAGTGTGCTACCCAAATTCACAGACAGGGGACATTGTTTGTTAACCCCTACCCACCTCTCTCAAATCCCTCGCCACCTCTCTCACATTAAAATATTCGGGTTCGAGTTCTCTCTGTCTCTCTCTCTTCTGTCTCTGTCTGTGTCTGTGTCTCTCTCTCTCTCTCTCTCTCTCTCTCTCTCTCTCTCTCTCTCTCTCTCTCTCTCTCTCTCTCTCTCTCTATCTCTTATGTAAATATCAGTTGGGAGAGTGTTGAATGTCCATGATAACAAATAAGGATTGGACACGCTAATTCAAGTTGTCTTTCAGTTAATGCTGTGTGTGTGTGTGTGTGTGTGTGTGTGTGTGTGTGTGTGTGTGTGTGTGTGTGTGTGTGTGTGTGTTTTCAGAGAGAGAGAGAGAGAGAGAGAGAGAGAGAGAGAGAGAGAGAGAGAGAAGAGAGAGAAAGAGAGAAGAGAGAGGAGGAGAAGTTGCGATGTACTTTAAAAAAAAACGTCACTAGTTCATTTGATGAGTTTTTGGTTAATTGGCTGATATAGGTTGAAAGGATGTTTGGCTTTTAGAAACCTTTCTATTCTTTTGTTCCCTCAGTGTTGCAGTTTGTGTCTTTTTGGGGGATGTTTTAAATGTTGATGGTTTTCATTTTGATTTTGTTTGTGTTTGTTTGCTTTCCTGTAGTTCTTTTTCATTATAAATTATTATCTTCCTTTCTTTTATTGTTAGTCATTGAAAATGATGTTGTTACATTTAACTGGAAATTTTGCAGATAGCTTATACAATCTCTCTCTCTCTCTCTCTCTCTGTCTTCCTCTTCTCTCTCTCTCTCTCTCTCTCTCTCTCTCTCTCTCTCTCTCTCTCTCTCTCAAGTCAGTTTTCTTTTCCTTCCGTCTGATATGGTTATGCGATAGTGTGTTCTTGTTTAGTATAAGATAAATATGGATACACAGGAGATGTTCCTTACATTTTCAATGATTTGGTTTTGTTCTCATAAATTCCTCGCCAAGGGCTGGTTCTATATAAACAAAAGTATGTTTGTTTCTGTCATTTCTGTCTTTAAAATTCAGTTAAGTTCAGTCCATGTAGTGACAGTTAAGCCAGAGAGAGCTTTAAATCTGATTGGTTGGTTTAAACGACAGGTATCAGCATGGCTTGTAGGACTGTGTGATGTCAGTTTTCAAATACCCGGCTTCATCTACCCACCCACCCCCCACCCCCTCCCCTCAATCAAAAGCAGTCCTGGGCTGAATGCATGACACAGGACTAACCAAACAGTTGTATGTTGACACACAAAGCTACACTAAGTCCATTTCTCTTTCCACAAACTTCCTTTTTCCTCCAAAACACAGCAGACTCACAAAAAAACGCCCAAACAGGGAAAACCTTACCCCAAACAGAATCTATTTGAACAAACGCCACCCCTATTCAAACTGACCTACCCGGTATTTTGTTCCCCCGTGTGTGGGGGGAGACTATTCCGAACATCTGAAGAGCTGGGAGGAGGGGTGGGGGGAAGGGGGGAGAGGTGAAGGAAGTGGAGTTATTGACATGGAGAGGGGACAGGTTCATTATTCTTGACCGTTATTGCACCCCCCTCACCCCCCCCCCCCCTCACCCGCTTGAAGGTCACAGGAGTTGTCTGCCCCAGTAGTCTAGGCGGCAGTGTTTCAGAGGTAGGAGACATGGCTGAAGAGGGGACAGCTTCACTGTGTTCTCCTGCCTGTCTGCCTGCCTGCCTGTCTGTCTTGTCTGCCTGCCTGTCTCTGTCTTGTCTGTCTGTCTGTCTTGTCTGCCTGCCTGCCTGCCTGCCTGCCTGCTTGTCTGTCTTGTCTGCCTGCCTGTCTCTGTCTTGTCTGTCTTGTCTGTCTGCCTGCCTGCCTGCTTGTCTGTCTTGTCTGCCTGCCTGTCTCTGTCTTGTCTGTCTGTCTGTCTTGTCTGTCTGTCTGTCTTGCCTGCCTGCCTGCCTGCCTGCCTGCTTGTCTGTCTTGTCTGCCTGCCTGTC
>CM054155.1:55630879-55635879 GCA_028751875.1 Rapana venosa
ACTGCGTTTTTGACTTGACGTGGGGTCCCTCTGTGCTGGGCAGACTCTGTGTGCGTGTGTGTGTGTGTGTGTGTGTGTTTGTGTGAGTGTGCGTGTGAGACAGACAGGCAGGCAGACGAGCAGATATACAGACAGACAGACAGACAGACAGACAGACAGATAGATAGATAGATAGATATACAGACAGACAGACAGACAGATAGATAGATAGATAGATAGATAGATAGATAGATAGATAGATAGATAGATAGATAGATAGATAGATAGGCAGACAGACAGACAGACACAGACGTACGTACGAACCTACCTACCTACATACATTCATAGATACATAATAAGACAGGCAGAGAAACAGTCGCAGACAAGGCACAGAGAATATGCTCACTGTGACTGTCTATGCTGGAAACAACCAAACTGAATGCTACCCAGACCAACACAGTCCATGAGATCCAACTTAAAAGACAAACTGAACCATCTCAATCAAGCCAGCCATCATATCAAAGCAGCTGGCAAACCAAACAACATAACTCATGCCACCAGGCCTAGTTTCACCCAGCTTAGCAATTTCCTAGCTTTTACTTCTAGCTCTTTTTGTTTTAAAACAAGGTTTTGAATTTGAGCAAAATTCGTTGTAAATCAGACCAAAAACAAACTCAAAATATCCACACACAAAAAACCCAACAAAACAAAAACAAAAACAAAAAACCGACAACACTAACAAAAAGAAAACCCCAAAAAGTGTGTGTCCTTTTAATGATACACAAACTGACAGAGGCGCATGTTTTGTCAGATCAGCAGAGGCATTGGACACTTTAAGTTTTCTTTTTGTTTAATTTCAAAGGAAGAAAATTGTACGTTTAGAAGGAAAAAGAGAGGGGAGAGGGAGTGGAGGAGGGCAAAGCCCTGCCTCCCAGTTTGGCTAGCTGCAGCCCTGCTCTATTTGCCGAATCCCCGGGGCTCTGCCTGCAATAAAGAGATCAGTGGCTCAGTTAAGCACACAGCCACCCCAACTAGGATCGAAGATCGGCGAGTTACCGGCCTTTGCGGAACTCTTCCTTGAGAGGAAAATCAATAATGGTCCCCCGCGCTGCAGAAGTCCCCAGGGGAAGAAAGGCAGCGAGAGTCAGCCAACCGAAATCTGGACTCCTTCCCGCTCACTGTGCCACGGTGAGCAGAGGAGAAAAACCCCCCTGGTGAAGGGAGAGTCCTATGGAGAAAAAGTTAGTTATTTAGTTAGTTAGTTAGTTAGTTAGTTAAATAGATAGATAAGATAGATATATAGATAGATAGATAGATAGATAGATAGATAGATAGATAGATAGATAGATAGATAGATAGATAGATAGATAGATAGATCGTTGGATGGGTGGATGGTGAATTTTGGGAAAGGGGTGGTTCTTTGATTTCTGCCATTAATCGTGTGAATGTTTTTGTTGATGTCAACAAGCAAGCATAGTGAACCTGAACAGAAATAAAGATTTAAGTCAGTCAGTCAGTCAGCTTGTTGGCCAGCCAGTTAGCCAGTAAGTCAGCCAATCAGTCATTCAGTCCCTCCGTCTGTCAGTTAGTTATATATTCATCTTTTCTTGTGTGTGTTTGTTCCTTTCTCAGCTTTCTTTCCAAACAGAGAATACTTTTGGAAATAAAAGTTTGGAATGAACGATTTTTAAAGGCGAGAAGACAGAGCGTTAATCTGACGTCCGGGGTGTCTGCCACACTACTGAGACACCCCTGGGAGAGAATGTTCCCCTGAAGTTAGCATCATACTTGGGATGAACATTTGGTGCAGACGCTAAAGACGTGTGCCGCCTTTTGGAAGAGGTACCTGTTGCGTGTCAGTGGCACACAAACTTTGCAAAACGCTTGCACACTGGTACTGTGTTGAGATACCGTCCCCGTAGGCGATATGCGGCTTCCTTAATGGTGGGGACATGGCGGCATACGCAGAATCTCGCTGTTGGTGAAGTTAGGAGCTTTAGTCCAGGAATTATAACAAAATGAAAGAAAACAAACAAGCAGAAAAGGAATACATTGTATGAGGTTTCAGTCCAGAGCATTTTCAGAGAACACAAAGGTAGGACTGTTTCATTGCTTGCCCCTGTTGGTAGACAATAGCAAACATAGCAATCAATAAGAGGGGGTAGTACAACTGACATAATTACATCCCTCAATGTGTGTCCCTTTCTTAAGCAAAACTAACATTCTTTAGAATAACGCTAATACTGAATAATAACACTTACTTTGCTTTGCCCTGTTCCTAAGCAATTGATAAGACTCAAAGCGCAACTACATGGGTACAATTTCTTAAATAAAAGAGCAACAAAAAAACTACGACATAAAACTTTAATTTTACATCTAATGCATTGCAGTGATCTGTTCATCACAGCATTCATTCTCTACAAGCAAAACGACATGACACAAACATGACAGGGACACACTGTCACTGACCCACGCCATCACCCCCTCCCTCCCTCTCCCTCGCCTCTTTTCCATTATTGCCAGTTTTCAATTAAAAAAAAAGAATCGTGATACAAGGAAACTATACAAAGACTTTGTATAGGACTGTAAAACTAAGAGATGATAAACAGAAGACTGGAACAAAAGAAATAAATTTTAAAATGCATGTTTTATTGAAGTACTTTTTTTCATGTTGTTTATTCGCGTATTTGCATTCTTCTTTGCATTCTTCTTCTTTGCATTGCTAACTTGATTGTCCTTTTTCACTCATCTTTGTGAACCATCAGATGGCAGGCTTGTGTTCTATGCCTTTCTGTTTCCTATTCATTGATTCTCTTTTTATCAATTAGTCATAATTATTAAACTCCTACCAGCAGATTTTTTTACCCAGGTGTACGAGTTGATTCAGGTAGCCCGAAAACACACACACACACACACACAACACACACACAGACACACGACAACGCACACTACACCCCACACTCACACACAAAAACACACTCACACACACACACGCGCACACACACACACGCACACACCACACACTCACACACACACACACACACACACACACACACACACACACACACCACACACACACAAAAACCGCGCGCGCACACACACACACACACACACCACACACACACACACACACGCGCCGCGCACGCACGCAAACACACACGCACACACATTCACACACACACACTCACACACACACACGCACGCACGCACACACACTCACACACCACACACACATACACACACACGCACACACACACACATACACACACGCACACACACACTAACGCATACCGCTGCAAAAAAACTACTGCAGGCAACTGTATTATACACCATGAACTTTGAGCTTCACCGGAATGGGTTGAGAGAGAGAGAGAGAGAGAGAGAGAGAGAGAGAGAGAGAGAGAGAGAGAGAGAGAGAGAGAGAGAGAGAGAGAGAGAGCAGGATGAAAAAAAGGGAGGGAAGGAAGGAAGGAAAGAGAGGGAGGGGTTTGTCTGACGGGGAAGGAGGGCGGGTGCTGATCAATATGTTTGCTACGCGGGCTGTGTCCATCTATGATGCCCGGCAACTCCAGGCATAGTTTTCGGTGATGGCTGAGAACATTAAGAGATGAATGTGTAAACAATAAATAGACAGACAGACAGACAGACAGACAGAGAGACAGGCAGATGGGTAGAGAAAGAGAGACAGACAGGGAGAGATAGAGACAGACAGAAGGGACAGAGAGACAGCAGAGAGGGAGAGACAGACCGAGAGTAGACAGATAGCAGACAGAGGGGAGAGAAAGAGAGACAGAGAGAAAAGAGAGAGGAGGGAGGAGGAAGAAACGGCAGAGTAGACAGATAGACAGACAGAGGGGGAGAGAAGAGAGGGAGACAGACAGGCAGACAGAGCAGCAACAGACAGACAGACAGAGGGGAGAGAAAGAGAGAGAGAGGGAGAGACAGAGAGTAGACAGACAGGCAGGCAGAGGGGGAGAGAAAGAGAGAGAGAGGGAGAAACAGAGACAGACAGAGAATAGACAGAGAGAAAGACAGGCAGACAGAGGGGGAGAGAAGAGAGAACAGACAGAGAGAGAGGGAGAAACAGAGACAAAGAGTAGACAGAGAGACAGACAGGCAGACAGAGGTGGAGAGAAAGAGAGAGATTGAGAGAGACAGACAGACAGACAGACAGAGACAGACAGAATGTTTGACTGACTGACTGACTGATAATTGCTACTCACTGACGGAGGGAGGGAGAGAGAAGCATGTAGACAAAATATAAGGGATCGTGTAGACAGACTAAGGGAAGATCAATAAGTATGCTGAGGAGTGGAACAGGCTGATAGACCGACAGAGAGAAAAGCAGATTGAAAGACAGATAAGTTGGCACCAGGATATATGGGCTTTGTCTGTCTGTCTGTCTGTCTGTCTGTCTCTCTCTCTCTCCTCTCTCTCATCTCTCTCTTCTCTCTTCTCTCTCTCTCTCTCTCTCTCTCTCTCTCCCTTCTCCCTTTCTTTTCTGTTTCTTTCCTCTCTCTCTCTCTCCCTCTCTCTCTCTCTCTCTCTCTCTCTCTCTCTCTCTCTCTCTCTCCTCTCTCTCTCTCTCTTTCGTTCGTTTTGCTCCCTGTCTATCTGTCATTTCTTTTCTTCTTTCCTTCTTTCTTTTCCTTTTGTTTCAGTCATATGCCCAATCAATCATCATTTTCTTTGTCCCCATTCCCCGCTTCTTCATTCTTTCCCTTCTTTGTTTCTACCTCTCTTCTGCTCTCTGTCTGTACACTTTTTGACATCAATCAGTTACCAGGCACTAATGTGATGCACTGTTTCTGTATTTGCCTTGTTGTCCCTGCTTTCCACCCTCTTTAGGGTCAGGGAAGGTAAAGCAGCGAGGGAGAGGAGATGGGCGCCGCCCTCAATATGCTGGCCCTAGAGAAGCTGAGGTCTCTGACGCCTCGCTCCCCTACGACCACATAGGTTATGGGACACCTTTACCTTTACCTTACCATTCTTTTATCCTGTTGTTCTTGTTGTTGGTTTTT
>CM054155.1:55658379-55668379 GCA_028751875.1 Rapana venosa
GATAGTCACACAATTAATAATTAGCAGAGATTGTTTGTTACAAAACAAGAAAATTAAGTAACTACTTCTTTAAACTTGCACAGACAAAGGCTACAGTGAAGGTGATTGTATACATGTCATACCAAACAAAAACTCTAAATAGAAAAAAAAAATGTAACAAGACAGAAGACAGGGAGACAAAAGGACAGCCACCTACACCCCCCCCCCCCTCTCCACCCCCCACCCCCCAAAAGAATAATGGGATGACACAAAGACGGAAACAAAGATGAGTATCCATCTGTCACCTTGGAAATCCACACCCCATCACCTTGGGAATCACTCACCCACCCCTTTAGTTACCCCCCCCCCCCTCCCCCCATCCTCCTCTTAAAAAGTTTAGCAAACCGGGTGAAGCATGAAAGTCACCTTCAACGACAAGAAACGGCGTCCTCGAATCTCACCTTGAGGAACACCCCTTTTGCCCTCTACCTACCTACCTACCCACTACCCACCCACCCACAGCTGTAGCGAGACAAAGCAATGATACCTGACCCTGTCTCTTCAAGTCCATGCGTCATTGTTAAAACCCGAGAACTTTTTTTCCAGACTCCATACCTAAGAGATAGCAGTCCATTTCTGTCCGACCACCTGACAGGTAGCAAACAGAGATTAATGACTCGCGTTTGATAGCTACAGACCGCCGTCTACTTTCGGTTCGTTTCGGGTGGGATGGTCAGCCAGGGGGGCGATTTGTCCCGAGGAGAGATGAGGGGGTGTTGGGAAAGTGATATGCCAGAACTCTGCTGTTATCCTGTCATGGGTGTTTGAAGTTGGAGGGAAGGGAGGGGCTGGCTTGTCCTTGTGGGCAGCTCTTGTCGGTTTATTGTCTTTTGGGTGTGTCGTGTGTGTATGTGTGTGTGTGTGTGTGTGTGTGTGTGCGTCGTGTGTGGTGGGTGTATGTGTGTGTGGTGTGTGTGTGTGTGTGTGGTGTGTGTGTGTGTGTGTGTGTGTGTGTGTGTGTGTGTGTGTGTGTATTATTTTATTTCGAGGATAATGGAATAAGCACTCGTGTGTGGGGGTTTGTTTGGGTTTGTTTTTTTTTACATCAAGTCCCCATGTGTATGCGATGTTGTCAATTTTGTCATCCGTTCCCACTGGCACATAGTGGCCTACTCTTCCAAAAAGCGGAACAGGTTTTAGCGTGTGCGGAAGATGCTGTGCACGCGTTCGCACACGGGACCTCGGTTTATAGTCTCATCTAAAGGACTTTTGGGGAGAGTGGAGTCAACACTGATGTTAACTCCAGAGGAAAAATCCTCTTGAACGAGATTTGATCCCGGGTCAGCAGATCACGAGCCCAATGCGCAAAGCTCTAACCACCAGGCTGTACCGTCTGTGTGTGTGTGTGTGTGTGTGTGTGTGTGTGTGTGTGTGTGTGTGTGTGTGTGTGTGTGTCTGTGTCTGTGTCTGTGTGCGCGTGCGCGTGCATGGCGCCCGCGCTTGCGTCCCCGTGTGTTTTCACGCATGCGTGCGTTCCTACATTCTCGATTGCAAGTATGTGCCAGCATTATCACAGGCAGTCATCATTACGATGATGACAGTGATTATGTCAAGCGATATAATTATTGAAAGGCCAGGGATGAAACTGTAGCCCCCAGTCCTGCTCTGGCCGTGTTTGATATTCCAAGTGCAGGGCGGCGAGGGATAGGGTGACGGTCTCACATATCCCCTCACAGCATAATCACCTGATAAAGCAGCCCCTGGCTTCTGACTTCACCGCCCTGTCTTGTGTAAGTAAGTAAGGCACCTGATAATACACCACTGGGGGTAACAGCCCAATCAGCCACTTGACTTCTTTATAACTCTGTAAGGAGTTGCTGTGCCTGCCTGCCTGCCTGCCTGCCTGCCACTCCTTTGCAAGGACTCGGGCAAGTTGGCGATACTGTTGTCGGGCGTTCCCCAGTTTTATATTCAGAGGGTTGGCCCTGGGTCCAAAGCTGTGTCAGGTATCGATGTCAGCTCATTGCCCAAGCCTGCACTAAAACTGTTGTTAGGCTGTAAAATGTTGTGTTGAGATTGTGCCTTCAGCCATGATCAGCTCTTAACACAACAACCCGCACTCTCCCTTAAAGGGGAAAAACAATCCTCTGAAGTCGGGAGTATGGCAGCCTGTATGGTGAGGTGCTTGAAAACAGTCATACACGCAAACCTTTGATGACTGGGGTGAGTGAGTCAGGGTGCGTGTTCTGGGTGACCCCAACAACAAGAACAACAGCATTATTCAGAGGGTTGTCAAGACTGTGCACTCTGGCTCGTGTGTCTGAGAATCACTGTGTGGCACAGACCCAAAGTCACACTGGATGATAAGCGTGCCTGTAGAGCTGTTTTCAAGTCTATCTATCTATCTATCTATCTATCTATCTATCTATCTATCTATCTATCTGTCCCGTAGTCTGACGACCGTGGGGGCACCCTCAAAGACTCAACAACCAGTTCCCTCCATTCCTTTTCAAGTAACTCTCCATACTTATTACAGGCAGACATACTCTTGACTTCGGAGGATTTTTTGGTCTACTTTGATGGGGGGAGTACAGCTGAGGTTGCGGAACACTGTACAGCTGGGTGTGTGTGCTAAGAGCTCGTCTTGGCTGAAGTCCGTGGTTTATAATCAGCAGAGCACCTCAGTGTAGAGCAACACGTTGATGTCGGGGCTGGCACCTTTATTTTATTTTATTTCTTATTTTATTCTTTTGTTTCGAGGATAATGGAATAAGCACTCATGTGCTGCTTTTTTTTTTACATCAGTCCCCGTGTGTATGCGGTTTTGTAAATTCTGTCATCTGTTCGCACCGGCACACAATGGCCTACTCTTACGAAAAGCGGAACAGGATTTAACGTGTGCGCAAGATGTTCTGCCTGCGTTCGCACACGGGGCCTCGGTTTATAGTCTCATCCGAAGGACTTTTGGGGAGAGTGGAGTATGCACTGATGTTAACTCCATGGGGAAATATCCCCTTGAACGGGAATCGAACCCGGGTCGTCAGATTGCGAGTTCTAACCACTAAGCTATCCCGTCCACCTTGCTGACGTTACACCGAAGAAGAAGCGCTTCAAGGACACTCTGAAAGCCTCACTGAAAGCCTTCAACATTGAGATAAACTCATGGGAGCAGGCAGCAATGGAGAGGCCACAGTGGCGAGCGCTGTACGCAGTGGCGCCAAGGCCCACGAAGCAAACTAGAATTGGGGACAGCTGATTAACAGGCAGATAGGAATGATTAGCCTCAAGTCTCCAAAAGCAGCCCTTATATGTCCTACTGTCAAGACTTTTAGCGCGGGATTGGCTAATAAGTCATTTTTCGCACCACAGAAATGGGCTCGCAATCCAGGATGAATAGATGGTCATCATCGATCCCGATGGACGAAGAAGAAGCAGAGAAGACTCCTGGCCGGGGCAGTAGTTTGACAGATGAAGGGCTGGAAACAGTGAAGGGGCTTTATTAGGAGCCGTGTTGCAGGTGTGGCGTGGTTCGTGAACTGAAGCACAAGACGGGATGTCAGAGTGATCCGTTTGCACAGCCATGCTGGCTAAAAAGTGAAGTGCTCGTAACTCGGCAGGAGACTATAAACCGAGGTCCCATTCTCTCACTTACTAATCTCCTCCCCCCCCCCCCCCCCCCCCAACACACACACACACACACACACACACACAACAAAACACAACAAGAAGACGAGAGAGATAGACATCCAACCAGATAGACAGACAGACAGACAGACAGAGAGAGAGGTGACGTGATAGCCTGGTGGTTAGAGTGATGTGCATTGCATTCGTGATCTGCTGACCCGGGTTCGAATCTCGTTCATGAGGATTTTTTTCCCTTGGAGTTAACATCAGTACTGACTCCACTCCCCCTAAAAATCCTTCCGATGAGACTATAAGCCGAGTTAATGTGTTAATGTGTGCAAACGCACGCAGAACACCTTGCGCACACGTTAAAACCCGTTCCGCTTTTTGGAAGAGTAGGTCACTGTGTACCGGTGGGAACATAATTATAGCAAAATGTTAAAAACTGCATACACACGGGGACTGGATGTAAAAAAAAAGCTCGACTGCTTACTCGATTATCCTGGAGATAAAAGAAAAGAGAGAGGAAAGAAAAGAGAGAAACAAAGGAGATGGGCATGCTGGCCTCAGCCGACACATTCTGCCTTTCAGGGCTGGTCATTCTTTGTCAAGTTCATAACGAAACAGTTCAGGTTTGCTGGAAAATAGGCTCTGAAGAGAGTGAACTGGGAAGGCAGAAAATAAACCCGAAAGAAAAGGAAGGATAGATTAGGTCAGGGAACTAAATAAACTCGGGAGTGATAGAAAACGGGGAACTTTCATGCACGTATTTTTTTCAGAAAGTGGAGCTGCTATTTAATGTTATTGAAATTCATCAGGTTAACACAATAAAGTATTCTTTGAGTCCTAAGATAGGCATGGGGGTGGGGTGGATAGAGGGGGTGGGGTGGATAGAGGAGGGTGGGGGTGTCCGATACACTGTTAGAATGACCTGTCTTGCCAGGTGTCATAGAGCAAGGGATACATAGGGCAGGAAAGAATGGAGGAGAATTGAGGTGTCAAGCGTTTCTTTTCAGCTTGTCCTGGGTGAAGACAGTATGAGAGGAGAGGAGTGGGTGGAATTTCTGTTGCTGTCTGTCTGTCTGTATCTGTCTGCCCCCCCTTCACCAACCCCCCTACCCCACACACTCACACGATAGAGAGAGAGAAAAACCAGGAGAGAGAGAGAACACAACGCGAGAGAGAGAGAGAGAGAGAGAGAGAGAGAGAGAGAGAGAGAGAGAGAGAGAGAAGAGAGAGCGCGCACATTAAAGACAGATAACAGACATTGACAGACACAGCAGATAGATGAGAAGAGGAACAACAAGCGAGAAGGATACTACAAAGCAGGTTAACCATGAGTCTTCATAGCACGTTCACTCGACTGCGTCTGCGAAGTTTTGTTTCTTGATTGCAACACTGAACATGATAATAAAACAACTAAAAGGAGAAAAATATCTAGCAAAGGAAAGAAAGCAAAAAAATGTCAGACAAAATAGAAAGAAAGAAAAATGTCAGCAAAATAGAAAGAAAGAAAAAAATGTCAGCAAAATGGAAAGAAAAGATAAATGAAAGAAAAAATGGAAAACAAAATACAAAGAAAAACACAAAATAAAGAGAGAATAAATGTTAACAAAATACACAGAATGGATAAATATAAGCAAAATAGTAAGAATATATAAAAATGTAAACAAAATACAAAGAAAGAAGAAACGAAAACAAAACAAAGAAAGAAAGAATAGATTTCAACAAAACATGAAAAAAAAAAAAGGAAAGACAAACCCCACTATAAATCATGTTCAACATGGCACCCAGGAGCGACATGGCTAAAGGGAAATAACTCAAATGGAAAGAATCCCCAAAAGGAAGTCTTCACCTACCACCACCACCCCAAAAAAACCCAACCCAACAACAAAAACCTTCGATAATATCGCGTTATTTTAAAGCTTAGCCCGCGAATAAAATCCGCAAAAGGAAAACGCCCTGTCATGTTTCATGATTTATTATTTAATGGGCAAAAGGATGTTGGTTTAAGAAGTGAAAGGACAGGGCGCTGTGTAGTTCTTTTTCGTTCAAGCATGCACACATGAAAATCGAAGATAACAGCCGACTGTGAATGGAAACAGTAAGGAAGAGACGGGGTTTGGGGGGCCAGGGTATAGTTTGACGTGTCTTGATTAAAGGATTGGATGACGGTGTTTGTGTAAGGGGCTGTAGGCTGTTTTGCATGTGTGAAGTTGGCTGTGTGATTTATACCGAGGATCGTATTACGGCAAGTATTGTGGCTGGAATGGGGTTTCTGTCGGTTCGTTTCCTTTCTCTGTCTGTCTGTCTGTCTGTGTGTGTGTTTCTTTATCTTTTTGCGCTTCTTCATCGTGTGTGTGTGTGTGTGTGTGTGTGTGTGTGTGAGAGCTCTCTCGCTCTCTCTCTCTCTCTCTCTCTCTCTCTCTCTCTCCTCTCTCTCTCTCTCTCTCTCTCTCTCTCTCTCTCTCTCTCTCTCTCTCCACAAGCTAGTCCTTCTGATGAGTCTATAAATCAACGTTCCGTGTACGAACACACGCAGATCATCTTGCGCACACGTTAAAACCCGTTTCACTTTACGGAAGAGTATGCCATTGGGAACGGATGACAAAATTTACAAAACTGCATACACACGGGGACTAGGTGAAAAAAGCACATAACTGCTTATTCCATCATCCTTGAAATAAAAGAATAGAATGGGCAAACTCTCACTCTCTCTTTGTTTGCTTGCCTACACACACACACACACACACACACACACACACACACACACACACACACACACACACACACACATTAGAACCGATTTATTTTTTTGTGGTTTATCCTGCCAAGTCTCATGCGTGTGTTTCTTTGTTTTGGTTTGTTTGGTTTTTTGGTGACGTGATCAAAATCAAAATCCAAACCAAACCAAATAAATTCCAACGAACAGGAGTGTTCAATTCATCGAAGTGTTTTATAATGTTGTAGATTCCAATAGATTTTTATACATTCATTCTATTTTATTCTTTTATTTTGAAGGTAATTGGATAAACTCTCGTGTGCTTTTTTTTACATCTAGTCCCAGCGTGTATGCAGTTTTGTAAATTTTGTCATCTGTTAGAATGTATGAACGAGGGTGAGCGTGCGTGCAATTGTGGGTGTAAGCATATGCGGTTTGTACGTATAGGTGACAGCATTTTCTCTCTCTCTCTCTCTCTCTCTCTCTCTCTCTCTCTCTCTCTCTCTCTCTCTCTGTCTCTCTCTCTCTCTGTCTCTCTCTCTCTCTGTCTCTCGCTCTCTCTCTTCTTTGTCGTTTCTGTCTTTTCTCCTCTTTATTCATTTTTCTCACCATTCTGTCTGTCTGTCTGTTGGCGGGCAACCTTTGTGAGTAGCAGGGATGCTGACCTCTGCCTGAACCCTTACCCCCCCTCCCCCCTCCCCCCCCCCCCCCAAGCCCTCCTTCTCTATGAATCATAACGAGACAGGTGACACCACAACGAGGCTGGAGGGAGGGGGAGCCACTGCCAGGCCGGTGGTCTCCCTTTTTGTCATCTTCCGCCTAATTGGCTCGGCTCCTTTTGTCAGAAATATTATCTGCCGCTTTTTCAAACTCCCCCAACCCCCCTAATTTCTTTAAAAAACGGTAGGGAGGGGTTTTGGGTTTTAGGTTTTGAAGAGAAGACTAGTTCGATGCCACAAGGGACATTTTTCCGCTTTTGTGTGTGTGTGTGTGTTGTTAAAGGCGGGAGACAGGCTAGGTGTTGAAGAGAAGATCTCCTCTCTTCTCCTCAGCAGTTCTGTGGCCCCAGGCTACATACATGTTGTGGGCAGGCAGGCAGGTAGTGTGGCTATGAACACGGCCTGTCTGAAACGTTAGCGATTGTGTTTGTGCATGTCTAACATTCGCTTTTTGTCCCTTTCTGACTGGGGTAGGCAGCCTGGGGGCGGGAAGGGGGTGGGTAGATGAAAGGAAGAAAGATGAGAGCCAAGGAAAAAGATGACAGAGAGGAGAAAGACTGCCAGAGATGGGTGGAGACTGAGAGAGAGAGAGAGAGAGAGAAGGGGGGTACAGGTCCTCTCTGGTCGTTGGCGTGGACAAGAAAAGAGAACTGGGATAAAAGGACGGGGGGTGATATGAAAAGGGAGGTGGAAGGCAGCGATTGTGTTTGTGCATGTCTGATATCAGCCTTGGACATCCTCGCTGGCAGTTTTGTATGAAAGCAAGAGGGGGGTACGGAAAAGACAGAAACTGGGGAAGGGTGGGGGGAAGGGCAGAGGAAAGTTTCACAATACTGAACACGGCAAAGGACAAGATGTTTGGAGAGTCGTCTTCCGCCCTACGGCAAGAGTTCACTCACCTCTTCAGCACATACATACACAGCCTCTCCATAGATTCTGTACGGGGAAAAGATGGATGAGGTCTAATCTGAATGGACATCAATTTTCTATAGAGTGGGTTTTGTCAATGAACATGGCAAGCCATGTATGCCAGGAGGAGAATTCAGTCGGGTTTGGGGTGTTTTCTTTCTCCTCTCTCCTCTCTCTCTCTCGCCTCTTTACTTTGCAACAATATCCCAGCCAGCATCTTACAGACCTGCTGATAGGGGAGTGTTGAGGAAAAGTGAGGGGTTTGCAAAACGGGGGCCAAGCTGGCAAGTGTGTCTTTGCACAACGGCGTTGTGGTGTTCAGATGTGTTGCACCAAGCCTGTAGGTCTTTGTGTCCGTGTTCTGACTTTAATGAGGACGTGGAGGGATTACAGCGGAAAGTTCAACAAAGTTGTCTGGCGTCTTTTACTGTGTATTTGTTTGCTTTTTAAATATGAGAGAGAGGAGATGGGAGGGGGAAGGGAAGAGAGAGCGAAGGATGGACGGTAGATGGGACGTAGATAGATAGTAGGATAATAGATTGAAAAAAGATAGATAGGTGATATTTAGTGTAATAATCTCTCTCTGTCGTCAACCCCTTTCCTCTCTCTCTCAGTAAATCCATCCATCCATCAAAAAAGCAGACGCACAAATACCCTGTCAGTTAATTAGTACATGAAAGCAATCGAGCTCTTGGATCATGAGTGTACAATCTAAGTGCAAAACATACAGGTCAGAACAACAACACCATCAACAACAACGACAACAACAACAACAAAACCCGACAAAGCATGCTTTGTGCATTGTGATGTACATACCTCAAAAGTAAAGGAAAGAAATAAAAGAGAGGACTTTGTACACATGGAGTAGAAGTAGAATAGTCATGTCCAACGCTGACAGAAGGCCGGTGCCTGGCTGAAGCATTCGTTACGGAGGCTGAGGGAATCACTATGGAATTCAATTTTTATTTTTAGATGCACAGACTAGCTGTAAGCTCGAATGTTTGACAAACAAAACAAAACAAAACAAATAAGCCAACATACAAACAAACACGAAGAAAAACCTTTGGTTTACCCCACATTTATTTATTTTATTCTATTCTATTATATCGAAAATAATGAAATAAGCACTTATGTGCTTTTTTACATCCAGTCCCCGTGTGTATGCGGTTTTGTAAATTTTGTCATCTGTTCCCACTGGCACACAATGGCTTACTCTTACGAAAAGCGGAACAGGATTTAACGTGTGCGCAAGATGTTCTGCGTGCGTTCGCACACGGGACCTCGGTTTATAGTCTCATCCGAAGGACTTTTGGGGAGAGTGGAGTCTGCACTGATGTTAACTCCAGGGGAAAATATCCCCTTGAACGGGAATCGACCCGAGTCGTCAGATTGCGAGCGCAATGTTCTAACCACTAGGCTATCCCGTCCCCCAACATTACCCAGACAGGTGGTTGCACACCATCTGATTGTAGATACTGTGTTCAAATCTCCAGTGCAGGGATTTGCCATCGTTGAAAAAAACAAAAATCTTGGCTCCAGTACAGTTCCCCGGTTCACCCAGCTGTAAATATGTACCTGCCTCTCTTTAGGGTCAGGGAAGGTAAAGCAGCGAGGGAGAGGAAATGGGCGCCGCCCTCAATATGCTGGCCCCTGGAGAAACTGAGGTCTCTGACGCCTCGCCCCCCCCCCCCCCCCCCCCCTCCCCACTCAACAGTATAGGACATGGGACACCTTTACAAAAAGAAAATTAAAAATTAAAAGAAAGAAACAGGCAGAAAAGACAACAAAAGTTTAGCAGTTAGATGCGTGTGTCCGACGCAATTGAGTTGAAGGGGGGCAAAAAGGAGAGGAAGAAGAGCAAAGAGAGGAGAGGAAGAGAGAGACGAGAGAGAGAGAGAGGACGAGGAAGAGAGAGAGAGAGAGAGAGAAGAGAGAGAGAGGAGAGAGAGAAAGAGAAGAGAGAGAGCGAGAGAGACAGAGACGAGAGAGAGGAGAGAGAGAGGGGACAGAGAGAGAGAGAGAGAGAAGAAGAGAAGAGAACAGAGAG
>CM054155.1:55678379-55708379 GCA_028751875.1 Rapana venosa
TAAGTTTGGTAAGACTTTGGCATAATACCCTGGAGTGCACTAATAACTGTATACTCTTGCATAAGCAAATTCCAACATCATGACTAAATAAAGACTGTCATAGGCCAAGAATTAAAACAAAACACAGCTTTAAAAAAATTCAGTTCACCTTAACTGCTTCCCAGGATACCACAAAAAGATAAAAGACCTGTGAACAAAGTTATTGATGGAGTTATTGATGTGTTAACATCTTCTCACATACAAAATACAAACATCAAGCACATCATAAATCATAACAGTTGAAATCATTAATGCTCATTAGTTTTTTTGCATTTTCATAATAGTTACTATACTCACAAGTTATTGCATTAGTGTGTGTGTGTGTGCCTCTGTGTGTGTGTGTGTGTGTGTGTGTGTGTGTGTGTGTGTGTGTGTGTGTGTGTGTGTGTGTGTGTGTGTGTGTGAGTGTGTGTGTGTGTGTGTGTCTGTCTGTGTGTGTGTGTCTCTGTGTCGGTGTGTGTATACACAAGTGTTCGCGTTCGTATCTCTCCTAGCGGAACTGTTGGGGAAAAGAGAGTTAAAGTGTTGTTGACATTTGCTGTTGAGTGAAGGACAGTGAAGAACATGTAGTATAAACAGTAAAAACATAATTATAATATAAAATGTAGGCGTCGTTTTCCATCAGAACGGTAAGTTTTCAAGCAGCACAAGAACATTTTGCAAAACAAGGAACGTGCGTCAAGAGAGCAGTTAGCGTGAAGAGTTTAAAGACTACAACAACAGTGCATTATTGGACTCTCAAATAACCCACCCCTGTTTTAACTTATGGGGCAGAAGTTTAGTTTCCTTCTTGTTTTCATGGGGAGACAGAATTGCCTATTATATTGATAAATTGTTCAAGACATGCTTATCAAATCAGTTTCCGAACGAAAAATTACATTAAAATTTGTGAAGAAGTATTAGGAGTTGATAAAAAAGCACACACCACACACACACACACACACACACACCACACACACACACACACACACACACACACACATCTGATTAACTGTGAAAACAAACACCATAGGAAAACATTTTGTAAATTTCGTACAAGTTGCCACGACTTGATGATAGAGAAAGGAAGACATAAGAATATTCCAAGAGAGAATAGAACTTGTCCGTACTGCAACAAAATAGAAGACGAGTTTCATTTACTGGATGAGTTCATTTTATATACCGAACAAAGAGAACACTTAGTGATAACTCTAAATGCAGGTGGCCAAGAATCTATGAATGATATAGACAAATTAAGCAAAATGATTTTAACTGATAATCATCAAGCTGAAATATGATTAATTATGTTCATACCTGTTTTGAAAGAAAGATCTCGATTAAAATAAGATATATTGCAATATAGTTGGGGTTTTCATGCACATCATGTCAGTCAGGCTGACCAGTGAGTAATGTGTTGTATTAGTGAATTATGAAGAGTTTATTTTGTTGTGTCAAATAAGTCCATGTGACTTTTATAACAATAATTTCTTATTCTGATTCTGATCCACACACACCACACACACACACACACACACATCACACACACACCCCACACCACACAACACACACTCACACAACACACACACAACTCACACACAACACACACACACACACACACACACACACAAAACACACACAACACAACACAACACACACAACCACCAACACACACACACACACTACACACACACACAACACACACAACAACACACACACACACACACATCAACTTTTGCTCTACTACATCAACACCTCACTCCTCCCTTCCTCCCATCCTCTCCCCAACCCCCTCCCCCTCTTCATCTTCCCCACTCCAATTTTTCAGGCTAACTATTGCGATGACCTTTTTGTGTTTGTTATTTTTTCTCTTTGAGTTTTGCCCTGGTCAGGAAGCCAGCTTCATAACTAGGCAGCCAGAGAGGAAATTGAAAGTGGGAACCCTGTGAAAAATCAGGCAAAATTGCTTTCTGTGATGTGTGTGTGTGTGTGTTGTGTGTGTGTGTGTGTGTGTGTGTGTGTGTGTGGTGTGTGTGTGTGGGTTGTGTGTGTGTGTGCGTGTGTGCGTACGTGCCTGTTCTCGCTCATGCGTGTGTGTGTGTGTGTGTGTGTTTGTGTGTGTGTGTGTGTGTGTGTGTGTGTGTGTGTGTGTGTGTGTGTGTGTGTGTGTGTGTTAGTTCTTCAGTTTAACGTCCTTCACCAAAAGTGATATTAGACGGTTAAGTGTGTGTGTGTGTGTGTGTGTGTGTGTATGTGTGTGTGTGTGTGTGTGTGTGTGTGTGTGTGTGTTTGTGTGTTTGTGTGTGTGTGTGTGTTTGTGTTTGTGTGCGCGTGCGCGCGCGCACGTGTGTACTGTGTAATGGGGTTGAGCGATTCAGTAGAGGGTGTATGTCTGTCTGTCTGTCTGTCTGATCTGTCTGTCTGTCTGTCTGATCTGTCTGTCTGTCTGTCTGTCTCCCTCCTCCCTCTCTCCCTCTCTCTCTGTCAGATCTAAAACATGTTTGTGTGTCAATAGTGTATTGCTTTTTTCATTATATTTCAAGACAATAGCTAAACGGACACACTCAAGCGGAAAGTTAATTGCAATAAAGAAAGAAAGAAACAAGGAAAGAAAAAAGGGAAGACAAACAAACAAACAAAGAAGGAAGAGAAAGAAGACAGCGACCAGACCTAAAATAACACAGAAAGAAAGTCAAGCCACGAGATTTCTTTGACACTGTCACGTGACTGGGAAAACTCATTAACTGACGGACAGAACTGCTTTTAACAGAAAAAAAAGGAGACAGACGGACAGGCAAACAGGCAACCAGCCCAACACACAAAAGACGCACAGAATGAAAGAAAAGCAAAAGATGAGAAAGGCATAGCCAGACATCTGTATAACCTCTCGTGAATCAAAGGCATCACATTAACGTTTTGTTTATTCCTTTTTCTTTCAAACTGATCATCATTTTGAAGCAAAACTTAGTGGAGAGGAGGGGGGGTTGGTGGTGGGGGGGGGGGGGGGGGGGGGAAGGGGAAGATAACGAAGAAATCAAGTTCCCAAGTTCGCATCCCGTTCAAGGGGATTTTTCCCCCTGGAGTTAACATCAGTGCAGACTCCACTCTCCCCAAAAGTCCTTCTGATGAGACTATAAACCGAGCCCCCGTGTGCGAACGCACGCAGAACATCTTGCGGACACGTTATAAATCCTGTTCCGCTTTTTGAAAGAGTAGGTCACTGGGTGCCGGTGGGAACGGATGACAAAATTGACAAAACCACATACTTGGATTGGATGTAAAATTAAAAAAAATTAAGCACACGAGTTCTTATTTCATTATCATCGATAGAAAAGAATACATAAATAAATAAATAAATAAATAAATAAATAGAGCAGCCTGGACTGGTTTCCTGTGAAGCATGCTGTGGTGCGTCATTGACATGACTGACCGAGCCTCACACCCTCTGACAACTGCCACAGCCTGCGGCTGTATATTCTGCCAGTGGTGAATGCTGGGAGGATAATTATTATTATTATTATTATTATTATTATTATAGGGATGAGGGTTACCGCGTGTGTGTGTGTTATGTGTGTGTGTGTGTGTGTGTGTGGTGTGTGTGTGTGTGTGTGTGTGTGTGTGTGTGTTGTGTGTGTGTGTGTGTGTGTGTGTGTGTGTGTGTGTGTGTGTTTTATTTATTTTATTTTATTTTATTCTTTTATATCGAGGATAATGGAGTCAGCACTCATGTGCTTGTTTACATCCAGTCCCCGTGTGTATGCGGATTTGTGAATTCTGTCATCTGTTCCCGACGGCACACAATGGCCTACTCTTACGAAAAGCGGAACAGGATTTAACGTGTGTGCAAGTGTTCTGCGGGTGTGTGTGTGTGTGTGTGTGTGTGTGTGTGTGTGTGTGTGTGTGTGTTGTGTGTGTGTGTGTGTGTGTGTGTGTGTGTGTGTGTGTGTGTGTGGAGAGACAGTACTTCCTTGGGCATCTCTACCCGTTTGTTCTTTAGACATATCTACCCGTTTGTACTTCCTAAGGCATATCTACCCGTTTGTACTTCCTAAGGCATATCTACCCGTTTGTTCTTCCTAAGGCATATCTACCCGTTTGTACTTCCTAAGGCATATCTACCCGTTTGTACTTCCTAAGGCATATCTACCCGTTTGTACTTCCTAAGGCATATCTACCCGTTTGTACTTCCTTAGGCATATCTACCCGTTTGTACTTCCTAAGGCATATCTACCCGTTTGTACTTCCTTAGGCATATCTACCCGTTTGTACTTCCTTAGGCATATCTGACCGTGTGTTCTTTCTAAGGCATTTCTACCCGTTTGTTCTTTAGACATATCTACCCGTTTGTACTTCCTTAGGCATATCTACCCGTTTGTTGTTCCTTAGGCATATCTATCCGTTTGTTCTTTCTAAGGCATTTCTACCCGTTTGTTCCTTAAGCATATCTACCCGTTTGTACTTCCTAAGGCATATCTACCCGTTTGTTGTTCCTTAGGCATATATACCCGTTTGTTCTTCCTAAGGCATATATACCCGTTTGTTGTTCCTAAGGCATATCTACCCGTTTGTTGTTCCTTAGGCATATATACCCGTTTGTTCTTCCTTAGGCATATATACCCATTTGTTCTTCCTCAATATTTGTATTTATTAATTTTTTCTTTTTATATCGAGGATAATGAAATAAGCACTCATGTGCTTTTTTACATCCAGTCCCCGTGTGTATGCGGTTTTGTAAATTCAGTCATCTGTTCCCACCGGCACACGATGGCCTACTCTTACTAAAAGCGGAACAGGATTTAACGTGTGCGCAAGATGTTCTGCGTGCGTTCGCCTGTTCCGCTTTTTGGAAGAGTAGGCCATTGTGTGCTGGTGGGAACAGATGAAAGAATGTATAAAACCGCATACACATGGGGACTGGATGTAAAAAAGCACATAAGTGCTTATTCCATTATCCTCGATATAAAAGAATTAAAAATTAATTAATTAATTAAATTAAATAAATAAAATAAATAAATAACCAATATAAATAACAAAAATAAATAACATATAAAAAAATAAAAACAAATATATGTTAAAAGAAAAAATAATAAAAATAGTAAAATAAAATGAATAAATGAAAATCAAAAATAAATGAAATAAATAAACATTAAAACAAAAGAAAATTATGTCACCCATGCTTAAAATATATAGCTAGTTACATTTCCAACAAGAAAACCAGGGTGCTTTCAGTCATTCTCACACTAGGAACACGTTTTTGTTTCACTTTCATTCTCCTTCTGGTACCAAGAAACTGGTGAGCTGGCAGCGTTCCCTTTCCTAGACACACTAGGGGCCGTAACTGCTCCGCCACAGGGGCAGGGACGATAACTGCTATAGAGCAGCAGAGTAGGGCTACACACCATGTGTCGTTTTTCTTCTTTTCTTGATTTTAACTTGCGAACTTGTGCTACATGTACACTAGAAATGTGTGTGTGTGTGTGTGTGTGTGTGTGTGTGTGTGTGTGTGTGTGTGTGTGTGTGTGTGTGTGTGTGTGTGTGTGTAACCCTGAAAGACAAAAAATGTGAATACTATTACTCCCAAGACGTTTACATCGTGTTGTTAATGTTTCCAGTGTTGTGCTCTCTCTATCTTTCTCTCTGTCTCTGTCTCTGTCTGTCTGTCTCTCTCTCTTCTCTCTCTCTCTCTCTCTCTCTCTCTTCTCTCTCTCTCTCTCTCTCTCTCTCTGCCTCTCTCTTTGTCTTTGCTTCTCTCTTTCTCTCTGTCTCACTCTTTGTCTTTGTTTCTCTCTTTCTCTCTCTTTGTTTCTCTCTTTGTCTCTGTCTCTGTCTCTCTCTTTGTCTTTGTTTCTCTCTGTATCTGTCTCTCTGTCTCTGTCTTTCTCTCTATTATTTGATTTGAATGTTTTCTTATTTTGTTCATTTGCTTATTTTCCTCTTTTGATGAGGGCCTGGTGTAAAAGAAACCCCTGACTTAACCATATGCCCTTATTAGTACATTCGAGTTCGAATTCTCTCTCTCTCTCTCTCTCTCTCTCTCTTTCTCTTTCTCTTCTCTTTCTCTCTCTCTCTCTCTCTCTCTCTCTCTCTTTCTCTCTCTCCCTTTCTTTCTCTCTCTCTCTCTCTCTCTCTCTCTCTCTCTCTCTCCCTCTCTCTCCCCTCTCTCTCCCTCTCTCTCTCTCCATTTAAAACTCAAAAAGCAGCTCTCTCTCTCTCTCTTCACTGCATCCTCATCACACAAGGTGGACAGGCGACAGACAGATAAGAAAGATCTCAACTGTCAACACCCCCCCCCTCCTCCCCCTTTTAAAATCCTTCCTGTCTCGGCACTCTCTCCACTTCTCTGTTCATCCTTTTCTAATTGCCATCTGTCTGCTCTCCTCTCTTTCCAAGGATCCGCTGCCTCTCAGTGACACACTTGTCCTTCATTCCTGTCTCTGTCCTTTGTCACTTTTCCTTCCATTCCTGTCTGTCTGTCCTTGTCACTTTTCCATTCCTGTCTGCCTGTCCTTGTCACTTTTCCATTCCTGTCTGTCTGTCCTTGTCACTTTTCCATTCCTGTCTGTCCTTGTCACTTTTCCATTCCTGTCTGTCTGTCCTTGTCACTTTTCCATTCCTGTCTGTCTGTCCTTGTCACTTTTCCATTCCTGTCTGTCCTTGTTACTTTTCCATTCCTGTCTGTCTGTCCTTGTCACTTTTCCATTCCTGTCTGTCCTTGTCACTTTTCCATTCCTGTCTGTCCTTGTCACTTTTCCATTCCTGTCTGTCTGTCCTTGTCACTTTTCCATTCCTGTCTGTCTGTCCTTGTCACTTTTCCATTCCTGTCTGTCTGTCCTTGTCACTTTTCCATTCCTGTCTGTCCTTGTCACTTTTCCATTCCTGTCTGTCTGTCCTTGTCACTTTTCCATTCCTGTCTGTCCTTGTCACTTTTTCATTCCTGTCTGTCCCTGTCACTTTTCCATTCCTGTCTGTCTGTCCTGGTCACTTTTCCATTCCTGTCTGTCTGTCCTTGTCACTTTCCCATTCCTGTCTGTCTTTGTCACTCAAGTCTTCTTGGTAGTAGAAAGAGGGGAACTGACGTCACCACCCACGTATTACATGGGGTTGGCAAGGGAGAGTACTCAGGCCTCAATTGCTTCTGAAGCTCTTGGTAGCTTAGTGTGAGGACTGGTTGACAGAAGACTTGGCTAATGGTCTAGGTAAGGCCACTGTGCCTCGCTTTAGAATCCCCTTCAGTGTGATAAAGTAAGAAGAGTGTGCTGTGTCAATGAATTAAAAAACCCAACCATGTTTGTCCTTACATGATCAGTTGTTACCTCAGTCCTGTGGATTTTTTCTCTGTGTGTTGGAATAGAGTCTCTGCATTGGTTTGGGCTGATTTGTTTGGTAGCTGTGCTTTCATTCTGAATTGTTTGGTAGCTGTGCTTTCACTCTGATTTGTTTTGGTAGCTGTGCTTTCATTCTGATTTGTTTGGTAGCTGTGCTTTCACTCTGATTTGTTTGGTAGCTATCACTCTGATTTGTTTGGTAGCTCTGCTTTCATTCTGAATGCTAGCTTTACAAAACCACGTTTGGATAATAGGGCTTTCATCCAGGTAGAAAATCACATGCATCGATCAGTTATTAGATACATATTTTCTCAAACTACCCTGATGTAATGACACACCGCCTTGTATAAACTCCCTTGCTGCAGATCCCGACAATAAAAATATTTATTTGTTAATGACTCATTAAATCTGTCAATTCTTTCATATTCAGGATAATGTCATAAACAGTTTGATAAGGCTTAAGGGTGACACGGAACAACGAGTAAAGATGATGACATTTCTTCGTATATTAATTAACCTTTAAACTATGCAGCACAAGTTTGCATGAAACTGAGTTAGAATGAAGAGAGAAAATGTGGCACGAGGTGTGCAGGTCCAACTGTATTATGAGCTAAACACCCCATACATATTTTGATAGCTATAGCTGAAAGCAAAAAGGAGATTCTGACCATGAAACTACACTATGACATATGCGAGACAAAATAGTTATAAAATAAAACACAAACAGAAAACAGCAGCTGAAAACTGCACATGAGCATGAACAAAATCAATGATCAACAACTGAAGTTTTAAGTGATGAGGTATGATCAAAGGCAGACCGTTCACTTAGGCTAAGTGTTTCAATATGCATCAATCGATTGCCCTTGCAAAGTACCCAATTTTCCTCTTGATGAAACGGCTGTTTATGCAGGCAATAGTCTCACTAGCTGAAGAGCATCGATTTTCCTGCTGCATTCCTGGTTTGTGTATTGTGTTGTGGCTGTAACCTTTCTGCATGCTCCTTCAGCCCAAATTACTGGGTGTGGTTCAAAACCAAGCCTGCTCCTTCCCTCTGGGGTCAGTGACACACTCTCTCTGTCTCTGTCTCTCTGTCTCTCTCTGTCTCTGTCTGTCTGTCTCACACACACACACACACACCACACACACACACACACACACACACACACACACACACACACACACACACACACACACACACACAGGGAAGGGAGATACTGAGAAAGACGGAGAGAGACATAAAGCTGGACAGAAAAGAGAGAGAGACCAAGGCACACATCAGAGAAAAAGACAGAGAGACAAAGAGAGAAGGAGAGAAGAGACAAGACACCATCACTGAAAGATAACAAAGATACAGAAAAAGATAGAGACAGACAAAATGATAAAACAAAGACACAGTGAGAAGTGAAATGCACCAAAACAGAAAAAGAAGAAAGGTGAATGCAAGATCTGTAAGCAAGCTGCACGTGTTTCTTCTCCGGTTGGTTAAACCAATCAGAAGCGTATATAGAGGAAGGTAGGAAAGCACGATCAGTTCAGTGATATGCGTGTCGCATCTCTGCAGGTTTGGAAAGGTCGATGAAATTATGTATGTGGGTGGGTGAGTGGGGGGGATTAGGTTTGTTTTTGTTTGTTTATAGCAGGGGAATGGGAACTCAAAGAGGGGAATGGGAACTCAAAGACAATCAGGGAGCTAGTGATGTGAAGAAGAAGAATCAGCAGCAGCAGCAGAGAGACGACAGAGAGAGAGAGAGGAGAGAGAGATGAGAGAGAGAGAGAGAGAGAGAGAGAGAGAGAGAGAGAGAGAGAAGAGAGAGAGAGATAGAGAGAGAGAGAAACTATAGAGGGTTATCTTTATTAAGCATAATTTCTAAGTGTTATACTTCTATACTAAATGCTAGACTATATACCTGGGTAGAAACAAATAATTTGATTTCTGATAAGCAAGCAGGACTTCGGGGGGGAAAATGCTACTGTTGATCACATTTTTACTTTGTATGCCTCAGTCCAGAAATGTCTAAGTAAAAAAAATAGGAAACTATATATAGCCTTTGTAGACTTTAGAAAGTCCTTTGACTCTGTGTGCCATAATAAACTTTTAGAGTTCCTAATCAGCCAGGGTGTCAAAGGAAAATTCTTTGCTTCTCTCGCTGCAATGTACAACTCACTGTTGTCATGTGTACGTTCAAAATCACAGTTTACTGATTGTTTGAATGCCCGATGGGAGTAAAACAGGGGTGTGTTTTGAGCCCAACTTTATTTTCAATATTTGTAAATCAATTAGCTGATGACATTGAAGAAAGAGGTAAACATGGCGCCCAGATTCTGCCTGGTGTTGTGGAATTACTTATTTTATTTCATCGCAGACGATGTAGCTCTGCTGTCAACCACTCCCAAAGGTCTTCAAAATCAACTAGACATCTTAAATATGTGTTGTAAAAAAATGAAACTATTTGTAAATAATAAGACAAAAATTATGGTATTTAGAAAAGGAGGGTTTCTAGGATGACATGAGAAATGGTTTTATGACGGAAAGAGATTAGAAGTAGTGAATAGTTATTCTTATTTAGGGTTTAATTTCACCACTAAGACAAGTGTTAAAAGGGGTACAGATCACTTAGCATTTAAAGGAAAGAAAGCTGTTATGCAATTACATAAAGTGTTAAACAAATAAAGGAAATGACCTCAAGTGTATTCTTCAAAATTTTCGATATAAAAATCCAGCCAGTTCTGTTATATGCATCTGAGGTATGGGGAATAAATAGACTAGAACACATTGAAAAAGTGCATCTGTTAGCCTGTAAACGATTCTTAGGTGTTCCAACGAGGACGCCTAGCAAGATGGTTTATGGAGACCTAGGGAGATTCCCATTGTACATTGATTCTTATGTTGATGTATCAGATACTGGCTAAAATTAGTGCAAATGGATAACGAAAGATTACCCCACAGAGCATATAACATGTTATTTGAATTGGACAGATGTGGCAAAAGTTGTTGGGTTACAAATTTGAAAGAGATTCTGTGTGAGGCTGGGTATGGTGTTGTCTGGTTGCAGCAAGGAGTGGGAAATGATAGAATGTTTTTGAGAGCATTGAAACAAAGACTTGTTGACTGGTTTATTCAGGAATGGAATGGAACTATTAGAGAGCGTGAAAGATACCAGATTTATAATTCATTTAAAACCGTTTTTGAAAGAGAAAAATATGTTAACGACATGGATACTGATTGTTTCCGTGTTGCTGTTACCCAGTTAAGATTTGGTGTACTTCCAATCAATAACAACATTTATAGATATAGTGAATCTGTCCAGGTTTGAAATTGTTCTTTTTGTGTTAATCAAGTTGAAAATGAACATCATCTCTTGCTTGATTGCAGCCTTTACACAGACCTTCTAGACAAAATTCTTAAGGAATCATAAAAATTATCTTTTCATGCTCTGCTCAAGTCATCAAATGAAAATCGCAGGCACAATGTATCCAGGGATATTGTTCATGCAATCAACAGAAGGAAAACAATACTTGGCTTACAATGATAGGCGGCTGAAACTGGTTCATTGTCGTTTAGTAAATCATGTCAACTGATAAAAATTTGAAATTGTCACTATTCTGTATATTGATTGTATCACAACATATTTGTTTGGGCTTTTTTTTCCTGGTGTGTGTGTGCTCTTATTAATAGTTTGAAATTGCATACTTGTTATTTTGTTTGGAAAGGAAGTAAGATTGGTATGCATGATGCAGTTTACCCTAAACTCACCACTCTCCCTCACTGCCTCCCTATCTATCCTATGCTTTCATTTTTCATTGCTATAGTATGTGTGAAATGTATCCCATGCTTTCAATTTTCTTTGTTATAGTATGTGTGAAATGTATCCCATGCTTTCATTTGTCATAGATGTAGTATGTGTGAAATTTATCTTATGCTTTCATTTTTCATTGCTATAATATGTGTGAAGTTTATCCTATGCTTTCATTTTTCATTGCTGAAATGTATCCCATGCTTTCATCTTTCATTGCTATAATATGTATGAAAGTTATCCTATGCTTCCATTTTTCATTGCTATAATATGTGTGAAATTTATCCTCTGCTTTCAGGTTTTATTGCTATGTGTGAAGTTTATACTCTGCTTTTATTTTTCATTGTTATAATATGTGTGAAATGTATCCCATGCTTTCATTTTTCATTGCTATAATATGTGTGAAATGTATCCCATGCTTTTCATTTTTCATTGTTATAGGATGTGTGAAATTTATCCTATGCTTTCATTTTTCATTGCTATAATATGTGTGAAGTTTATCCTATACTTTCATTTTTTATTGCTATAATATGTGTGAAGTTTATTCTATGCTTTCATTTGTCATTGCTATGGTGTGTGTGAAATGTATCCATTGCTTTCATTTTTCATTGCTATATGTGTAAAATTTATCCTATGCTTTCATTTTTCATTGCTATAATATGTGTGAAGTTTATCCTATGCTTTCATTTTTCATTGATATATGTGTGAAGTTTATCCTATGCTCTCACGTGTGAAATTTATCCCATGCTTTCATTTTTCATTGCTATAATATGTGTGAAGTTTATCCTATGCTTTCATTTTTCATTACTATAATATGTGTGAAATTTATCCTATGCTTTCATTTTTAATTGCTTTAATGCATCAAATTTATCCAATAGTTTTTTTTTATTGCTATAGTATGTGTGAAGTTTATCCTGTGCTTTATATGTTTTATCATTGCACTCAATACCGGCCACTTGCACTCCCCCCCCCCCACTCCCCCCCCCCCCCCAACTGGTGTATTGTGGCCTAAGGCCATGAACCATTAAACCAGTTCAGAGTTCTCTCTCTCTCTCTCCCCTTTGTCTCCCCCCCTTCTCTCTCTCTCTCTCTCTCTCTCTCTCTCTCTCTCTCTCTCTCTCTCTCTCTCTCTCTTCCCCTCTCTCTTCTCTCTGTCTCTTCTCTCTCTCCTCTTCTCTCTCTGTCCTCTCCTTCTTTCCCCTCTCTCTCCTCCTCTCCCCCTTTCTCTCTGTCTCTCTCTCTGTTTTCTCCCCCCCCTCTCTCTCTCTCTCTCTTCTTCTTCCTCTCTCTCCTCTCTCTCCCTCTCTCTCTTCTCCCTCTTTTCTCTCTCTCTCCCCTCATCTCCTTCCTCTCTTCTCTCCTCCTCCTCCTCTCTTCTCTCCTCTCCTCCCTCCCTCTCTCTCTGTCTCCTTCTCTCTCTCTCCTCCCCCCTCTCTCCCTCCTCCCTCTCTCTCTCTCTGTTCTCTTCTCCTCTCCTCTCTCTCTGTCCTCTCTCCCTCCTCCTCCCTCCCTCTCTATGTTCCTCTTTTCTCTCCCTCCCTCCCCCCTCCCTCTCCTCTCTCCTCTCTCTCTCCTTCCTCTTCTCCCCTCTCTCTGTTCTTCTCTCTCTCCCCCTTCTCTCGTCTCCTCTCTGTCTCTCTCCTCCCTCTCTCCTCCTCTCCTTCTCTGCTCTTTCTCTCCCTCCTCCCCCCCCTCTCCCTCCTCTTTCTCTTCTTTCTCTCTCTTCCCCCTCTCTCTGTTCTCTCCTCTCACTCTCTCCCTCCCTCCTCTCCCCCTCTCTCTCCCCCTCTTCTCTCTGTCTTCTCTTTCTCTCTCTCCCCTCCCTCTCCTCCCTCTCCTCTCTCCTTCTCTCCCTCCCTCCACCTCCCTCCTCTCTTTTCTCTCCTGTTTCTCTCTCTCCCTCTTCTCTCTCCCTCCCTGTCCTCCCCCCTCCCTCCCTCCTCTCTCTCCCCCCCTCTTGCTTCTCTTTCCTTCTCTCTTCCCCTCTCTCTGTCTGTTCTCCCTCCCTCCTCCCTCTCTCCCTCTCTTCTCTCTGTCCTCTCCTCCATCCTCCCTCTCCCTCTCTCTCTCTCTCTCTTTTCTCTCTCTCCTCTCTTCTCCCTCTCTCTCTCTTTCTCTCTCCCTCCTTCTCCCCTCTCTCTCTGTCTCTCTCTATATCTCTCTCTCCCTCCCTCCCTCTCTCTCTCTCTCTCTTCCCCCTTCCTCCCTCCCTCCCTCCCTCTCTCTCACACACACACACAGTCTCAGAGTTTCTCTTTGCACGGCTGTGTTTGTGTCTCTAATTCTAGGGGTCTCTTTGTTTGTCTACCTGTCTGCCTTTCCCTGTCTTTGTGGCTGTGTGCCCCTCTCCTTCTCTCCCTCCGTCTGTCTCTCTGTTTCTCTCTCTCTCCCTCCCTCCCTCTCTCTCTATTTCTTTTGACTTCACCCTATTCTCGTCTGTTAGTCTTGCTATTTGGTCAGTTTGGCAAGAGTGAGTGAGTGAGTGAATGAGTGAGAGAGAAAGTGAACAGGAAGAGGCAGACAGAGAGACAAAAGAGAAAGACAAAGATTGGCTGGATTTTTTCTGGCGATGATGGTGCGTTAAACTGAAATCTAAACACAGGGAGAGGGAGAGTAAAGCACATAGTTTTGGACACATTATGGCAGACAGTTATTCTGCTAAAAAAAAATCATTTGATCAAATGTTCACAAAAAATCATTTACATTCGATGCACATTAAAATAGGGGTGGAGGGGCACACCCATCCACCCACTTACACACACACGGCGTGCACGCACACACACACACACACACACACAAACATACGTGCGCGCACACACAAACACAATACTTTCACTCACACATTCTCTCTCCCTCTCTCTCTCTCTCTCTCTCACGCACGCACACACACTCTCTCTCTCTCTCACACACACACGCACACACACAAACGCGCACACACACAAACGCGCACACACACAAACGCGCACACACACAAACACGCACACACACAAAACACGCACGCACACACACACACGCGTGCACACACACACACACACACACAGTCTTACACTTACATACACTCACACAAACACACACACACGCACGCACGCACACGTACGCACCCACGCACGCACACCAAAGGTTTCAGTTCACCGTTACACTTATCAAACTGTGTACAAAGTTTCCATCAGTTGCGTGCAGACATGAATTCCTGACTCTCCCTGTGTCTGTGTGTTGACTGCTGGTGGTGTGTGTGTGTGGGGGGGGGGGGGGGGGAGTGGAAGGAAGGAAGAAAGGTGGGGGTGGAGGAGGACAACATTCCCAGCACCACCTAGGGCAAGGTGCAGCATCAAAGGGAGACAATGCTCTTAGGGCGAGAAAAGCAAAGTGTTTATGATGTGTCATTCAGTGCCACTGGCTTATTGGCCTTCACCTCACCACGTCACGTTGTCTGACTGGTCGTCATCTTAACGCCCCTCTCCCCCCCCCCCCCCCCCCCCTATCTACTGCTGTGAACTATCTAGGGGTCATTATCATAACACACTCTCCATGCAAAAATTCATCACCCAGACCTGCCAGTCATGCTACTATCAATTACGGCGTATTAGTACAGTTCGTAAGTACCTGTCCACAGCATCCAAACTAGTCATGTCTCTTTCTCTCACGACTGGATTATTGCATTTCTCTTCTGACTAGTCTGCCAGCATCATCTATCCACTCCCTTCAGCGTATTCAAAATTCTGCAGCTCGACTAGTCCTCAGAAAGAAAAACTCTGAGCACATTACTCTTCTCTTGCGATCTCTCCACTGGCTGCCTGTGCCACAGAGAGTAAACTATAAGATCAGTACCCTCTGTTACAAATGCCTCCATAAAACAACACCCTCCTACCTCCGTGAATGTCTTCACCTGTACACTCCTTCTCGTTCCCTCCGCTCTGCTGCAGATACCTTGTGCTTAAGAATACCTAGATTCAACCAGTCCACAGTTGACGGTCGCTCTTTCTCTGTTTCTGGTCCATCAATCTGGAATGACCTCCCTCTCTCCCTTCGCCAAAAGCCTTATGACGCTTTTAAAACCGGCCTCCAGACACATTTGTTTCAAACCTAAGATTCTCTCCTCTTGTTCCATTTCATTTTTATCCCTGCCAAAACCCCATCACCCTGCCGAAGTGTATAACCATTATGTGTGTGTGTATGTGTGCGTGTGTGTGTGTGTGTGTGTGTGTGTGTGTGTGGTGTGTGTGTGTGTGTGTGTGTGTGTGTGTGTGTGTGTGTGTGTGTATACACTTGAATTTGTAAAAAAAAACACCCAACCACCTATTAATTGTAAATGGCTTCATGTGAATGAGCAGGATGAATAAAAGCGCTTTGCTTTGTTGTGTTGCAAGGTATAGCGCTATAATTATGGATTCCATGTGTTATTGTTATGATGACGGTGTGGCAGGCAACATCAAGATTCGCCAGACCAGCAGCAGCAGTAGTGACGGCGCCCAAGACAAGCCAGCCGCACACCTGATGGGCTACCCTCAGAGACAGGACCAGAACCAAGGTGAGAGACAGACAGACAGACAGCCAGCCAGCCAGCCAGCCAGCCTGACTGACTGACTGACTGACTGACTGACTGACTGACTGACTGACTGACTGACTGGACAGGACAGACAGACAGACTGACTGGACAGACAGACAAACTGACTGGACAGACTGACAGACTGACAGACAGACATACAGACACACAGACTGGATGAATGGATGGATGGATGGATGGATGGATTTCTCTGTCTCTGAAAAAATAAAGTTTTTGAATGTGAATGAATGAATACGAGAGAGAAAATGAAATGAATGAATGAACGAACGAATGAAGGAATGAATGAATGAATGAATGAATGGATGAATGAATGAATGAATAAATGGATGAATGAATGAATGAATTTCTCTTCTCTGAGATAAAAAAAAAGTTTTTGGATTTGAATTTGAATGAATGAATACGAGAGAGAGAAAATGAAATGAATGAATGAATGAATGAATGAATGAATGATCTTTATTTTTCAAGTGTTACAGATAAGCATTTACATGTTTTCCCATCCAGGCCTTGCTCTGATTAGGGACTATAAAAGAGAAACACAGCGAGAGAGACAGAGAGAGACAGACGCAGGTGGAAAGAACTGAATTCGAAATGGTTTAGTCAGTATAGGCTGTGAGCCACAGACATAGAGAGAAAGACAGGGGGAGGCAGGCTGATGATATTAAGGTTAAATCTGACAAACGTTTGTGATCTTATTGATTAATATGGTTGTTCTATTCTTTACTCTTTATCCTATTATATTATTTCGAGGATAATGGAATAAGCACTTTTTTTTACATTCAGTACCCGTGTTTATGTAGAAATGCCTACAAATTGAATCTGTAGCCACAACACAGAGGAGAACATATCTATAGGAATTACTGCTAATATGTAAACAGTGTTAAAGGTACCTTGGTGGTAAGGCTAAATTTAAAAAAAAGCAGATCTTCTTACCTACCAGCCGCCATGGCGCAGTGGTTAGCGCCTTGGGTTACGGACTGGAAGGGCGCGGGTTCGATTCCCATAAGAGTCATAGGGATTTTTCGGACTCCGGCCGGCTCCTACCCAGAGTGAGTATGCTGTGGGCTCAGTGGGAAGACTGGGACCACACAGTCGAGCTTCATCCACTTAACGGATGCGAGTTTGAGAGTGTTGCTCAAAATACCTGACCAACACTGCAGGTGTCTGTATCTCTCGGGCCCGGTTGACGCCGGGATATATTATGATAGTAAGCGTAGAGTACAACCCTGTCAAGTAGTCTCAAAGCATATGCACTTCCACAGCAGCATCATTACGTCATCCTCATTGTCATTGATCATCATGCATTAAAAAAAAAAAATTGCCTCTGATTCGGTGGTCCCGGTTTCTCTGGTCTCATGGTGACCTCAGATTCGGTTTGCCCATACACTTCTGTGCCTGTGATGAGTTTGTGTCAAAGCCTTTGGGGTTGGAGGTTCGCGGGGGACGGTCGTTGGAGGGACGTTGTGGTGGTTGCCACCTCGGGTGGGCAACTCACTCAGTCTGGCTCCGCGACTGAGCTAATACTGTCGTTAGTTGGGGGCTTAGTAGGTGGTGTCCTGCGTATGTTAGCTCAGAACAGGCACCACTGAACACCACCAAAGTGACCCAGCAGCAGTGCAGGGCCCCTCTGGCTGGTGGCCCCACGGCGGCCTGATAGTGATTGGCTCCCTGTGGACTTCCGACCCTGAGGATGAGACATAACAAATCTGGGTGTGGCTGTGGCGGGGAGTTGGAGATGAGCGGTGTGGGAGCAGTAGGACGGGGGGTCGTCAGAAGATGAGGCAGCAAAAAAAAAAAAAAAGAAAAAAAAAAGATCTTCTTACCTAAAAGCTAATGAATCTTCTGTTCAGTAAAACCTTGTAAATGCCACTCATGCCATTCATTCATTTATTCGTGCCATACATTCATTTAGTTACCCATTCATTCATCCATTCATTCATTCATTCATTCATCTGTTCATTCATTCATCTGTTCATTCATTCATTCATGCCATACATTCATTTAGTTATGCATTCGTCCATTCATTCATTCATTGATCCATTCATACACTCATCCATTAGTTTATTTAATCTTTATTGAATAAAAAAGAAATGTGTTAAGAACACGTTGTAACCTCCTCTACAACCGCTAACTGCTCCTCTCTCTCTCTCTCTCTCTCTCTCTCTCTCTCTTCTCTCTCTCTCTCTCTCTCTCTCTCTCTCCTCTCTCTCTCTCCCCCCCCCCCCCCCCCCCCTCTCTCTCCTCTCTCTCTCTCTCTCTCTCTCTCTCTCTCTCTCTTGAGCTTTCTATCGAACAATTCATGTTTTCATCCAGAATGACTGTACACTCACACTGTTGTACGTTCTCACCCCTTCACAAGGAACTGTTGTGTGTGGACCTGTCTAAAGACACTCACCTCAAGTCTGCCGTCTCTCTTGTGCAGTGCCCGGCCGGCAGTTCCCCATCGGCCTGTGGATCTACCAGGAGGACCTGGCCTTCATCAACCACGTCACCTACCGCTACGGCCGCATCGTGGTTCCCGAGGACGGGCTGTACTTCGTCTACAGCCAGGTGGCCTTCCTGGAGGTGCTCAGCCCCAGCGGCTCTGGCTCCGCCTCTTCAGGAGCCTACGGCACGGAGTCCCCCAGCCTCTCCCACTACCTGTACCGCTACAACATCATCTACCCCAACGGCGGCGAGGAGAAACTGGTGCAGAACTCCATCACCAAGTGCTGGGGCCCGAACAAGGCTTTCGGAGAGTACACCAGTTACCTGGGCGCCGTGTTCCACTTGAGGCAGGGCGACGAGGTCTTCGTCAAGGTATCCAACCTGACCATGATGGCCATGGATCCAAAGTCCAACTACTTTGGCATGTTTAAGATCTGAGGACACCTCTGACTTTTTAAGGGTGTAAGGGAGGGTTGTGGGGGGTGGAAAGAAAAAGAATATGACAGGGTGTGTTCGCTTATTTTCTTGGATGAGGTAGTTGAAATTGTCGCGTTTAATGTGGGGGACCATGTTGCATTATTTTTTTTTTGGCGCATTGAGTTAAATTTCTGAGAATACCTTTTGAACCATCCATCCATCCATCCATCCATATTGGTTGGCTCGATAATGTGCTTGACTGTTACTTCATGTGTTCTTTTTTTTAATCAAAAGTTTTATTTTGAAGTTAAAAAAAACAACGGGCAGGGGAGAGGGGTAGGTTGTGAATGCTTTGGGGACACAAGTCTTGATAAATTCTAAAAACAAAATCGCCCCATATGAATGATTGCCTCCTAAACCATGTTTGTGACAACTTTGTATGAAAGGCTGTGTAGCAGATCTTAACTTGGTGAATTGTTGCTGAGGTGTTCATTATTGTAGTTGTTTGGAAGTAGAGGCAGTTAGTGTCTGAGAGCATTGGAATAGTGGGACAAAATCAAATTTGGATCAAACAAATGCTTCCAGTGGCGTTTGCTGGGTCCACAAGATGTGCTATCTACAGTTAAAGAGTTTGGAAGTGGTATTACCTATGACATACGTAGTGTGGGTATTTCTGTGTTGTGTTGTATCCAACATAGAGAATCATTTTTAACAAATCTCTGCAGGCTAGAGATGACTGGAAAGTGTGGTTAATTAAATCTTGAGCTTAGTGTAAATCTGAGAGAAAGAGGGAGAAATTGAAATTGAATTGAATTGAACAGATTTTTATTTTTAGAAGCTGATAGAATAAGGAGGACAATTACATTTTTTTGCATTCAGCCAGGTGTAACAATGAGAAAAATTATTAACAGAAAGATAACAAAGAAAAAAAGAGGGGTACACACACCTCATTGTGTAAGTAATAATCTTACATGGCACACATGTCTTCACATAATAGTTGAACAACAGAAAGTAAGAGTAAAAAGAGAGAGAGAGAGAGAGAAGAGAGAGAGATGAGGAGAGAGAGAAGGAGAGAGAGAGAGAGAGAGAAGAAGAGAGAGAGTGTTACTGATAATTAAAAGAATTTACGATATTTCTGTTAAAAACATCGGTAGTGATTTATAAAAGATTCCTTTCCACAGAAGAGAAGAGTCTGCACAGCAGTCTGTGTCTGTGTCTGTGTGATGCAATGGCTGAGTCTGTCTGTAGCCACGGCCAGTTGTTCCCTGTATCAACCTGGGGTGTTGGCTTTTGCTGTTCACTTGGGACGTCTTGTTTTTCCTTCTTGGTTGCTGTTAATGACAACGTATTCCTTTTTGCCTCTGGGGAAAGGAGTTGAAAAAGTTTGTGACTTGTTCATCCTTCATTTCTTGGATTTTTCAGTAGCTGCTCTTCAAAATAAATGCGCTGTGACTGTAATTATCTCCAAGTAGGTGTATGTATTGTGGCGCTTTCGCTGTTTTGTAAATTGTGGACTAAATTTGATTTCAATGTTTTTCCATTCATTATTGCAGACCGCATAGTTGCGGTAATTCGTCATACTTAGCATATATAATATGGAGCTTGAAATGTCTTATATTTGCTGTTAGTTTGTATGAATGGCAGTATATTATGTTTTATATGGCAAAAACGCAGCAGATAGATAATATAACGTGACTGTTTCTTCTGCTATTCGATAATGGCATCCTGATAGGTATTTTATAATAATAAAACAGAATGATCTGATATGGGGAAAAAATCAGTGCATGGTGATATTGCAATGTTAAAGAAGATATTTTCTCAGAGGAAGAGGAGACTCACCATTCCACACCCCATCATGAAGACGGTAAAAGAGGCAAAGTATCACTCGGTCTGGTTCAGTCCTTTGTGCACATGCACGGTTCTGGGGGCAGAGAGCCTGTGGTTCAAATCCTGTTACCATTAGATATTGAGTAGAGAACTTGCCACTAGTTCTAGACGAGACGAGACGCTGTTTGCTGCATCCATCTAGTGCACTAAAAAGAATCCAAGTCAGCAGGAGATGTTATAGTCTTGGCATAAAATGTAGCGAAGTCACTTCCTTAGCTGCTAGATTTCATTACATGTAGTCTGGGAAGAGCGGTGTTGTAGTTGGCAGATGCACGTTCCATGTGGGTACAGCTCTGAAGTCTGATTAGAGAAATATGCAGTGATGTTACAATACAAAACATTGCAACACAATGCAATGCAATACCTTCAATTTCACCAATTCCTTAGTCTAGTAGACGGTTGGGCATCACTGAAGATTTTGCAACCAGCTTCCTCCACTCCCCACGGTCTTCAGCTTTCCATGGCAAGTCGTTCCACTCAAGGCCAGTCTTTCCATCGTTTTCTCTGTCTGCCTCTGCATCTCCCTCCTTGTACTGTTCCCTGTAGGACAGTCTTGGCCAGTCCAGATGTTCGTGTGACGTGCCCGTACCACTTAAATTTGCGTTTATTTCACTGGAGTCAGGAGCTCTTCATATGGTCCGATGGCGTTTTCAATTCTGGTGTTTACTTCATCATTAGTTATGTGATCTCTGTATAAGATACCAAGAAGTTTTGCAAAAGCATGTCATCTCCATTGCTTGTATAGTTATTTCAATGTCCACGTTCCACATGCGTACTCAAAATATAGACATGACCAGGGAACGCATCAGTCTGATCTTGAAGCTGTTGACGATGTTATTGTCGTTCTAGAGGACTTTCAGTTTGGTCATTGCAGCTGTGGTCTGGGCTATCCTATAGCTTCAAGATATTTAAAGGTTTGGACGGCCTCAATTTTCTTGCTGTCTATAATTCTTTCAGTGCCGATGCCGTTGGTACTATTTTGTCATCAGCTGGGTGTTCTCTGCACTGATCTGCATGACATATGCTGACGAGGATTCATCAAGGCGATTTACCAGGTTGACCAGCTCTTGCTCTTCACCAGCTAGGCCGTCGATGTCGTCGGCAAAACGTAAGTTTGTTATTGTCCTGCCTCCAATGTTTACTGTTCCCTCGTGATTCTAAAGTGAGTCGGCCATTATTCTCTCAAAAATGATGTTGAAGAGGGTGGGAGAGAGCAGACACCCTTGGTGTACTCCGATTGTGGTCCGGAACCATTCTTCAAAGTATGTTGTTGCCATAGTAGACCGCGCTGGCTGCATTGTTGTTAAGGCATTCTATGCTTCTGATCAGGTTGGCATTGATGTTATACAGCCTCATGGTTGCCCACAGAGCTGCATGTCAGACTCTGTCGAACGCCTTCTTTAAGTCTACAAAGACGTGGTAAAGATTGTGTTGGTGTTGAAAGTATTTCTCACAGAGCATTCTAAGGTTGAAATTTTGCTCTGTTGTGCTCCATCGTGTTCTGAAACCGGCCTGCTCTTCTTTGATGATCTCCTTAGCTTGAGGCTTTAGTCTGTTCAGGACTTTACTTAGAGGCTGATGATACAGTAGTTTTGGCAATGCAATACAATACAAAGCAATATAATATAAGCAAGTATAATATATATAAGAACAACACAGCAAAACACAAATCACTACAATGTACCGCAAGGCAACACTTGGCCACGCCATAATAATAATAATAATAATAGTAATAATAATAATGTATGGAATTTATATAGCGCTGAATCTCGTAAAGCAACAAATCAAAGCGCCCAATGCCATGTTACTCCATTCAACGCAAAAGAATACGAAGCAGCATAGCACAGAGCGCCGCGCAATCCAGTTCAATCCCAGATCATGTTGTTTGTTATATTACTATGATTGTTATGTAGTTTTTAAACCAATACCAGTCGTATATACTTAAGTAGGCCCATATATGCAGATTAGAGCATGACACGTGAATTTTTGTTTGTTTTAATTTTTCATGTAGACTTGTGAAGAGAGCATGTGCATAAGTGATAAGTGTATATCTGCTTGCACTGGATTGACTTGGAGCTTGAATAATTATAGCTGACGTAGTTTTAGTAGGAACAGAAATCCGTTTTTGCTTATTTGTTTGTAACGCTTAAATGGTATGGTCTGCATCCATGTATGATGGTTGGGATTGTACATTCCCTTGTTGTATGTAATGAAAGGACGTGTGTATATATTTTTAAATCCGTCTTTTTGTCTCTGTCTCTGTCTCGGCTTCTGTCTCTGTCTGTCTGTTTTCTCTCCAGCTACGTCTGTGCATGTGTCTCTATCTTTTAATGTGTTGTGTTGTGTGTGTGTGTGTGTGTGTGTGTGTGTGTGTGTGTGTGTGTGTGTGTGGTGTGTTGTGTGTGTGTGTGTGTGTACGTGTGTGTTTTGTGTGTGTGGGGTTGTGTGTGTATACTTGTGTACGTGTGCGCGTGCGCACGCGTGTGTGCAGCACATTTACTCCCGCATGTATGCATGTCTAGCTATGTGTTTACTCATATTTGCAGATGTGTGCGAGCGCGTGAAAAAGCAGGAGAGAGAGAGAACGAGGGCGGGGGGGTGGGGGGGGGGGGCATGTCTTGGTCTGTGTGTTGGTCTGTCCTTACATCTATCGACCTCTATAGTTAAAAAAATGTTTTGGATTATTTGCCGGGGCGTCCATTGTAAATAGCTTTCATGCAAACGTGGAGAAAATACCTATCATGTTTCACAGCTGCAGTTGTATCCAGTGTACCCATCAAGTTCTGCTAATGCATGCTCTCTTGAAATTCCAGCAAGTTATGTGTGCGCGCGCGTGGGTGTGTGTATGTGTGTGTTATTGTGTGTGTGTGTGTGTGTGTGTGTGTTTGTGTGTTGTGTGTGTGTGTGTGTGTGTGTGTGTGTGTGTGTGTGTGTGTGTGTGTGTGTGTGTGTGTGTGTAGCAACTGAGATCCGTTGCGGTTTTTTTCAGCTTTCTCATTAATTTGGGTTGATCCTTTTCAACATCATAACCATATAGGTCCACTATTCAAATATTGTGTCAGTTGGTTTTTTTGTGTGTTATGTACAAAATAAAAAACATTTGTGGACGGACTGTAAGAATTGAATAACAGCAAACAATTTCAGACACAAAACAGCCTGGTGTTGATAAAGTGCAGTAGGCCATAACACTTCATTGATGTCGGATACACATTGTGCTTATACGTCATGCCGAAAGACGTTCCTGATTATTTTACATCACGTTTCATTGTGTTGATTGTGCAAGTACAGAACACTAAAGAGCGTCATCTTTGTCTTCAAATTCGATTCGCCTGTGGGCTTTACGTTTCAAAAGTTTCCTGTATGCTATAAGGTTCTGCGGTGGTAACCTTTTGTACGCTTTGTATTCATCATCGCCAAAATGAGATTTCCAAATTGTGTGTGATCTGTTTTGTCAGTGCGGTGGGCTGAAATGAAGTAGGTGAATTGTTATGTCCGATTGTGAGGGAGTTGCCATGTATATCTATATCATTGCCAAGGTATAAATTAATAATAAGATGTAGTATAATATTTTCTTGCGAATATTGCTCAGAAAAAGTGTGTCACATTGTGCGTCAGAGAGTGAGTGAGTGGGTGAGAGAGTATGTGTGTGTTGGTGTGTGTTGTGTGGTGTGTGTGTGGTGTGTGTGTGTGTTTGTTCTTGTTCTTGTTGCTGCTGTTGTTGTAAAAAAAAAGGTTTTACGAAGAACACCATGCGATTTTCAAGTGTACTACAGCATGTATGTATTTTCCTGATTGCTTAGAAATTCACCATGATTTCTTCTTTTCACTGACGTTTACCTGAAGATTGTAGAAACAAACTCTGAGTGAAAATAATTCCATTCAAGTGCTGCAGGTCCACGTCAAATTGTTCATGTTTCTTTTGGTGATGTTTCAATTGACAAGGTCATTTTTTGTCCAAACTGTTGCTCTTGTTTATACTTACCTGTGTTCAACGTTGGTTAATTGATACTGCCTTTTTGAGGATCTATTATAGAACGATGGTAAGATTGTGAAGGCCTGCACCTGTTTCGTTAGAAAAGAAGAAATGAGCATAATTGATACTGCCTTTTTGAGGGTCTATTATAGAAAAGTAGAAAGAAGTGGGAAAGAATGCACCTGTTTCGATAGAAAAGAAGAAATACACATTCGCTGGTATCCAGCAATATATTCTTTGTCTCTCTCTCAACAATTATAAAATATATGAGTTCATCATTCATAAAAGTAGGCACGAGCACACACACACACACACACACACAACACACAACACACACACCACACCACACAACAGAGTATGAGAGAGGGAGAGGGAGGGAGAGAGGATAAGCCCGAGCTGCAATATCTACTTAACAGGTATGGCTGTGTTTGTGTGCATAACCAGAAATTAAAACCCGAACAAAGGAACAAATAAATTAACAAACAAGCACACAAATTAACAGGCATCTACAGCTGACGTCTCCGTTGATAAATAAGTCAGCAATAAAAAACAAATTACTCCTATATAATCCTTTGCTGACAACTGCAAGTTTTGTTGTGGTTTTTTTGTTGTTGTTTGTTGTTGTTGTTTTTTTTTGGGGGGTAATACATGACACAAAATAGGGAAATTTGTTAATGATAAACATGTTTTAGCATTCTCTTTTTCTATCTTTCTTGTTTTCTATAATGGTTTTTTAAAATTTTCAACGTTTCAAATGTGTTTACATTCCCAGTTTTGTTGTTGTTTGGTTGGTTAGCTTTTTTGGTTATGTTTTGTTGTTACATTCGCTCTGTAGATTATTCAAACAGACTTCATATATTTACATCTTCATTTTTCGCAAATAGATTTTGAAGTCTGTAATCTTTTGAGTGTTCGATTTTGAAAAACAAAATCAAACTGTGTTCATTGCTGTATTTTTTGTTGTCTTGTCTATGTTAAAATTTGTTTTTTTAAAATATTATTTTTCTCTGTCCATTTTTAAAATCCCTAGCAATTGTTTGCAGTAGACAATGAAAACTGCAAGAGTTATTTCCATTTCTTTTTTTATGGACTTTGTTGTTTTACATATTTTGTTACATATGTATTCTGTCTGCAAACATGTTAGAGCATTGTTTTCGGAAACTAATCTTTTGTTTTCTTGGATTTATCAAGGTTTAGTTAGGCTTATGGAAACTCTTTAAGAAGCTTACTCCATGGGCCTGTTCCCAATTAATATATTCATTCTTTAAAATAAGTGTTCTCTGTCTTCTCTTCTCTGTCTGTATACGTCTGTCTGTCTGTCCGTCTTCATCTTCTCTCTCTCTCTCTCTCTCTCTCTCTCTCTCTCTCTCTCTCCATTCTTCTTTTAGCAGACTAGGGGGATAGATATGGCTGGAATTTCCTTGTTAAACACATGTGGTCAAAGCCCCCCTCTTCCCTGAAGCAATGGCTGCCTGAAGACTGCCCTGGAAAACTTGCTTGTTGAGCTCCTCTCTCTTCTGCCAGTGCTGTTGTTGTTGTCTCTGTTCTGAGCGATGTGTGTGTGTGTGTGTGTGTGCGTGTGTCTGTGTGTCTGTATGTGTCTGAGTGATTCTGATGAATAAACATGTGATATTTTTGTAAAGACACTGCTGTGTTCGTTGTCTTGGCTTCTGTTCTCTCTCTCTCTCTCTCTCTCTCTCTCTCTCTCTCTCTCTCTCTCTCTCTCTCTCTTCTCTCTCTCTCTCTCTCTCTGTCTGTTTGTGTGTGTGTGTGTGTGTGTGTGTGTGTGGTGGTGTGTGCGGGTGTGTGTGTGTGTGTGTGTGTGTGTGCCAGTGTTTGGAGTGATAAACTGTTTATATTGACGACGTGTCTGTCCTTTCTATCTCTTTCTCTGTCTGTCGGTCTCTCTCTGTCTCTCTCTTTCTCTCTCTCTCTCTCTCTCTCTCTCTCTCTCTCTCTCTCTCTCTCTCTCTCTCTCTCTCTCTCTCTGTCTCTCTCACTCTTCTCTCTGCTCTCTCTCTCTCTCTCTCTCTCTCTCTCTCTCTCTCTCTCTCTCTCTCTCTCTCTCTCTCTCTCTCTTTCCACTTCTGCTAATATAATAGAAACATCTGTTCCAGAGTTTGGTCTTAGTAATCATTATCCAATAATGTACTTGGTATGCTTGGTATCAAGCTTTCTTCCTATATTTGACAAACACGCACCACTTAGAACTAAACGAGTTAAATTTAAAGAGAAACCTCCATGACTTACTGCCGAAATTAATGCTGCCATTGCAGAACGTGACAAACTGCTAAGATCAACAGGTAAAGATGCGGACTTTAAAAAAATAAAGGAATAAGATAACAGCTATGAAAAGAACCGCTGGTAAGAAATGTTTCAGAGATCTCGTCTTATCAACAAGAGACACACAGCCTGTATGGAAAACAGTCAATCAGCTAGCTTGTAAAACATCAACATCTACTCCTCTTTCTGTTAACTGACTGTCAGCTGAAGATATTGTAACGGGGCGGTAATAAGATTACCTCCCATGCGATCATAGTCCTGTTGTAGCGACGTGTTACTAAATTGGGACACACCTGCGAATAGTGCGGTACATGTTTCGTTGGATGGTGGTTGAACAGCTCGTGTTTCATGTAACTCGTCTATACGTTAGAATGTGGATACTGTGCAGCATTTTTTGGAGACCACATCCAATCTGTGAGACCGTGCCGTGAAGATAGCTGCATTCTGCCTTGGGGACGATTGCAATGTATTTTTGTGATGGATAGTTATTACGTGATCTTTAACTTTCATATGTGATCTAGATTGTTTTGTATAGACTGAATGTTTTGATATCAGTACTGTACACGAAGTGTTAAAGGAATGATGCTCGTTACTGCAGTAAAATGCAGGGTGCTTGGATAAGCCAGGTAGTAGAGTTAGGAAGATCTCAGCACCTGTAATTCCAGAGCTGTTGTATGGAACGAGCAGGTTAGCAAAGGTAATATTGCAGGTGCTGAAGTTGTTAGCGTGTTTTTCTTTTTTCCTTGTGTGAGTTATTTTTCTTTTATTATGGAATATGACTGTGCTCCAGTCTCCGTGTGTATGCAGTTTTGTAAATTTTGTTATCCGTTCCCACCGGCACACAATAGCCTACACTTCCAAAAAGCGGAACAGGTTTTACGCAAGATGTTCTGCGTGTGTTCGCACAAGGGACCTCGGTTTATAGTCTCATCCAAAGGACTATTGGGTGGCAGTGGAGTCTGCACTGGTGTTAAATTCAGAGGAAAAATCCTCTTGAACGAGATTCAATCCCGGGTTAGCAGATACTGACAGACCGATATTGAAAGACAAGAGTGGTGGACAGAGAGAGACTCGAGGAGATACACAGAAAATGAGAGAGAATGAGCGGAAAGGTTGGAAAGGAAAGGGGACGGACTGAGAGAGAGATGAGAGAGAGAGAGAGAGAGAGAGAGAGAGAGAGAGAGAGAGAGAGAAGGGGACTCAACACAGAGAGAGAGAGAAAGAGAGAGAGAGAGAGAGAAGGGAACCTCAAGAGACAGCATCTGATTGAAGAAAACAGTGAATGAAAAATAGCAAAGAAAAGAATGGATGAAGTAAAAGCAAAAATAGAAATGGATGAAGTAAAAGCAAAGAAAGAAATGCGCGAGACTTGTTGAAACGCAGGGGCAGGGCATTTCATACAGGACCTTGGAAGAGCTTGGTGAGAGAAGCACTGGGAGAGGGAAGAGGGGAGTAGTGGTGAAGCTGAGGGAGGAAGGAAGGAAGGAGGAAAGAGGAGGAGGAGTGCGGGTTTTTTTTTTATCCATGGCAAGCGGAAAGGGGGGTGGGGTGGCATAGAGAGTGTTTTGGAGATGACCTTTTAGATTGGATTGTCACTGGCAATGTTAAAAGAAAGAGAGGTAGGATGGACACTGATCAATCCAATTATCAGTCTGTTGGTCAGTCAACAGCAGCAGAAGATGCAGTAACTTAAGCAGTAGCAGCAGCAACAGTAAAGGGAACAAAAGTAATCGCAGCAGTATTGAGACCCGCGCCAACTGCCGCAGCAACAAGTGTAACAAACGTAGCATTAGCAAGAGCAACTTCAATAGCAGCAAAACCAGTAACCGTAACAGCAACATTTCAAAGGTAAAGGTGTCCCAAAACCTATGTGGTCATAGGGGAGCGAGGTGTCAAAGACCTCACTTCTCTAGGGCCAGCATATTGAGGGCGGCGCCCATCTCCTCTCCCTCGCTGCTTTACCTTCCCTGACCCTAAAGAGGGCAGGTACCCATTTACAGCTGGGTGAACTGGGGGGCTGTACTGAAGAAAAGGTGCACAAACGGTCATCCATCCAACTGGTAACCACGCTCGACGCTGCTTAACATGGCTGGGGGAAAGCGAGTGCTCTGACTCTGAGTTATCCCCACAGCTACTGTAGTTGCACTGAAAATAAGCAAAGGAAGATGCCAGCAGAAACAAAAGTACCAGCAGTACCAGCAGCAGAGGAAGCAACAATGTGAGCAACAGCAGTATCACCACTAGCAGTAAAAGCACACCAGCAACAGACACAGCACAAGCAGCAGCAGCAGCAGTTGTGACAAACACAAGTAGTAGTAGTAGTAGTAGTAGTAGTAGTAGTAGTAGTAGAAGTAGTAGTATATAGTAGTAGTAGTAGTAGTAGCAGCAGTAGTAGTAGTAGTAGTAGTAGTAGCAGTTGTGACAAGCACAACACAAGTAGTAGTAGTAGTAGTAGAAGTAGTAGTAGTAGTAGTAGTAGTAGTAATAGTAGTAGTAGTAGTAGTAGTAGTAGTAGTAGTAGTAGTAGTAGCAGCAGCAGTAGTAGTAGTAGTAGTAGTAGTAGTAGTAGTAGTAGTAGCAGTTGTGACAAGCACAACACAAGTAGTAGTAGTAGTATTAGTAGTAGTAGTAGAAGTAGTAGTAGTAGTAGTTGTAACAAACACTACACAAAAATAAGTAGTAGCAGTTGTGACAAGCACAACACAAGTAGTAGTAGCAGTTGTGACAAACATTACACAAGTAGTAGTAGTAGTAGTTGTGACAAAGACAAGTAGTAGTAGCAGTTGTGACAAACACAAGTAGTAGTAGTAGTAGCAGTTGTGACAAACATAACACAAGTAGTAGTAGTAGTAGTTGTTGTGACAAACATAACACAAGAATAAGTAGTTGCAGTTGTGACAAGCACAACACTAGTAGTAGTAGTAGTTGTGACAAACACAACACAAGTAGTAGTAGTAGCAGTTGTGACAAACGCAACACAAGTAGTAGTAGTAGCAGTTGTGACAAACACAAGTAGTAGTAGTAGCAGTTGTGACAAACATAACACAAGTAGTAGTAGCAGTTGTGACAAACATAACACAAGTAGTAGTAGTAGTAGCAGTTGTGACAAACATAAGTAGTAGTAGTAGCAGTTGTGACAAACACAAGTAGTAGTAGTAGCAGTTGTGACAAACATAAGTAGTAGTAGTAGCAGTTGTGACAAACATAAGTAGTAGTAGTAGCAGTTGTGACAAACATAAGTAGTAGTAGTAGCAGTTGTGACAAACACAAGTAGTAGTAGTAGCAGTTGTGACAAACACAACACAAGTAGTAGTAGCA
>CM054155.1:55713379-55715879 GCA_028751875.1 Rapana venosa
CACTGTAACACCAGATTGCGACACACTGAAACACCAGATTGTGAAGACTGAAACAGCAGATTGTGGACACTGAAACATCGGATTGTGATACACTGTAACAGCAGATTGTGACACACTGAAACACCAGATTGTGACACACTGTAACACCAGATTGTGACACACTGTAACAGCAGATTGTGACACACTGAAACACCAGATTGTGGCACACTGAAACAGCAGATTGTGACACACTGAAACAGCAGATTGTGACACACTGTAACAGTAGATTGTGACACACTGTAACAGCAGATTGTGACACACTGTAACAGCAGATTGTGACACACTGTAACAGCAGATTGTGACACAATGAAACAGCAGATTGTGACACACTGAAACAGCAGATTGTGACACACTGAAACAGCAGATTGTGACACACTGTAACAGCAGATTGTGACACACTGTAACAGCAGATTGTGACACACTGTAACAGCAGATTGTGACACACTGAAACAGCAGATTGTGACACACTGAAACAGCAGATTGTGACACACTGTAACAGCAGATTGTGACACACTGTAACAGCAGATTGTGACACACTGTAACAGCAGATTGTGACACACTGTAACAGCAGATTGTGACACAATGAAACAGCAGATTGTGTGAACAAAATTTGTAAAAAGCAGAATTGTGACACACTGTAACAGCAGATTGTGACACACTGTAACAGCAGATTGTGACACACTGTAACAGCAGATTGTGACACACTGAAACAGCAGATTGTGACACACTGAAACAGCAGATTGTGACAACAGCAAGCGAAGCCTGGGTACCCCCCTTTGCCAGCCCCATGTCACACGTGAGTGGTGACGTCCCTCCACTCCATCCCTCACAAGAAGACTCCCAGTGCAAGAGCAAGCAGCAGAGATGAATGCAAAGTGTGTCAGTGCGAGGCAGAGGAGTTTTGAAGAAAGAGGAGAGCAGACAGATCTGATGGGAACTCGAAAAGGACGGACAGAAAGGACGGAGAGTGGGTGGGTGGGTGGGACAGGAGGGATTTTCTAAATGGTTGAGTGCGTTCCCATCTGTCTGTGGCCTGTTGATCTTGTCTGATTTGAAGCAGTGAGGAGAGATGCTTTGTGAGGTTTCAGTGGAGAGAAAGAAGAAGAGAGAGAAAAAGAGAGAGAGAGAGATACAGAGACAGAGAGAGACAGAGAGAGACAGAGACGTAGAGATAAACAGAGAGACAGAGAAAGCACAGCACTAGAAATATTGACAACTGGATTTTTTAAAAACCGACTTGGGAGTACTACAATTCACTCTCCTTTTCTTGAAAAGTTCAAATAAGTAATGCTGTGATTCGTATGACTCCGTTTAACAGGAACAAAACACTCCAAACAGCCTTTGACAGCCCTAGCTTACAGCAAAAAAAGAGATTCTTTAATACTGAAACTAAACTATGACATTTTCAAGCTAAATGAAATAAAACACAACATGTAAAACAACAACTAACTACTACACAGTTCCACCACGAAAATGAAGAAAATGAATGTAACCAACAACTGAAGTGCTCCGTGGTAAATCAGATAAAACGCAAACTGTTCACTCATCCTAAGTGTGTTTCAATATGCATCGACTGGTTTTCCTGTCAAACTGCTCAGTTTTCCTCTTGATAAAACAGCTGTGTATGTAGATAATACAAATGTAAAACACATGTGGCTAACACAAGCAGACATTCCTGGCAAATGGAATGTAGAGGCTGAAGAAAAAGTTCACACTGGTTTAGACGTGCATCATCTTCAGTACTACTGAGACAAAGAGCTTCTCTCGAAGACAGTGTGAATGAGGGCTGGATGAACAAATCATCTATCTATCTATCTATCTGTCCCGTAGTCTGACAACCCTCAAAGACTCAACAACCAGTTCCCTCCATTCCTCTTTCTGTTCTGCCTTTCTCAGGGTTTTGTTGAGTTCTAGGCCTGTCCATTCGCTGATGTTATCCTCCAGCTCTTCCTTGGTCTGCCTCTCTTCTTCCTCCTTGGACAGTGCCTTGTAAAACTGTCTTTGCAAGTCCTTTAGGATCTTGTGACATGCCCATTCCATTTAAGTTTACAAATCATAAAACTTTTTTTTAAAAGTACTGCCATAGGTTTGTAGTGGAGGCTACAATAATGGACTCTGTTTACGTAGGGCAAAGAGGTATTTTGCTGCATGCAACGAGACATGATGTTTATTTCGTGCAGTGCAAACAGCTGGTTTCCTCTTTCACTCCTGGTTGTTTTATACACAAGGCTTTGTGTCATCTAGTGATTATCTGTCCCTGCCTTCAATGACTGGAATTCCCATCACCCTGCCGAAGTGTGTCATCTGTGTGTGTGTGTGTGTGTGCTGTTGATTATGTGTGTGGTGTTGCATGGTGTGTTGTGTGTGTGTGTGTGTGTGTGTGTGAAAACGGTTGATTATTGTTGGTTGCATGTGTAGGAGTGGATCGATTGCAAGCGCTTTGATTTGTTTTTACAAGAAT
>CM054155.1:55720879-55755879 GCA_028751875.1 Rapana venosa
AGGGTGTAGCCCCCTGTTCCAGCCCTCCATCACGAAGGAGCGAACTATTGTATGCACTGACAAACTCGATTTCTGGATGCCTGGCAGGAGTAAGACTGGCTGATGAAAACAGTGTAATAGGATACACATGACTAGCATCAAGAAAGGAAGACAGAAAACAGGAGGAAAGCAAGACAGAAGAAAGGACGAAGGAAGAAAGGGAGGAACAAAAACGGGGAAAAAGTTATGATTGAATAAGAAAGTAAAGAAAAAAGTGAAGAATAAAATCACAAAGCAAGAAAAAGAAGCAAGAAAGGAGTAAGGAAAAAGTTTTGTTTTATGATTATTTAGGTGTGTGGTGGTGGTGTGTGTGTGTGTGTGGGTGTGTGTGGGGTGGGTGTGGTGGGGGGGGGGGGGGGGGTTGGTTATAGTCTACTCTTTTCAGAAGTGTACGATCTCCCAGTGATAAAATAGAAGAAGACGGAGAAGAAAAAAGTACAAGGAAAGGCAAACAAACAAGACGGTGTTTTCATCGTGAGTTGTAAAGCCGTTACAGCCATGTGTGTAAAGCAGAGATGTTTTTCCAACAAACAACTGCCCTTTGTGTGCCAAGCATTTGCAGCCTTAGGCTACAGTCTGATAGACTCTCTCTCTCTCCTCCCCTCCCTCCCCTCTCTCTCTCTATCTCTCTCTCTCTCTTCTCTTCTCCTATCTTGTGTTTCCCTTTGTACTCCTGTTTCAATCTCTTTCTAATAGTTCCTATGTGTGCCAGGATATGATAGTAAGCGTCGAGTACAACCCTAGGCCATATTTATCAAATAGTCTCAAAGCATTTGCACTTCCAGAGCAGATTCATTGCATAATACCCATTATCATTCATCATCATGCAATACAAAAAAAATTGCCTCTGATTCGGTGGTTCCATTTGCTCTGGTCTCATGGTGACTTCAGATTCGATTTCCCCATACACTTCTGTCCCTGTGATGAATTTGTGTCAAAGCCTTGGGGTTCGAGGTTCGGGGGGGAAGCGGTATTTGGAGGGACATTGTGGTGGTTGCCACCTGGGGTGGGTGATTCAGTCTGGCTCCGCGACTGAGCTAATACTATCGTTAGTAGAGGGCTTAGTAGGTGGTGTCCTGATATGTTAGCTCAGAACAGGCACCACTGAACACCACCAAAGTGACCCAGCAGCAGTGCAGGGCCCTCCTGGCTGGTGGCCCCATGGCGGCCTGATAGTGATGGGCTCCCTGTGGACGTCCGACCCTGGGGATGAGACATAACGAATCTGGGTATGGCTGTGGCGGGGAGATTGGAATGAGTGGGTGGGGGCGAGCAGGACAAGAACGTCACAGAAGATTAGGCCACAAACAGACAAAGAAAAAAATGAAAAGAAAAAACCCACTCTACCCTTTCTTCTCCTAGTCCGTTTTCCCACAAGCACACATACAAACAAACAAACACCTTGACAGACCAGGCATTCATTTTCACTTGCATAAGTAGTCAACATTCACATCCTCTCCCTCCCTCGCCCCTCATTCCTACACACACAAGCATGACTGTGTCCTTTTCATATGACAAAAATACATCAAGCCTTCCACTGGTACAAAATAGTGCAGTGAGGTCAAATAAACAAAATAACAATCACGCATCAACTCCAACACCAGCAGCAATGAAAAAGAAAGAAAGAAAGACAGAAAGGAGAAAAACAAAATAATATAAAACTATATAATTCTATTTGTGTGTGTGTGTGTGTGTGTGTGTGTGTGTGTGTGTGTGTGTGTGTGTGTGTGTGTGTGTGTGCACGTGGGTGCGCGCGTGGGTGCGGGTGTGCGTGTGTGTGTGCGCGTGTGTGTGCGCGCGTGTGTGTGTGTGTGTGGTGTGTGAGCGCGCGCGTGTGTGCGCGTGCGTGCGAGTATGTTTGTGGATTTAAAAAAAATTCTTTTATATCGAGGATAATGGAATAAGCACTTATATGCTTGTGTGTATGTGTGTGTGTGTGTGTGTGTGTGTTGTGGTGGTGTGTGTGTGTGTGTGTGTGTGCGCGCGTCTCTCTCTCTCTCTCTCTCACCTCTCTCTCTCTCTCTCTCTCTCTCTCTCTGTGTCTGTCTCTCTGTGTATATAGTATAGATCAGCGTCATTATACCAGTCCCCACTTTTTGCTAAAATCAATGGGTCCAAGCCTTGCCACTTGGACACTGTCATGACGTGTCCTGGCAAGCCTGAGGAAATAATGCGCAGCGACACTGCTTCTGAAACACTGTGGGGAGAAATGAGGTTTGCTGATCCCTCCACTCCTTAAACAGCGGCCATTCCGCCACTACACACAGCTGCTGGTTTGGCTGCTTTTGGGGTGGCCAGGGGAGTAGCTCTGTGGGTAGCTCGAGTGGGCTTTCGTGATTGCTGAAGACCACAAACGTTTTTCTTTCACTTCATCAATATTTCTGCTAATCCCTCTCTCTCCTCTCTCTCTCTCCTCTCTCTCTCTCTCTCTCTCTCCTCTCTCTCTCTCTCTCTCTCTCCTCTCGTCTCTCTCTCTCTCTCTCTCTTCTCTCTCTCTCTCTCTCTCTCTCATTGCTGAAGACCACAAACGTTTTTCTTTCACTTCATCAATATTTCTGCTAATCCCTCTCTCTCTCTCTCTCTCTCTCTCTCTCTCTCTCTCTCTCTCTCTCTCTCTCTCCTCTCTCCATCACCTGTGTATATATAAAATGGCAGCAATATATGTACGCCTAAAGCCTGTTTTGAATGACAAAAAGGATTCTGTTTTGATAAGAGGTGCTATACTTTCCTATGTACGACACACGTACTTACATCTGAGTTAATCTGTCTGTTTTTGCACTGCCTTATTTGAAGAACTTGGAGCTGGCCAATTAGAAGTGGGTAGGTTTTGACCACTGTAGCTGTTCGGTAAATAGTACATGACCTCTTGACCGCGCTGTGTGGTACCGTTACCGTTGGTGATAAGTTTCATGAAGAGCTGCTTAGTCTCCGTGTTCTTTCTTTCCATGAAAAGACACAAAAAGGTTTCTGCTTGTATTTCCAATCCTATTGCTGTTTGGTCTGTGAGTGAGTGAGTGAGTGAGTGTGTGTGTGTGTCTGTCTCCCTTCAAGATTTAGACTTTGAATGCTGTGATCATGCAAATTTGCGCGTGCGCGCGCGCGCGTGTGTGTGTGTGTGTGTTTTATTTCTTATTCTTTTATTTCGAGGATAATGGAATAAGCACTCGTGTGCATTTTTACATCTAGTCCCCGTGTTTAAGCAGTTTTGTCAATTTTGTAATCCGTACCCTCCGGCACACAATGGCCTACATTTCCGTAAAGCTGCGCAAGATGTTCTGCGTGCGTTTGCACACGGGGCCTCGGTTTATAGTCTCATCTGAAGGCTGGACTTTATAGGGGACTGGAGTCGGCGCTGATGTTAACTCCAGAGGAAAAATCCTCTTGAACAAGATTGGAACTGGGGTCAGCAGATCACGAGCACAGTGTGCATTACTCTGACCATCAGGCTATCCCGTCTCTCCTGTGTGCGCGCATGTGTGTGTGTGTGCTTGATTTATTTTTCTGAGGGTTGAGGATGTTAATATATGTTTTTAAACACATTGACAAAAACAAGCAAGCCAACATCAGAAGTATATCAATATTTATATACAACTAGATGGTGTAATTCTGAGCTATGCTGTTTTTAAAAAGCTGTTATCAGAACTTTTAAATCGACTTGTGGCAGATTTTTAGCTTGGACTCTCTAATGTTGCATTGTATTGCATCGTATTATGTTGTTTTGCGTTGTATTGTCACGGCAGAGTTCTCTGCTTGAAATTCGGGATGCCCTTCCCGGGGGAGAGCACGTCGCCCAAAGAGCAGCGCCACCCATTATTTCTTGTTGTTTCTTTTCTTGTCTGCCTGTGTATTTGCTTTCCTGTCAGAGGTTGTTGTTGTTGTTTCATTTAACAGAACTTTGCCATAGACAACTCTCTAGTTGCTGCGAGTTCTTTTACGTGCGTTAAAGGCGTGTTACACACAAGATCTTGGTTTATTGTATCATCCGAAAGACTTGCACCCAGACCACAACTCACGGTGGGGGAACAGTTCCGAGCATAAATGGGAATCAAACCCCCACACTCTTTGAACCCAGACTTTTCACATTCTAGGTAAGTGCCTTACCTCTAGACCATCAATCCACCATGTATATAGATATAGAAACCGAATGAACTGTGCGACTGAGTTATCTTTTTTTGTTTGGCCTTGTTTTCTTGCTTATCTGTGTATTTACCTATTTACTTTTATACTTGTTACATAATGACAGACTCTTCTTCATTATAGCTGTCGTGATCAGTTGGTCTTTAAACGTAACCGATCTTTGAAAGGAGTGTACGTTTTCTGTTAGTAACACGCTCTGTTTTCCACCTGAACTCTGACTTAGTCACGTTCTGGCGTTCTCTATCTAAGAAGCAGCCGTAGCCTAGCCCCCTCTGCTTATCGCCTGCATGCTTCAGCAAATTGCAAACCCCATCTGCCGGCAACACTGACCTCCTTACCTGGCCCTCCTACCTGTTTCCCTTCATGCTTTAAACGTACCAGTCGTAGGAATGCCCCCCCCCCTCTCTCTGTGTCTCTGTCTCTCGCTCTGTCTCTGTCTTTGTCTGTCTCTGTCTTTCTGTCTGTCTCTGTCTCTCTCTCGTTTATTCCCCTCCCCCCCCCCCCCCCCCCCCCCCCCCCCCCCCCCCTCTTTGCCGAAAAATTACGATTCGTATGGTTTGTTTTATTGGTTGCTAATGTTAGTGGTAGGTTTCTTTTTTGTGGTTTGTTTCCTTGTGTGGGGTTGGTAGGGGGAGGTTAATGATTGTTGACTTTTTAGCAACGTTTGACTGAAGTCTCTCTCTCTCTCTCTCTCTCTCCTCTCTCTCTCTCTCGATGATGATGATGATGATGACGATGACGACGATGACGATGATGACAACGACGATGGTGGTGGTGGTGGGTGGTGTTTTTAAACAGCTGTAATGGATTTTGAGAATAGAATTCATTTTCGATGAAATGGTCTGAAGTTCAGAGTTGTCACTTTTTGGTGGACAAGTTCGGTACTGCAGAAAACTGTGCTTGTACAATTAATTGCTTTGCTGACTCCATTTCTCATGTGATACAATTTCAACACCAGAAAGCAGCATCCCTCAAGCGGTGATGTCCTGTCGGGTAGCATGGCGGCGTTAGCTCTAGTGAAAGAAGTTCACAGTAGCTCACTTCCCTTTCTCTCGTACAGCTAGTTGCCAAAGCTGCACAGGGAACTGTCTGTCGTTCGTGCTCTCTACAGACAGAGCAGCTCAGGTGCTGGCGCTGACCAGACAGTGTCATCACCAGCCGAATGCTTGTGATGTCATTGGGGGACGGGATAGCCTAGTGGTTAGAACATTGTGCTCGCAATCTGACGACCCGGGTTCGATTCCCGTTCAAGGGGATATTTTCTCCTGGAGTTAACATCAGTGCAGACTCCACTCTCCCCAAAAGTCCTTCGGAGGAGACTATAAACCGAGGTCCCGTGTGCGAACGCACGCAGAAGATCTTGCACACACGTTAAATCCTGTTTCGCTTTTCGTAAGAGTAGGCCATTGTGTGCCGGTGGGAACAGATGACAGAATTTACAAAACCGCATACACACGGGGACTGGATGTAAAAAAGCACATGAGTGCTTATTCCATTATCCTCGATATAAAAGAATAAATAAATTGTGCAAAGACATGAGCATTGCCCTCTGCCTACTTGCTTTTCTCATTCCTGCTTCTACCTATCCTGTTTGTTTCGATTGAGAAGGTCTTGATTCATTCGATTCCATTTTCCTTATTTATACCTTTTAGTTGAGTTTTTCTGTCGCTTTGCTTCTTTTCTTGTCTTTGTTTATTTCTTTCTTTCTTTTTTCTGTCTTTACCTTTTCTTTGTCTCCTTGCTATCTGAAGCATGTATTTAATTCGCATATGTAGTTCAGCTTGTTTCAGCTAATTGACATGCTGCTTGTGAAAGTCAAACAGTTTTTTGTTGTTCTACCTTTTGGAAAGTTTGGGTAACAGTAACACACGCACTATTTCTATTTAAATGTTCACAACTCTACTGTTTACACCATGATACTCTATGGACTGAAAGGAGGACAATATTCCCCTCAATCAGAAACGGTGGTAGACATGTAGCTGCGTGGCCATGTTGGTTCGTTTTCTGCACCAGGCTGAGAATGTGCTTGTGTACCCAGAGATAAGGAAGGACAGCTCAGATTGTAGAGAGCGAGGAATCAGCATTGAGACTGAATTGGAGTAGTGTATCTTATGAAGAGAACGGGACAGCTCAGTGGTCAGAGCACTCGCTTTCCCCAGCCAAGGTTAAGCAGCATCAAGCGTGGTTACTAGTCGGATGAGTGACCATTTGTACGCCTTGGCTTTAGTACAGTTCCCCCAGTTCGCCCAGCTGAAAATGGGTACCTGCCCTCTTTAGGGTCAGGGAAAGTAAAGCAGCGAGGGAGAGGAGATGCCCACCGCCCTCAATACACTGGCCCCTAGAGAAGCTGAGGTCTCTGACGCCTCGCCACCCTACGACCACATAGGTTATGGGACACCTTTACCTTTATGAGAAGAACAGAGTGAGGATTCAGCATATAGACTGACATCAGTCTGTCTTATGAGGAGAACAGAGTGAGGAATCTAGCTGAATGCCTGAATGATGTGTAACCACTGAATGAAGATAGTCCGTTTCATTTTTTTCCCCATTTTATTACGTTTAATAACGTGTACCTATAGACCATATAATGACGAATCAGCCTTAAATGGCATGTTAATGACGTGTATCTATAGACTGTAGATAATCAGTTTCAAAAGCAGGGCTTGACGACTTTGACATTTGTTTTGGAGTTAAGTTGATCATGGTAAAGGTTAGACATGGCTATCTCTGGGACAATCTTTCAGCCTCTTCCAAGCAAATTGTGGACCCAGTCAGACATGCTAATGGGACTAGAACGACAGGGAACTGGAGCAGTCTGAGAGTGGTGATTAAAGATCTGGAGACGGGCTGGAAACAGTAGAGCCGAGGGAAGAGGGGCTTTCTGCTAATGAGCTATTGGTGTTGCTCTGACATTGATTGTAGCTGTGATTGACTCTGGGTAGACAGGTGGCTGAGAGGTGAGATATACAGCCAGAAACATTAGACAGGGGAAGGGGGTGTGGGGAGGGGGAGGTAAAGATGGAAAAGAAGCCACGTGGATGGGGCCACCAGGAAGAGACAGTCTGCCTGACAGTGTCAGAAATATGTACAAACAATGGCGCATGCACACGTACGCGCGCGCGAACACACACACGTGCGCGCGCTCAAAAACACATATACACTCGCGCGCTAACACATGCACACAAACATACACGTAGGTACGCTCGCACGCACGCACAGAGAGAGAGAGAGACAGACAGACAGATAGAGGCAGGCAGGCAGACAGACAGGCAGACAGACAACAGACAGGCAGAGACAGACAGGCAGACAGACAGCCGTGAGAAAGCAACTAGCCAAACAGACAAGCTGTGGGGGACACACAGACAGACAGACAGACAGAGGGACAAGGACGGGGTGAGACAGTCAGAAAGCAGGCTAATTAGAAAGGCAGACGTCTGACCCTGGGGTGAAGAGTCACAGTGAGATTTCCCTCCTCCTCTCCATGAACTACCTTCCTTTTCATTGCCTCCCTCCATCCTCCCCTCTGCTTCACCCTCTCTCCTCCCCTCCCTCCCCCCCCCCCCCCACCCCACCCTACACAACCCCTTTTACTGTGTCATTATTGAAGGATTCTCTCTCTCTCTCTCTCTCTCTCTCATACACACTTCTCGCACCAAACAACATTTTAAAATAAATCGATTATTCCACACATCCCACATAAAAGCATCAAAAGATACAGATACCCCCCCCCCCCCCCAACAACAACAACAACCAACCACCAACAACAAAAAAACAACAAACAAACAAAAACAAAACCCAGCCCTCATTCAGATGGTTTGGCTAGCTTTGTTCCTGCAAAGCAAAATGTTCCAAGACTTGCGTGAAGACTGGCTCTACATTAACTGGGGCAGCGGGCGGAAATCCGGTACAGAAACTGCATCGTGACGTTGTCATGGGGACACTTCCGGGCATGGGCTGGAAAGATTAATGGGCCTCAGGTATCCCAGTCTTTAAGTGCCAGTGTAGCCACGCACACACTCACATGCACGCGCGCACACACACACGCACGCACGCACGCACGCACGCGCCTAGTTCTCTCTCCTCGAGTTCTGTGCATGAAATAGCAATAAAGGCTACTGTGGTGTGTTAGGAAAATGTTGAAGCTGGGGTACATCTGTCTGTCTGTGTGTCTGTCTGTCTGTCTCTCTCTCTCTCACAAAGTTTTTAAGCAAATGTATCAACGTACCATTATGTTTCAAAGTAACAAATGATGAGTATAAGCATAGTTTATCTAGATATATTGTTCGGTCTATTAACCAAAAGTAAACAATGTTGGCGCAAGCACTTTATTGAATAACTGCAACGATTTGATATGTACTCAACATGCATAATTTTTCTTAGACATTATCTTCTTTGTTATGATAGGGTTATGATTGATTTAAGGTTTATAATCATGAAATAGAATGATTTGTATGTTTCTTCTTTAACCAGTCATAAATCAGTACTGACATCATTTTTTCTGTGATTTGGTCATGGTTGATTTAAGGTTTATTATTGTAAAATAGAATAATTTGTGTTTTTCTTTTTTCATCAGCCGTGAATTATTACTTGTTTGTGCACTTGCTTTGCCAGCAATCCCAACAAATGTATTGTGGCCCAAGACCAATGTACATTAACTAATTTCAAAGTTCTCTCTCTATCTATTGATCTCTCTCTATCTCTCTCTTTCTATTTTTCAATCTACCTATCCATCTATCAACCTCTCTGTTTGTTTTCAGTGTGTTTTGTGTATCGCTTCTGCCAACAATTTATGTGGATATGAGAAACGTTTAGAAAATAAAACAATAACACACACATATACACACGCACACACACATGCACGAAACACAACACACACAACACGCACGCACTCACGAACACACACACACACACACACACACACACACACACACACAAAGTGTCAAGACAAAGACTTCAATGAAGACCTAGCAAAACGTTTTCCCTGTTTTGATATTCTTCCACCACTTCAGCCCCCCCCCCCTCTCTCTCTCGCTCTCTCTCTCTCTCTCTTCTCTCTCTCTCTCTCTCTCCCTCCCTCCCTCTCTCTCTCCCCCTCCCTCTCTCTTTCTCATTAAATTTTGGAGAGAGGAAAAGCAGCAAAGAACCACCATGTTAACGCTAAACCGTGCTGTCTACCACACCGGAAACTCATTAGTCTTGTTCTGCGCAGACCCGGAAGTGTTGCCATGACAACGCTGCCATAGAGATCAGTTACTGCGTGTTGGAATAAATCTCACCTCAGGATAAAAGAACTCTGCTCTCCATGTTCTGATTTTGTCTTTGTAGGAAATATGGATTGTGAAGCTTTTTTTTCTATTCAGGAAATAGGGATAATGAAGCATTTTCTCTGTACAGGAAAAAGGGATAATGAAGCATTACCTTTTACAGGAAAAAGGGATAATGAAGCATTACCTTTTACAGAAAAAGGGATAAGAAGCATTAGCTTTTACAGAAAAAAGGGATAATGAAGCATTAGCTTTTACAGAAAAAAGGGATAATGAAGCATTACTTTTTACAGGAAAAAAGGGATAATGAAGCATTTTTGCTTTACAAGAAAAAGGGATAATGAAGCATTTTTGCTTTACAGGAAAAAGGGATAATGAAGCATTTTTGCTTTACAGGAAAAAGGGATAATGAAGCATTTTTGCTTTACAGAAAAAGGGATAATGAAGCATTTTTGCTTTACAAGAAAAAGGGATAATGAAGCATTTTTGCTTTACAGAAAAGGGATAATGAAGCATTTTTGCTTTACAAGAAATAGGGATAATGAAGCATTACCTTTTACAGGAAAAAAGGGATAAATGATGCATTTTTGCTTTACAAGAAAAAGGGATAATAAAGCATTTTTGCTATACAGAAAAAAGGGATAATGAAGCATTACCTTTTACAGGAAAAAGGATAATGAAGCATTTTTTCTTTTCAGGAAACAGGGATAACGAAGCATTTAGCAGCTATCTATATTAAGCATAGAAACTACCCTTTTGAAGTTTTAGCCATCAGGTGACTGCTTTGTTTGTCAATTGACAGCTTGGTTGGTTGGTTAGCCAATTATTTACACCCCTTTAAGTCACAGCAGATTTCTCTGAGTGAAATTCGGGCTGCTCTCCCCGGGGAGAGCGCGTCGCTACAAGAACAGACAGATTGGAATTGCAGAAAGTAAACATTACAAGAGTTCCTTCCATTTATTTTTTGCTTTGCTCTTTTCTCTCTCTCTCTTCTCTCTCTCTCTCTCTCTCTCTCTCCTCTCTCTCTCTCTCTCTCTCTCCTCTCTCTCTCTCTCTCCTCTCTCTCTCTCTCTCTCTTGTACCTCTTTTTTTCAAGCGCTTTGCCTACTGTTTGTGGTCGTGTCTGTATTTTGTCTGCAGACGTGGGGGTTAGTGCGTGTACTATTCGGAGAAAGTCGTACTTTTGTCTTTGATTAGTCAAGGTTTAGTTGACTTTTGAACATTTACCAGCTCTTATCAAAGCTCATTTTATACTCGTGTTTCCTTTGATTGTATTTAGTCTTTGCGAATAAGTACTCTCTCTCTCTTTCTTTCCCTCACTCTCTCTCCTTCTCTCTCTCCCTCTCTCTCCCCCCCCCCTCTCTCCCTCTCTCTCTTTCCCGTCTCTCCCCCCTCTCCCTGTCTCTCTCTCCTCTCTCTCCCTCTCTCTCTATCCCCCCTCTCTCCCTCTCTCTCTCTCTCCCTCTCTTCTCCCCCTCTCTCTTTCCCTCCTCTCTCTCCCTCTCTCTCTCTCCCTCTCCCTCCCTCTCTTTCTCCCTCTCTCTCTTCCCCCTCTCTTTCTCCCCCCTCTCTCTCCCACCTCTCTCTCTCCCTCTCTCTCTCTCCATCTCTCCCTCTCTCTCTCCCTCTCTCTCTCTCTCTCTCCCTCTCTCTCCCTCTCTCTCTCTCCCTCTCTCTCTCCCTCTCTTTGTCACTCCTGGCATACTGGCACTCTATGACGAGGAAGAAGCAGGCAGGGAGGCAGGGGAACAGAGGGAAGCACATCTATCAGCTTTTCCCATCTGGTGTTTGAAAGCCATGTCCTCTGCTATCTCCTCAGACTGCATTTCCTTTTCCTGCAAGCAAATTTGCTCAACCACACAGACCCACCCACCTACACACACACATACAGACACATACACAGATGACATAATTTACAAAACCGCATACACACGGGGACTGGATGTAAAAAAAAAAGCACTTAAGTGCTTATTCCATTATCCTCGATATAAAATAATTTTTAAAATATGCACACACAGACACAGGCACACACATACACACACAGAGAGACCCACCCAACTACACACACAAACACACACACGCATGTCACACACAGACCCACAGACACCCTCCTCCCTACACACACAATACATAGATAGACACACACAGAGACCACACATACACACACACACACACACACAAACACACACACACACACAGACCCACATGCACACACAGCACACACACACATACACATACACACTCAAGAGAGTCAGACAGACAGACAGATGGACAGATATACAGACAAACAGAAAGGCAGAGAGAGAGAGAGGTAAGGAGGTGGAAGAGAGAAAGAAAAGACTAAGACAATAGAGAACAGCAAATCGTCAGCAGCACACACAGACACAACATCGTGTGATGCATCGTGCAACAGACACACATTGCATGCAGTGCAAACACACACCACACACACACACACCCCACATGCGCGCGCGCGTGCGCGCTTTTTGATGGGCATAAGGAAGATTAAGATGTACATTTATTTTATAAATAATTTTGTTGCAATTGTTTTTTTGTGTGTGTTTGGTTCTTTTAATCAGGTTTGAATGACTTATTTAGCTTGTCAATAACTGTTAGGTTGTTTGTGTGTCTCGTCTTCCCTTCTCCTCCCCTCTCTCTCTCTCTCTCTCTCTCTCTCTCATCTCTCTCTCTCTCTCTTCTCTCTCTTCTCTCTCTCTCTCTCTCTCTTTCTTCTCTCTCTCGCTCATTCTCTTCCCCCTCTTCACTCCCCTCTCCTCTCCCCCTCTCCTTCTCTCTCCCTCTCTCTCTCCCCCTCTCCTCTCGTCTCTCTCTCTCTCTCTCCCTCTCCTTCTATCTCCCTCTCTCTCCTCCTCTCTCTCTCTGTCCCTTCCCTCTCTCTCTTTCTCTTTTTTCTCTCGTCCTCGCTCCCTCTCTCTCTCTCTTGTCTCTCTTTCCCCCCCCCCCCTCCCTCTCTCTCTCCTCTCCCTCTCTCTCTCCCCCTCTCTCTCTCCTCCTCTCTCTCTCTCTTCCCTTCCCTCTCCCTTCTCTTTCTCTTTTTTCTCTCGTCTGTCTCCTCGCTCCTCTCTCCCTCTCCCTCTTCTCCTCCTCCCCCCCCCCCTCTCTCTCTCTCTCTCTCTCGCTCCCTCTCCCCTCCCTCCCTCTCTCTCTCTCTCTCTCTCTCTCTCTCTCTCTCTCTCTCTCTCTCTCTCTTCTGTCATTCTGCTCTTGTTCAGCTTCGTCTTTCTCCTCCTCTGTTCCCATGTTCTCTTATACCCCCTTTCGACTGACTTCTCTCTTGTTTTCTCTTTTCTTTTCTTTTCTTTTCTTCCTTTTCTTTCTTTCCTTCTGTCTTTTTTGTTATAACTATACTGACTGCCATAACGACTACTAGCAACTAACTGTACATGTGCACAAAGGGGACAAGTAGGAAACTGCCCTGTGTATTTTAGCTGTTATCATTTTTACGTTAATATTTACGTCGTGTATGTAACATATAAACAGCTTACCCATGCTTGCCTTCTTCTATGAATGCTGAGTTTGTTTGGCGCTATCTGATTTGCGTAGGCGCTTTCTGCATTTAAACATTGAAAGGGGTTTCTTGTCTTCTGTTCTAAACAGAGACATGTGTGTGTTACGTGTGTGTGTGTGTTGTGTGTGTGTGTGTGGTGTTTGTGTGTGGTAAGTAGAAACAGAGAGAAACAGACCAACACACAGACAGGCACAAACAGGGGGTGGGGGGGGGGGAGGGGAGGGGGAGGAAGGAGAACGCAATGAGAGAGAAAAAGGGGGACAGTGTGTGTGTGTGTGTGTGTGTGTGTGTGTGTGTGTGTGTAGTGTGTGTGTGTGCGTGTGGTGTGAGAGAGAGAGGGGGTGGGTGGAAGGACAACAAAATAAGAGAGAAAAAAGGGAGAGGGATGAGAGGAGAGGGAGGGGGGAGAGAGCGAGAGAGAGAGAGAGAGAGAGAGAGAGAGAGAGTCAAACAGAAAATGAAATAATACATTTTATGCACTCCATAACACTGTACCAAAAAAAACAAGTGTACCTGAAGCGAATAAAAATGAAGACAAAATTCATCATTTTTTGTTTTCTCCCTGTGATCTTCTTATACATCACAATAAACATCATGGTCCGAAAGAGCCGTTGTAGCTGTACCAGTCTCCTCCCCCCCCCCCCCCCCCCCCCACCCCCCTCTCCCTTCCTGAAGGCAATCTGCTTACACTGACTGATCAGCTGCGATGTGGGGACAACCAGTGCAACATGCTTCTCACCTCTGTAGTGTGTGTCTGCTGCTGTGAACAAATGGTGAGGTGTAGGAAAGATTATGTACGATGTGATAGATACAATGAATGGTGTTTTTTTTTCTGATTTTGCTTGGTCAAAAATTGGTGTGTTTAAAGTATTGCAAAGAAGTGAAATGCATGAATACCAAACGTTATAATGTCTGATGTGAAGGCACTAGCAGCAAACAATCATTACAGTAAACAGTAGTACATCATCAAGGTGAAAGCGAGGTCTACAATCAGAGTTAGAAAAAGCCTGGACTGACAACAATTTAAGTTGGAAAGCCGTCAAAATCGGTGTAAAGCAGCTACAACAAATCAGAATGAAAGCACAGCTACCAAACAAAACAGAGTGAAAGCACAGCTACCAAACAAATCAGAATGAAAGCAGAGCTACCAAACAAATCAGAGTGAAAGCAGAGCTACCAAACAAATCAGCCCAAACCAACGCGCAGACTCCATTCCAACACACACAGAAAAAAATCCACAGGACTGAGGTATCAGCTGATTCTGCAAGGACAAAACTGGTTGGTTTCTTTAATTCATGAACACAGCACACACGCACTTCTTACTCTATCACATTGAAGGATATTCTAAAGCACTGCACAGTGGCCTTACCTAGACCATTAGCCAAGTCTTTTCTGTCACCAGTCCTCACACTAGGCTACCAAGAGCTTCAGAAGCACTTGAGGCCTGAGTACCCTCCCCTGCCAGCCCCATGTAATACGTGGGTAGTGACGTCACTTCCGCTCTTTCTACTCCCAAGAAGACTTGAGAGACAAGGACAGACAGGAATGGAAAAGTGACAAGGACAGACAGACAGGAATGGAAAAGTGACAAGGACAGACAGACAGGAATGGAAAAGTGACAAGGACAGACAGACAGGAATGGAAAAGTGACAAGGACAGACAGACAGGAATGGAAAAGTGACAAGGACAGACAGGAATGGAAAAGTGACAAAGGACAGACAGACAGGAATGGAAAAGTGACAAGGACAGACAGAAGGAATGGAAAAGTGACAAAGGACAGACAGACAGGAATGGAAAAGTGACAAGGACAGACAGGAATGGAAAAGTGACAAGGACAGACAGGAATGGAAAAGTGACAAGGACAGACAGACAGGAATGGAAAAGTGACAAGGACAGACAGACAGGAATGGAAAAGTACAGACAGAATGGAAGGAACAGACAGACAGACAGGAATGGAAAAGTGCAAGACAAGACAGACAGGAATGGAAAGTGACAAGGACAGGGCATGGAATGGAAAAGTGACAAGGACAGACAGACAGGAATGGAAAAGTGACAAGGACAGACAGACAGGAATGGAAAAGTGACAAGGACAGACAGACAGGAATGGAAAAGTGACAAGGACAGACAGACAGGAATGGAAAAGTGACAAGGACAGACAGACAGGAATGGAAAAGTGACAAAGGACAGAGACAGGAATGGAAAAGTGACAAAGGACAGACAGACAGGAATGGAAGGGAAAGTGTGTCACTGAAAAGCAGCGGAGCCTTGGACAGAGAGGAGAGCAGACGGATGGCAATTAGAAAAGGATGAACAGAAAGTGGAGAGAGTGCCGAGACAGGAAGGATTTTAAAAGGGGGAAGGGGGGGTTTGACAGTTGAGATCTTTCTTATCTGTCTGTCGCTGTCCAACTTGTGTGATGGGGATGCAGTGAAGAGAGAGAGGAGAGAAGAGAGAGAGAGAGAGAAGAGAGAGAGAGAGAGAGAGAGAGAGAGAGAGAAGAGGAGAGAGAGAGAGAGAGAAAGTGCACAGCAGGGGAAACATTATCAATAATTGGATGAACAAAATTGGGACTAATACAATTTACCTTATTTTTCTTAAATACAGTGTTATGTACACTCGTCTCTCGTGCACACAATCACACAGACGAAACTGTGATTTTTACAACTCTGTCAAACATGAGTAACCTCCACCCCCTCTTACAATTCTCGGTAGCAAAACTGAGATTCTTAATCATGAGACTAAACTCTGACATTTCCACGCAAAACGTAAAAAGGGGAATCAAAAAGTAAACAACAGCTGTACACCCCTACAATGGAAAATGAACAAAATCAATGCAGCAGTGACCAACAACTGAAGTTTGAAGAGATAGACAAAATCCAAACACAGACCCTTCAGCTACCTTAAGTGTTTCAATTTGCATCAACCGATTTTCCTGGCGAGTGGCCCAATGTACCTCTGCATCAAACAGCTGTGCATGCAGGCAATAGTCTCACCAACTGAGGAGCACTATTTTCCTGCAGCATTCCATGTTAATTGAGTATTGGGTTATGGCGGTAACCTTTCTGCATGCTCCTTGAAACCAAGCTTGCCTATTTCATTTTGGGGGTTAATGGCATTGTCTGACTCTGTGTGTGTGTGTGTGTGTGTGTGTGTGTGTCTGTCTGTCTGTCTGTCTGTCTGTCTGTTGTCTGTCTCTCTGTCTCTCTGTCTCTCTGTCTGTACTGTCAGTCAGTCAGTCAGTCAGTCAGTCTTGCATTCTCTTTCTGTTTTGTCTGTCAGCCTGTTCATCTGTCTGTATGTCTTTCTCACTTGCTGCCCCTCTTTCTTAAACACACATACACACATACACACACGCACACACGTGCGCGTGCACACACACAAAACACACACACACACACACACACACACACAAACTCAGACAGAGATGCACACATGGGGGAAGAACAAGAGAGAAAGACAGACACAGACAGACAGACAGTGTGAGATACAGATTTGAGAAAGAGACCCAAACAAAAAAGAGAGGCAGAGAGGAGACAAAACAGAAAGATGAATAGAAACAGAGACAGACAAACACAGAGACACGCAAACAGAGACACAGACAGAGTAGAGACACAAGGGAAAAAGAAGAAACGAACACACCATAAAAAAAGGAAAAACCCCAGACAACAGCACGCAAAAAACAAAGGGAAAGCTGTAAGCAAACTGCCCATGCTTCTTCTCTGGTGGGCTAAGCCAATCAGGAGTGTTGGCAGGGATCAGGTCAGTGGTGCGTGATGGTCCGTGTCTGATGCAGCTGATAAGAACTAAGATCTCTCCTTGCTGTGTGAACAAGATGCAAGATGTCTGTGTGCTGTGTGAACAAGATGTCTCTGTGCTGTGTGAACAAGATGTCTCTGTGCTGTGTGAACAAGATGTCTCCTCTCTCTCTGTGTGCTGTGTGAACAAGATGTCTCCTCTCTCTCTCTGTGAACAAGATGTCTCCTCTCTCTCTGTGAACAAGATGTCTCCTCTCTCTCTCTGTGTGCTGTGTGAACAAGATGTCTCCTCTCTGTGCTCTCTGAACAAGATGTCCCCTCTCTCTATGTGCTCTCTGAACAAGATGTCTCTGTGCTGTGTGAACAAGATTTCTCCTCTCTCTGTGCTGTGTGAACAAGATGTCTCCTCTCTCTCTGTTGTGTGAACAAGATCTCTCCTCTCTCTCTGTGCTGTGTGAACAAGATCTCTCCTCTCTGTGTGCTGTGTGAACAAGATGTCTCTTCTCTCTGTGCTGTGTGAACAAGATGTCTCCTCTCTCTCTGTGTTGTGTGAACAAGATGTCTCCTCTCTCTCTGTGCTCTGTGAACAAGATGTCTCCTCTCTCTCTCTGTGCTGTGTGAACAAGATGTCTCCTCTCTCTATCTGTGTGTGCTGTGTGAACAAGATGTCTCGTCTCTCTCTGTGCTGTGTGAACAAGATGTCTCCTCTCTCTCTGTGCTGTATGAACAAGATGTCTCCTCTCTCTCTGTGCTGTGTGAACAAGATGTCTCCTCTCTCTCTCTGTGCTGTGTGAACAAGGTGTCTCCTCTCTCTGTGTGCTGTGTGAACAAGATGTCTCCTCTCTCCTCTGTGCTGTGTGAACAAGATGTCTCCTCTCTCCTCTGTGCTGTGTGAACAAGATGTCTCCTCTCTCTCTGCTGTGTGAACAAGATGTCTCCTCTCTCTCTATGCTGTGTGAACAAGTCAACGATAAGAAAAGCTAGGTGTATGGGAGCTTCTTTTTGGAGGAAGGGAGAAAGTGAAGAAGTTCGAAGACAATCGAAGAATTGATATAGAAAAGAGGAGAGAGGAGTTTTGAGAGAAGAGAGAGAGAGAAGTGAGAGAGTCGAGAGAGAGAGAGAAGAGAGAGAGAGAGAACTGACGAATGACAATGTGATGATAGTATATTGTGGAAAACTTTTCAGCCCATTCAGAAGGGGGCAGTGGGCCTGGGCACAAAACATGTTTAACTAACCTCCAAAAGCATATCACATATAACAGCCGATATAATGATCATGACATGCATTCCACAGCGTCGTTTTACAGCGGCGACATCCATATATATTGCAAGCTATGATGTCTGTCCTTTTTTTTTTTTTTTTAGAAGAGAGAGATTTGTTGCTGTTAAAGCTTGTAAGCCATTCAGAAGCGCGACATGCAGGTCATTTATACATGCTATATTTGTTTGTTTTTAAAACGTATGTCAGATACAAAGTGACGCAAAAACTGGACATGGAAACCACGTTTGTATTCAGTAGGATAGGCTTTTAGTTTTTTACATGGGGAAAAGGGGCAGAAACAAAACAATTCAGAAATAGACGATCAAGACATTTACAAGCAACACAAGCCAGAAAATGATCATGATAAGACACAGTGATCATTATTAATGATATGGTTACCATATTATGGAATGATTTACAGTATAACATTCATAGTCAGCACATAGATCACCAGCTGATCGCTTTATTTCATACTGTTTACAGTCATCAGTCATGATATACCCATGTTAGAATTTCCTGCACTAACATCTGCTCTAGGTTTTGCCATGCTATAAAAGTAAGTTAGGGAGTTGGATATGACAGAGACACTGAGTTTTTCCGGCTCAATAATCACATCTGTCTAGAATGCTAAATAAGCAATGTCTTGTATGATTTTTCAGAGGAAGCATTGGCAAAGACTAGCAAAGGAACTCTGAATTCAACCTGGTAGAGTAGAACCTTTCCTGAGATGTCCAACATGTCCTGGGTGTAGTTGTGTCATCCAAACCAGTAACTACAGCTGGCCTAATCCTCTATAGAAGAAAGGATGCATTTTAACGCGTGTACAAACTGTCATGTGTCCATTTAGATTTTGATCTCACCCAAAAGGTGTGCTGGGGAATGAAGGTAGAACCACTCGGCTATTCCTCCCCCTCCCTCTCTCTGCTACTGTGGATCAGTCCAATATGATGGCATCTGACACTGTCTGTGACATCTACACTGGTCTCAGTCAGTGACCCCATAGGAGCAGACCTCATGTCTCTCTGCCCTGTCAGGAAGCCAGTGTGGAGATGTTGAAAGATATTAGGAAAACTGATCAATCAGAGAGAGAGGGAGGGAGAGAGAGAGAGAAAGAGAGAGAGAGAGAGAGGGAGAGAGAGAGAGGGAGAGAGAGAGAGAGAGAGGGGGGAGAGAGAGAGAGAGGGGGAGAGAGAGAGAGAGGCAGACAGGCAGATAGATAGATAGATAGATGGATGGATGGATGGATGGATGGATGGATAGATATTTGGATGATGGATGGATGGATGGTTGGATGGATGGATGGATGGATAGATATTTGGATGGATGGTTAGATGTTTGGCTCTGGTTGTAATATCTTTTATCCCCTTTGTGTTGATGGTTGCTTTTTATCTTGTGTTGATAGTGATGGTTGACAATATATTGAGATGTTCAGAAGACCTTGATAAGTACGATGGAATACGTACAGGATAATGAATGTATTAACATAACAACGTGATAATATTTCTTTGACCACCACCACATCATTATTATCATTGTCGTCCTTGTCATCATCGTTTTGTTAATGTCGTTATCACAATCCTGATCATCATAACTTCTTTTTTTATATATCCTCAGTATCATTATTTCATTAGAACAATCGAAGCACAAAGAATTAAGACAATAACAATATCACTGCAAGAGCAGCAGCAGCTGCATTATCGTTATCTTCATTGTAATCGCCGTCATCATCATCAGAAGCAGCAACATCTCCACCATCAGCAAAAATATCACCATTAAGAAGAACAAAAGCAACAGAAACAACGCTGCCAATGAGAACCTGACAGGCTCTGGCCTCTGACCAGTCTGTGTATGTGTGTGTGTGTGTGTGTGTGTGTGTGTGTGTGTGTGTGGTGTGTGTGTGGTGTGTGTGTGTGTTGTGTGTGTGGCGCGTGTGTGTGTGTGAAGATTGGATCCGTAGTCCTAGCAAGACATTGCCTGTCATGGTGGTGGCAGAGAGTAATAGCTCTTGTTTCTAAGGCAACCAAGAAAGTATAGTAGTCACCTTCCTCCCCCCCCCCCCCCACTCTCTCTCTCTCTCCCTCCCTCTCTCTCTCTCTGTCGCTCTAGCTCTCGCTCTCTCTCTGAGACAGAGATGAAGGGGAGAGGCCAGAAGCAGCATGACATTGAGTAATGGATACGACAGTTCTGGCACAGAAGGGAAAAAGGACAGGCTGGCTCCTGCAGCTTTCCTTACAGTGTGATAGCATCACTGGCAGATACTGCCAGAGACACAGTGTGATAGCATCACTGGCAGATACTGCCACACACACACACACTGTGTCCTAGGACAGTGGTGTATAGAGTGTGATAGCATCACTGGCAGATACTGCCAGAGACACAGTGTGTCTTAGGACAGTGGTGTATAGAGTGTGATAGCATCACTGGTAGATACTGCCAGAGACACACACTGTGTCCTAGGACAGTGGTGTATAGAGCGTGATAACATCACTGGGTAGATACTGTCAGAGACACAGTGTGTCTTAGGACAGTGGTGTATAGAGTGTGATAGCATCACTGGTAGATACTGCCAGAGACACAGTGTGTCTTAGGACAGTGGTGTATAGAGTGTGATAGCATCACTGGTAGATACTGCCAGAGACACACATTGTGTCCTAGGACAGTGGTGTATAGAGCGTGATAACATCACTGGGTAGATACTGTCAGAGACACACACTGTGTCCTAGGACAGTGGTGTATAGAGTGTGATAGCATCACTGGTAGATACTGCCAGAGACACACACTGTGTCCTAGGACAGTGGTGTATAGAGTGTGATAGCATCATTGGCAGATACTGCCAGAGACAGTATTGTGTGTCCTGAGTACTCACTGTGATGATGAGGTTATAGTCTGACGGTGTTCTGTGTTGGAATAATGGTGGTGTAGAAGAAGAAGAAGAAGAACTACAACTACAACTACAATAAGAAGAAAAGCAAGAAGAAGAAGAAGAACAACAACAAGAACAAGAAAGGCAAGAACAAGAGAAAAAGAACAAGGAGAACAAGAAGTAGAAAAAGAAGACCACGACGACGACGACGACGATGATAATGATGATGATGATGATGATGATGATATCCTTTTACTAATAATTCATGACATCATCATCAGTTTTTCACTTTATCTGATTATTACTGTGCGCGCACGTGCGTGCGTGCACACACACACACACACACACTGCCTGTCTGTCTGTCTGTCTGTCTCTCTCTCTCTCTCTCTCTCTCTCTCTCTCTCTCTCTCTCCTCTCTCTATATATATATATATATATATATATATATATATATATATATATATATACATATATACATATATACATATACATACATACATACATACATATATGTATATACATACTTACATACATACATACATACATATCTATGCCTCACTTCCTCTCTCCATCACCTGTTTATATAAAATAACAGCAATACATGTACTCCAAAAAGCCTATTTGGAGTGGAAAAGGACTCTGTTTTGATAGATACCACACGTTCTTATGTACGACACACACACTTATCTCTGAGTTAATCTGCCCGTTTTTACGCTGCCTTATTTGAAGAACTTGAAGCTGACCAATTAGAAGTGGGTAGGGTAGGTTTTGACCACTGTAGCTGTGTGGTAAATAGCACATGACCTCTTGACCGCTCTGTGTGGTACCCTTACCGTGGGGAATAGGTTTCCGTAGAAATGCTGATTCTTTGTCTTCTGTCTTTGCTAGGAAAGACACTGAAAGGTTTCTGCTTGTATTTCCAATTATGTCACTGTCGGATATGTGAGTGTGTCTGTCTGTCTGTCTCTCCTAACCAGTAAGGACTTCTGAATGTTATAACCATCCTCTCTCTGTCTTTTTTTTTATATCGAGGATAATGGAATAAGCACTCACGTGCTTTTTTACATCCATTCCCCGTGTGTATGCGGTTTTGTAATTTATGTCATCTGTTCCCACCGCACACAATGGCCTACTCTTACGAAAAGCGGATTAGGATTTAATGTGTGCGCTCTCTGTGTGTCTTTCTGTCTGTCTGTCTGTCTGTCTGTCTGTCTGTCTCTCTCTCTCTCTCTCTCTCTCTCTCTCTCTGTCTCTGTGTCTGTCTGTCTCTCTCTCTCTGTCTCTGTCTCTGTCGTTGTCTCTCTCTCTCTCTCTCCTGACCGTCAATAAGACGTTTTAGTCTGAACTGTTTGTAAAGCCTTGTTTTGTCCCCCTTTTTGTGTGCCAAAATGCCAGTCGCAGGACTCCCGACTACACTGTAGTCTTTGCTAAACACTGCACTCGACAGTGAGAGAGAGAGAGAGAGAGAGAGAGAGAGAGAGAGAGAGAGAGAGAGAGAGAGAGAGAGAGAGAGAGAGAGAGAGGAGATATTCATTTATTTTATTTATTTATGTATTCTTTTATATCGAGGATAATGGAATAAGCACTCATGTGCTTTTTTACATCCAGTCCCCGTGTGTATGCGGTTTTGTAAATTATGTCCTCTGTTCCCACCGGTACACAATGGCCTACTCTTACGAAAAGCGGAACAGGATTTAACGTGTGCGCAAGATGTTCTGCGTGCGTTCGCACACGGGGCCTCGGTTTATAGTCTCATCCGAAGGACGAGAGAGGAGAGAGAGAGAGAGAGAGAGAGAGAGAGAGAGAGAGAGAGAGAGAGAGAGAGAGAGAGGCAGACAGACAGACAGACAGACAGAGACAGAGACAAAACTAGCTCTGCTGATTCACACGTGAAAAGGACATTCTTGACACGTACTGTTTAGCCTTAGTGTCTTCATTTCCGGAGATGCTTGCTGTGGTGTGGTGTGTCCTTTGGAGCGGTGTTGAACTGGTGCAGGACATGCCGTGCCTTGCCGTGTTCTTCTCGTATAGTGAGGTGTAGTGTCTGCTATGCTTTCTGCTGCTCAGGACCACCGTCCTCACTGAAGGCCTGCTTGCAATGCCAGGGGGACGGGAGAGCCTGGTGGTTAGAGTCATGCGCTCGTGATCTGCTGACCCGGGTTCGAATCTCGTTCAAGAGGATTTTTTCCTCTGGAGTTAACATCAGTGCCGACTCCACTCTCCCTAAAAGTCTTTCGGATGAGACTATAAACTGAGATCCCGTGTGCCAACGCACGCAGAACATCTTGCACACACGTTAAAACCCGTTCTGGTTTTTGGAAGAGTAGGTCATTGCGTGGCTGTGGAAACGGATGACAAAATTGACAAAACAGCATACACACGGGGATTTGATGTTAAAAAAAAGGACATGAGTGCTTATTCCACTGTCCTCGAAATAAAAGAGTAAATAAATAACATAATAAATAAATAAATAAAAATAAAAATGAAGACTTGGTGAAGATTCGGACGTCAGATCAAATAGCGCCAATGACTCATTCACACGACTGATGGTGATGCAGCTTGTGAACAAGATGACTACCAGAACAGGACTTTCATGGTCAGACTTTTCGCTGATTTCAGCTGCTTAAAATCAAACATTTGTAGCAGTCGGAGATATACATTGGGTTTAAACAGTTTGTGTTTTTATTGGCAATATTTCTCAGGCCAGTTTTTAGGTATGCACATATTCGCCTTGGTGTACCTTAACATTTTTTTCCTCCTTTTGATATGGAGAGCATTGACGTTCTAGCTTTTGTTGTCTTTTTATCTTTGCTTTTGTGATGCTTCTGAAATTCTGTGTTTTATCCATTCATTTTGCAATCATAGCCACAAAGATGACTACCACAAAACGCACCTGTGAAACATGGCGGCAATATCAGGAGAGGTTATGATGGCAATATCAGGAGAGATTAAAGAAGGGTGGCAATAGCAGGAGAGATAAGAGACAGGATGGCAATAGTAGGAGAGATAAGAGACATGGTGGCAATATCAGGAGAGGTTAGAGACAGGATGGCAATATCAGGAGAGGTTAGAGTCAGGGTGGCAATATCAGGAGAGATTAGAGACAGGATGGCAATATCAGGAAAGGTTATGATGGCTATATCAGGAAAGGTTAGAGACAGGGTGGCAATATCAGGAGAGGTTATGATGGCAATATCAGGAGAGGTTAGAGACAGGGTGGCAATATCAGGAGAGGTTATGATGGCAATATCAGGAGAGGTTATGATGGCAATATCAGGAGAGGTTATGATGGCAATATCAGGAGAGGTTAGAGACAGGGTGGCAATATCAGGATATGTTAGAGACAGGATGGCACGGTTAGAGACAGGATGGCAATAATAGGAGAGGTTAGAGACAGGATGGCAATATCAGGAGAGGTTAGAGACAGGATGGCAATATCAGGAGAGATTAGAGACAGGATGGCAATATCAGGAGAGGTTATGATGGCAATATCAGGAGAGGTTAGAGACAGGGTGGCAATATCAGGAGAGGTTATGATGGCAATATCAGGAGAGGTTATGATGGCAATATCAGGAGAGGTTAGAGACAGGGTGGCAATATCAGGAGAGGTTACAGACATGGCAGCAATATCAGGAGAGGCACAAGCCAATAAACTATTGGTGTTGTTCTGAGCTTTGGCTGTGATTGACTCAGGTGGGAAAGATGACAGAAAGGGGGAGGAAGGTGGAAAGCAAATCAGAAAGGGGGAGGGAAGTACACCGCCAGGGAAGAAAGACAGTGCGTGCTGAATAAGACATGTACACAGACCATGTGGAATGAGACAGCAGCCAGGACAGACGGACAGGAACAGAAATATACAATCAGACACACAGATACACAGACACACACACACACACACACATAACACGCACACGCGCGCGCGCGCGCACACACACACACACACACACACAAAGCAAGTTAGTGAATGTGTGACCAAGTAAGCGAATAAAGCAGACAGAAAAGAGACACAGTCGGGCAGACAGAGAGGCAGACAGACAGACAGACAGGCAGACATACAGGCAGGCAGGCAGGCAGGCAGGCAGGCAGGCAGGCAGGCAGACAGGCAGGCAGGCAGGCAGACACATAGACAGACAGACAGGCAGACATATAGTCAGACAGACAGGCAGACACACGGACGGACAGACAGACATCCTGAGCAACTGACTGACTGACTGACAGACAGAAATCTCTCTCTCATACACACACACACTCACACATACACACAGGGACTGGATGTAACAAGCACATGAGTGTTTATTCCATTATTCTTGAAATAGAAAATAAATTAAAAAAATTTAAAACACACACACGCGCGCGCACACACACACACACACACACACACATACACACACACATACACACATGCACGCACGCACACATGCATACACATGATCAAATATGTGCATGATTCTTTTTCCACAAGAGCCGGAGCATAAAGAAAATACATAAATCTAAGAATCTACATCTTTTAGGAAATGGTGACTATGTTTATTTTGTTTGGTGTCAAATAAGTCTTGTTCTGACTTAATGGCAATAACGTTGATGATAAATAATATAAGTTATAATAGTTATAATAGTTTATCAATAATGTTGATAAAGTTGATTCTTGATTCTTCTCACACACACTTTCCAACACAAAGCAATACATTGTAAGAAAAAACTTTAGGTGAGCTTTGTTCCCGCAAACCACTTCAGTCCAGACTGGCTCTACATTAACTGGGGTAAGCAGGCGGAAATCCGGTACAAAAACTGCATCGTGACGTTGTCATGGTAGCACTTCCGGGCATGCGCTGGAAAGAGTTAACAACCCTTCTGGTATCAAGCCTTTAAGTGCTAGTGTAGCCACACAAACGGGCACGCGCGCGCACACACGCGCCTAGTTCTCTCTGCTCGATTCTGTGAATTGAAAAAGCATAGGTGCTGTGCTGTTTAGGAAAATGTTGAAGCTAGGGTACATTAACTGGGGTAAATCTTTGTCTGCTTGTGTGTCTGGTGTCTGTCTGGCTATGTGCTGATGTGTCTGTCTGCGTGTGCCCTGTCTGGCTGTGTGTCGTCCTGGCTGTGTGTCGTGTTTGTTTGTCTGTGCCTGCTATCTGTCTTTGTCTGTCTGTCTGTCTGTCTCTCTCTCTCTTTCTCCTCTCTCTCGCCCCCTCTCTCTCTCTCTCGTCTCTGTCTGCTCTCTCCATCATCATCATCCATCTATCATCTGTCTCTGTTTTTGTTTCTTTCGTGTATCTACTTCTGCCTTTTTTAAAAAATCCAACCATGGAAACTAAAGCAAACACACACTCACACCTCACCACACACACACACACACCACACACACTTACAATCACTCACACACACACACACAGACACGTGCACTAAACAACGAGCCTGACAGCTTCCTACGCCTTTTCCTTCACACTTATCGAACTCTGAAGGAACTTTCCATCCATTGCGTGCAGACATGAGTTCCTGTGTTCTCTTTTTGCCTGTGTGAGCTGAGGGAGGAGGTGGAGAGATTGGGAGGGAGGGAGGAGGAGGAGGGAGGGAGGGACAGAGCTCTCAGCACCCCCTAGGCACAGAGTAGGACGTCAAAGGGAGACAATGCTCTTAGGGCGAGAAAAGCAAAGTGCTCTTGGCATGTCATTCAGTGCCAGCGGCTTATTGGGCTTCACCTCACCACCTCACGTCATCTAACGATTTATTGGGTCTCACCACGTCACGTCATCTAACAGTTTATTGGGCCTCACCATTTCACGTCATCTAAAGGTTTATTGGGCCTCACCACCTCACGTTGTCTAACGGTTTATTGGGCCTCACCACCTCACGTCATTTCATAGTTTATAGGGCCTCACCATGTCGCGTCATCCCACAGTTTATTTGGCCTCACCACGTCACGTCATCTAACGGTTTATTGGGCCTCACCATGTCACGTCATCTAACGATTTATTGGGCCTCGTCACGTCATCTAACGGTTTATTGGGCCTCACCACGTCACGTCATCTAACGGTTTATTGGGCCTCACCATGTCACGTTATCTAACGGTTTATTGGGCCTCACCACGTCACGTCATCTAACGGTTTATTGGGCCTCACCATGTCACGTTATCTAACGGTTTATTGGGCCTCACCACCTCACGTCATTTCACAGTTTATTGGGCCTCACCATGTCACGTCATCTCACAGTTTATTGGGCCTCACCATGTCACGTCATCTAACGGTTTATTGGGCCCCACCACGTCACGTCATCTAACGGTTTATTGGGCCCCACCACGTCACGTCATCCAATGGTTTATTGGGCCTCACCATGTCACGTCATCCAACGGTTTTGGATTGTTGGTGGCTCACCTGGTCACGCTGTAACGGTTTATTGGGCCTACACGTACATCTCACGGTTTCTTGGGCCTCACCACCTCACGTCATCTCACGGTTTATTGGGCCTCACCACGTCACGTCATCTAACGGTTTATTGGGCCTCACATCACGTCATCTAACGGTTTATTGGGCCTCACCACCTCACGTCATCTACAGTTCTGTCCACCTCTCTCACTTCCCTCCATCTTCTAAAACTATTTTGGTTTGTGTGGATTGGTTGGCTGGCTGGCTGGCTGGCTGGCTGGCTTACTGGATGGATGACATTATAAGTACAACATTATCTATTTATCTATCTATCTGTCTGTCTCTCTGTGTCTACTTTTCTATCTGTTCAACTGTCTATCTGCCTGATTTTCTATCTACCTATCTATCCATCTCTATCTATCTATCTACCTTTCTATCTATCTATCTGTCTATCTATCTATCTCTATCTATCTATCTTTCTTTCTATCTATCTTTATTTCTATCTATATACATCTATCTATATATCTATCTGTCTATCTATCTATCTATCTTCCTACCTATTACCTATGTTTGTTTCTTTGCTTCTTAGTCAAATTTCAATGTTTTCTTTACTTCTCCCGTGGTCATTTTACTGCACACATTTTGCTGGGTTTTCTTCCTTCTTTGCTGTGTTCGGATAACAGTTTGTGGCGGCGCAGCATCTACAGCATTTCACTGCAAGGAAAGAAAAAGACAAAATCGAAAGAAAATGAGTTGGTTTTTAGAATGGACATGAGTGCTGATGATGAGTTAGCATGTCAACCCTACCTGCTGCTTTTTCTCCATGGTGCAAATCAATAAATTTTGCTTGTGCACACACGCACGCACGAACACGCACACACACATACACACACACACACACACACACACACACACACACACACACACACACACACAAGAACGCATGCACGCACGTACATATACACACACACACTCGTCAAAATCACATAATGTGCGTGGACGTTAATTCAAAGACTACTACTATACTATACTACTACTACTGACTAATACTGCTGCTACTACTATCTGCTGCATGCTGCTGCTGGTACTGCTACTACCACTACTGCTACTACTACACAACAAATATATATATATATATTATAGTATATTTTGTGTGTGTGTTTGATGCTTTGTTTATCTATGAAATATGATAGTTACTGAAACAATACAGACATAGAAGAAGAAAAAGACAGACTAGGACAAACATTGAGACAAAATGGAGAAAAAGAGAACCATGACAAGATATAGACAGAGAAAAACGGGATTGTAACCAACGAGAACCAGGAAAAAATAACCAGATACAAACACTGGGAAGAAAAATCAGATGGCAAGAGAGAAAGGAGCAATCAACAAGACAAGAAGTCAGATGGAAAGAAAGACAAGAACAATCAACAAGACAAGAAGTCAGATGGAAAGAGAGACAGCAACAATCAACAAGACAAGAAGTCAGATGGAAAGAGAGACAGCAACAATCAACAAGAAAAGAAGTCAGATGGAAAGAAGACAGAACAATCAACACAAGAACACGAAGAAGACAAAACACACACACACACACACACACACACACACACACCAACCCCCACCCACACAGCGGACAAAGCTTTCATTTGTTTCCCTGTCTCTCTGACTCTCTAAGTCGTTCAGAGACAGATACACAAGCTGACACATACATCAAAGCTGATGCTACAGAAAAAGTTGCCCACACAGAAGCATGGCAGTATAGTGAGCATAAAGAGGGGAAGACTCCGAAATACCACAGCCACTCGTAACGGTGGTAGCATCAAAGAAGAGGTAAATGCGGTACAGCAAACCCATCTCCCATTCTAAAGTAGGTACATTGAGAGATGAAAGCCAGATCTCAGAATCCCAAGTACCTCACAGAGATTGAAAACACATCGGCATTCTGAACAGGTTAAAGTCACGAGAGCATCTTTCTGTGGACTGCACCAGTAAACTCAACAAGCAATCAAGTATTAAGAAGTCCTGGAGAATGTGAAGACTACATTGAAGAGGTTGAAGATTTGCCACATGTCGAATTCATTATTGTATTACTATCAAAGAAACCTAATGACTTACTACTATTACACGAACAACATCATTAATCTTCGTCATATTTGAGTTAGTGCTGTAACTAACTACTTGACTGAGAGGAAAAAAGTTGACCTGTTGTAACGTCAACTTTGGCGCGTGTGTATGTTTCTGTACTGGTCTTTGTTTGATTGAGAGAGCTAGAGAGACAAGCACAAGACACTTTGTCTTCGTGTCTGTATAATTCAGTTTTGTTTCCCAAAAGTATGACATCGTTTTTCTCTTGGGTTTTTATTTTTCCTGTTTCTGTTTATCTTTTACTATGTATCAGTGTCTGTGTTGTTCGTTTCTCCCTTTTTCTTTTTGTTTTCTGTTGGTTTTCATAACCCTAAGATTCCGTTAATAATTTAGAAACTGAAACTGAGGTTGTTCGTGTTTATTGTTGTTGCTGCTGTTGCTGTTCCTGTTGCTGCTGCTGTTCTGCTGTTGTTGTCATTGTTGTTGTAGCTAAGCCTTCCCCAGCACCTGAATGTCGCCCACAATCTAAACTGACTGTCTAGTCACACCTGGGGTTGACTGTGAGACTGCAAGCACACTCTGGATGAGAAACGCGCGTGCGTGCGTGTTTTTATTTTTTAAATTTTTCTTCTTTTTTTTTCTTCTTTAATTTCGAGGAAAATGGAATAAGCACTCATTTGCTTTTTTCATCCAGTCCCTGTGTGTATAAAGTTTTGTCAATTTTGTCATCCTAATGCAAAGTGAAAACGGGGAATGGGTGTTTGTAATGACCCTACCCTCCTACTTTCACAACACACCTTTTATGTTGCTAACCTATTGAACCTACAATAAACAAAAGGACAATGCATTTCTAACAATTCCTAACAAAATCAGTAATTCCCATGAAAAATGCAAACAACATTTCAACAACTGAATTTCACATGGAAAAAACTATCATAATGTATGTAACTCCCTCTTCCCCCCTTTCCAAAAAAACCCTAGAAAGCAACCCCTCCCCCCCAAAAAAACAACCTAGTACAAACACAATATCTCCAGCCCCCCCTCCCCTCCCCCTCCTATAAAACAAACAAAATAAACAATAGGAATGCAACTACCGTGAACAGGAGTCCTCTTGCAAAATAAAGAGAGATAATAATAACTTTTTAAAAATCTAAGAATCAAGAAAAAATAATTAGTGGACTAGAGTGTGAGTCTGTGTATATGTGTGCGCATGCGTACATGCACGTGTGTGTGGCAGTGGGGGGATGGGGAGGGGAGGTGTTCCTGTAGCAGGGTACTCAAAGTGGCTTCCAGCACTGTTGGCTTACTGCTAGGTGGTGTAGTGCTGGGGTGGTCGCTGATTTCCCCTCAATATAAGCGCAGCAAGCAATGACCCTGCCTTCATACATTCATGCAAAGGAGATATCCCAGATGCCCTGACAGAATATAAGAGAGAGGAGAGAGAGAGAGAGAGATGAGAGAGAAGAGAGGAGAGAGAGAGAGAGTGAGAGAGAGAGAAGAGAGAGAGAAGACAGACAGACAGACAGACAGACAGCAGGCAGGCAGGCAGGCAGGCAGGCAGGCAGGCAGGCAGGCAGGCAGGCAGGCAGGCAGGCAGGCAGGCAGGCAGATAGACAGACAGGTAGATAGACAGATAGATAGATAGAGATATATAGATAGATAGATAGATAGGTAGGTAGATAGACAGATAGGTAGGTAGGTGGGTAGGTAGGTAGGTAGATAGATAGATAGATAGATATAGATAGACAGGTAGGTAGGTAGATAGATAGATATATATATATAGATAGACAGGTAGGTAGATAGATAGATAGATAGATAGATAGATAGAAAACAGAGAGCATGGAGAGAGACGGGCAGGGGAAGATAGAGAGACAGCACGGAGAAAGAGGCAGAAAGAGAGGAGGGATAAATCGCCCATGGGGATGCTGGGGGCCTGTCACTACAAAGAGTATCCCCCACCTTCTGGAAACTCTGTGCTAGGAACTCCCTCTTTTCTATCCCTCTCTTTGTTTATGCCTTGTTCCTTTTCTTTCTGTCACCTTCATTCTGTCTACTTTATGCCTTCTGGTCTAGTGTTCTCCTTTTTTCCACATAAGAATTCTCTCTCACGCCGAAGTAGGATGATGCCCTGGGCCTTGTTTGTCAGGTACTTTAAGGCAGCACAAAGAATTCTCGTTTATATGACGTAAAACAGTAGTAGGTTTCTCAGCGTTTGACAAAGCACATAAAAGAGACAGATAGACACACACAGACAGAGAGATAGACACGCACACATATACACACATGCGCGCGCGCACACACACCCAGGCAGACAGCCACAGGGCGGGAGGGAAAGAAAGAGAGCTAACAGTAGCTCCATTAACTGTTTATACTACTCGACCATTCTAACCATAATATTAAACACACACACACAAAAAGCCACTTGGTTGGTGTGAAAAGGTAAAAGTAGACACTTCGTTTTGTGCACTGCGGGCAGCCATATTGATCAGCAGTCACACCGGATGTCCATTATCCTCCCTGAGAACTGCCGGAAGTGTCACCATGACAACGTCAGGATGCAGATCCAATGAAGTGTGTCTGTCTTCACCTTGTAGCAAAGATGCCCCTAGTTTTCCCTTTCAAAATTTTTCTTCTTCTTCCTCTTCTCCAAGCTCCTCCTGCTCCTCCTCCTGCTCCTCCTCCTGCTCCTCCTCCTTCTCCTGCTCCTGCTCCTCCTCCTCCTCCTCCTTCTTCTTCTTCTTCTTCTTCTTCTTCTTCTTCTTCTTCTTCTTCTTCTTCTCTCTCCTCCTCCTTCCCCTTCTTCTTCTTCTTCTTCTTCTTCTTCTCCTTCCCCTTCTTCTTCTTCTTCTTCTTCTTCTTCTTCTTCTTCTTCTTCTTCTTCTTCTTCTGTAAGAGACAGATCAACCAGCCTTCCTGACTTTGATGTCTAATGTCATTTCATTTGAAGAAAAAAACGCAAAAGAAAAAAATTCTTCAGCAATATAAAATGGATGGAACATTTTGAAAAGCTCATAGGAAAAAACATTTAATTAGTCAAAAAAGAAAATAACAAGGGGAAAACATGTATGAACTACTGAGAAGACGCGAAAATCCGTATTTATACAGACCTTTTACTGAAAAAGAAATCACGGAAACAATCAAAATGTTGAGAAACAAAAAGTCTCCAGGCAAAGATGGCATTCTAAACGAAATGATTTAAATCTATTGCCCCAGATATACTAGGTATACTGCAGTCATTTTTTATTTTGTTCTTGTTACAGAGTTGTATCCACATGAATGGAAAGTAAGAATGAATAGTACATTCTTAATAACAAAGGTGGAGATCCCCTAAAGCCTGAAAACTATAGAGGAATCACATTGACAAACACGTTTGGTAAATTATTTTGCCAGATACGTAACAGTAGAGTAATTATGAAGTTATTTAGAAAACATAAAGAACATAAAAAATCAAGCCGATTTCAAAAGAAATGTAGAACTTCAGAGCACATTTCTGTTTTAAGCAAACTAGTTGGTAATATAAGCAACAAAAGGATAAAAGAATGTATTCTTGTTTTGTGGATTTTTAGAAGGCTTTTGATAGTATTAGGCATCAGGCTTAAATGGTTAAATTGCTAGCAATTGGAATAACTGGTAAATGTTTCAATATCATTGAAGATATGTATACAAATATTAAATGCTACAATTACATACCAGATTAGGAGATACGTTATCTGAAGAAATAGAAGTAGAATCCATCAAGGTAACACACTAAGTCTTACAATTTTCAATATCTACTCATATAATATTTTTCAACATATCGGGGTCGTCAACTCTCCATTATATAACAAATAACGATGTGGTCCCAGGTTTGAGTATGCGGATGATCTAAATTTGTTATCAACTACAAAATCAGGTCTCCAATCAAAACTGGATAAATTGCATAAACATTGTTTAATATGGGGATGGTAAGTAAAGAAAGAAGACAAACAAATTTATAATCCTCACAAAATCTGTCCCTAAAATTCCTACTCACTTTAAACGAGGACAAAACATTTGAAAGAACATATAAATATAAGTATCTAGGTATACCTTTCACCAGTTAAGAAAATTTAATGTGGCCCAGGAACACTTAGTCCAACAAAGTAACAAAGCTATTTATGCTTTTAAAAGAGCCCTCCGAGGAGATGTTCTAAAAAATAAACCATTGTTATGCAGTTGTTTGATGTCGTAATAATACCTATTTTAACATAGAAAATGAAATATGGTTTCCTTATTGCTGTCATGTAAAAGATAACTTCAAAATAGATTATTTATTTGAAATGTGTTTAACCAGTTAGTTTCCTTTTGAAAATATCCACGCGAAATATTCAACACAAATATCAGGAGTTCACAAGAAAAGAATGGCCTTACCTGTCTTAGGAGACTGAGGCAGATGCTCATTAATGTTGAGAGTTTTTTGTCGTTAATGAAATAAAAGACTACCCATAGGAAAGTACAGAAAGACTAAAGGAAAATCGCTCAAATGAAACGAAGCATCACGTTATTAAATGGACTCAGCAGTCTTCTCCATGAGCCGCAAAACCGAATCAGACGTCCAGGTCATGAAGGCTGTTGGTCTGTCTGTCTGTCTGTCACACCAGACTGTCTTCATGCAGCCTGTGGGTACACGGCATTAAGGGGGAACAGGATAGCCTAGTGGTTAGAACATTGCGCTCGCAATCTGACGACCAGGGTTCCATTCCCGTTCAAGGGGATATTTTCCCCTGGAGTTAACATCAGTGCAGACTCCACTCTCCCCAAAAGTCTTTCGGATGAGACTATAAACCAAACCCCTTGTGCGAACGCACGCAGAACATCTTGCGCACACGTTAATACCCGTTCCGCTTTTCGTAGGAGTAGGCCATTGTATGCCGGTGGAAACGGATGACAAAATTTACAAAACCGCATACACACGGGGACTGAATGTAAAAAAGCACAAAAGTGCTTATTCCATTATCGTCAATATAAAAGAATGAATAAATAAATAAAATAAATAAATAAGGTTGATTCCTCTCTCTCTCTTCCCCCCCCCCCCCTCTCTCTCTCTCTCTCTCTCTCTCTCTCTCTCTCTCTCTCTCTCTCATCTCTCTCTCTCTCTCTCTCTCTCTATGTCTCTCTCTCTGTCTGTCTCTCTCAGACTGAAGTGGTACAGTGCCTCGTCTTTAGCAACTGAACCACGCTATCAGCTTGCCTGTAGGGCCAGTGTCAAATGGAGCAGAAAACGCACCAACATGGGCGTAAAATGGGACGTCTACCCTTGTTTCTGTTCATCCTGGTAAAGATGTTCTCTCCTAGCTGTTTCAAAGACCCGGGCCAAGAAAAGAATGCAGTGATGAAGATTTTAAAAGATTTTGTGCGTTGTTGTTTTTTAGATGGTGATTGATTTTTTAAATCGGTAATGATAAACAAAGATATAAAAAGAAAAGATCAAGTGATGAAGATTTTACAAGAAAAGATAAAGTGATGAAGATTTTAAAAGATTTGGTGGGTGTTTTTTTAAAACGGTGATTTATTTTTTTAATCGAGAATGATAAAAAAAGATACAAGAACAGAAATGGAAATGGCCAAAACTAAAAAGGAAGTCAAAAGAAGCATGTCAAAAAGGTAGTTAATAATTATGAGGTGAATCAAGACCAGAAAAAAAGAGATGAAAATACTATGCAGAAGAACAGCACGGGAAGAGAATGT
>CM054155.1:55763379-55768379 GCA_028751875.1 Rapana venosa
TTCGCTCTGCTTTTTAACAAGAAATGAGTTAACATCTCTGATAATTTTGTGTATTTATAACTCTGCATCCTTACATTTTATGGACTAGTTTACTGAGTTGCTTTGCCAGGAAATGGAAAGGAATGTCAATTTTTTTTTCACAATCAGACAGCCCTTTTTAGAATTCTTGCATCTATTTGTTGATCCATTCATTAGTTTCCTTTCACAGATTGATCCATTTATTTATTCATTCGTTTATTCGTTTGTTTGTTCATTTGTTGACTAACTACTTTTTTCTTTCATCTATATACTTGCTTCTTTATGCATTGTTTAATCAGGCAGTCAGGCAGTTTTATCAGGCAGAGGTGTAGTCAAATCCATTATTTATCAATTCATAGGATATCATTATCATAATCTTTTGTTCATTTTTTAACATGTATTTCACGCTGTTTGTCTGGGTGAAAGATGAGAGGACCCTGATGCACACACTGTTTATCCCTGGTCTCTCCCTTCACCTCCCTGTTCTGACCTAGGGCTCACTGAAGTTTTCTCCAGGGGATAAAATTGAAGGGAGAGCCCTTCTTGCGGGCTACAACCACGCCTTTGACGACTTACTGATTTTATCAATGCACAAATGTCCTCATCAATATTCATAGAGGGAAATAGGCGGGGAACAACCAAAGGGGAACCACTCTGTAGTGGGAGGAATGGTGTAGCAGACGGCTGGCTTGTGTTGTGGGCGCAAAGAAAACAGGTTTATGAAGCAGTGTTGCTGCAGACTGGCCCCCTTCTCTGTGCCAGGTGTGAGCACTGGAGAAACGATGGATAGCCGCATGTTTCTGGAGGCCTTGTCTGTGTTCGCCTAAGTAATGATGAAGTGATCAAGCAGATCATTAAAGTCACTGGAAAGATTGGCTACATAGTAGCACTGACAAAAGATCTACAATGAGAATAGGAAGATAGGAAATGAATAAATAAATAAATAAATAGATGGATAGAAAATAAGATGAAAAAATACATGAAAGCGCGCACACACACGCACTTACACACAAACTTACACTAACACACACATACACACACACATACACACATACACACACTCACACACTCACACACAAACACACAAACACACACACACACACACAAAACACACACACACACACACACACACACACACACACACACACACACACACACACGCATTTGAAACACTCGTCTCAAAATATTTTTTTTTCCCGAAAAGATGGTAACAAGTGAAGCAAAAGAAGAGAGAGAGAGAGAGAGAGAGAGAGAGAGAGAGAGAGAGAGAGAGAGAGAGAGAGAGAGACAGACAGACAGACAGACAGACAGACAGACAGACAGACAGACAGACAGACAGAGTGAGAGAGAGAGAGAGTGAGAGAGAGAGAGAGAGAGAGAGAGAGAGAGAGAGAGAGAGAGAGAGAGAGAGAGAGAGAGAGTCGACCACGGTTTTACTCCTACGATGATTGGCTAGCAAACCAATGCTGATGTTGTTGGTGTTGTTATTGTTATTGCTCCTCTTCTTCTTCTCCTCCTCCTCCCGATCCTCCTCTTCCTCCTCCTCCTCCTCCTCCTCCTCCTCCTCCTCCTCCTCCTCCTCCTTCTTCTTTTTCTTCTTCTTCTTCTTCTTCTTCTTCTTCTTCTTCTCCTTCTTCTTCTTCTCCTTCTTCTTCTTCTTCATCCTGGCAGTTGTTCTTTCACGTCTTCCGTCTTTTCTTTGGCCACCTTTTCTTCTTTGTTTCTGTTTTCCTATCTGTTCCTTTGTCTGGTGTTTTAAGCGCTGCGTCCGTTTCATGCTGTGCTCTTCCTTTTCTTTTGTCTTCGTCATCTTTTCTTCTTCTTCTTCTTCTTCTTCTTCTTCTTCTTCTTCTTCTTCTCTTCTACTCCCCCTTCTTCTTCTCCTCCTTCTCCTTCTCTTCCTCCCCTTCTTCTTTTTCTTCTTCTTTTTCCCCTCCTCCTCCTCCCCCTCCTCTTCCTTCTTCTTCTTCTTCTTCTTCTTCTTCTTCTTCTTCTTCTTCTTCGTCGTCGTCGTCGTCGTCGGCGTCGTCTTCTTCTTCTTCTTCTTCTTCTTCTTCTTCTTCTTCTTCTTCTTCTTCTTCTTCTTCTTCTTCTTCTTCTCATTTGCTGTTTCTTTTTTATACTGTGCTCTACCTTTTCTATTTTCTTCTTTATCCTCTTCTTCTTCATCTTCTTTGTTGTGTTTTTTTCTTTTTCTTCTTTGTAATCGTTTGCTCATTACGAGTTTGGCTATTTTTCCCCTGTGTGGATCATTTCCAGCTTTTCTGTCATGTTCTTTTCTTAGCTCTTGAACTTCTTATCTTTCCTTTCTTAATTCCTTTTCTTTTCTTTTCTAACGTTCTCTCAAAATCATTCTTCTATTTTCATTTTAAAACAAATTTAATTTAGTTTGATAAGACAAGGACATGTTACAATATTTTTTTCTGTTTAGCTTGGGTTTTGTTTTTATCACCTAGAATGGCTCCACCAACATTCGATAATTAACTGGGAAAAGGAAGGAATGACTAGCTTGCCTGAAAAGAAACCTCAACATTGACAGATCATGCTCCAGATGGAATCAACAGAAGAGGAGAAAGGGGAAGGGCGGAGAGACTGAGCAGATAAATGGAAAAAAAGACACTTTTTCACAAATTACGCAACCTCATACTCCATGTTTAGAAAGCATCTCTTTTTCAAACTTCCTCTCTTCCTCTCTTTTTTCTATTCATACAATTCTTTACCTTTTTATGTTTTCGTTCTTTCTTGTTGGTGTTGAGTTGGAGGTTTTTCCTTTCGCTTCTTTATAGCTTTGTGCATATTATGTATTGCGTTTTGTTTTCAATATCAATCCTTTTCTGCTTTTTCTTTCACCTTAATTTATTTTTTTATTTTTTTTATTCTTTTATATCGAGGATAATGGAATAAGCACTCATGTGCTTTTTTACATCCTGTCCCCGTGTGTATGTGGTTTTGTAAATTTTCTCATCTGTTCCCACCGGCACACAATGGCCTACTCTTACGAAAGGCGGAACAGGATTTAACGTGTGTGCAAGATGTTCTGTGTGCGTTCGCACACAGGGCCTCGGTTTATAGTCTCATCCATTTTCTTACTTTCTTTTCTGCTCTCTTTCGTTATTTTTCTTCTCTAGGTTTCTCTCTCTTTTTTTTTTGTTGCTGTGTAAACTAGCTTTTAGCGATTTTTAAATTTGTTTTTTTAATTTTGGTTTGATTAAAACAAGGGACAAGTTAGATTTTTTTTCTGTTCTGCTTGGGATTTTTACCATTTAAAAATGGCTGTAAAACATTCGATAATTAATTTGGAAAAGAAAGGAATGAATGGCTTGCCGAAATAGAAATCAAAATATCGACAGATCATGCTGAAGGAAAGAAAGGAAAAAAGAAAGAAAGAAAGAAAGAAAGAAAGAGAGAGAGAGAGAGAGAGAGAGAGAGAGAGAGAGAGAGAGAGAGAGAGATGGAGGGGGGAGGGGGGGGGGAGGGATTTTGCAGAGAAAAGGAAAAAGTGCTTATTCCATTATCATCGAAATAAAAGAAAAAGACAGTCTCAATGAACATTGTCGAAGCATTAAGACGGTTCGGTGTAGCCCCGTGTGCTTTAAAAAAAATATTATGATGACTAATTCACAAAGTTTTGCGCCTATGCCATCTTCTTTGCTTAGTTTTGCTCGTTCCCGTGTTTTAGATGGTTGATGGGAATCGTGGCCTGCTTATTACTCTATCTCCTGTTTCTCTTATTACTCTATCTCCTGTTTCTCTTATCTCTGTGAAAGTCGTTAGCACCCCCCCCCCCCCCCCCCCCCTACCCCCTTTACCTGTTGGTAGTTGGCGTGGTTACATTCGGTTCAGATTTACGCGTCCCGCTTTGTCTTGTGTTGGACTTGTCTGTTAACAACAACAAAAGTCATATCTGCAAACGTAACTTGTACAAATGGTTTTGCTACAACACGCCAACCAACAATTTGCACTCAGTGGGTGCTTTGCTGCTTCTTGACACGTTCACTAAACCATCAAGATGACTGTTTCAGCAAATGCAAGTATCCAGGGCTCTCTTACTTTTACTGCTCCTACCCGTTTATGTTCTTCGCAGTCTCCAGATCACTATTTCAAGTCAGACAGCATTTTCCAGAAAGGCACTTCCAGAAAGTGTCTGTGGTGTAAGTGCCAGGTGTACTGGAGGCAGAGTGTAGTCTGAGAATGCTGTGGCCCCAGGGGGTCAAGGGTTTGAATACCGCCAGTGATGGCTCCGGGTTTTCCTTTCTGTCTTCATTACATTCACTGTTAGTGCCAGTCCTCTTGTGTTAAGTTTCAAGTGTCCTGTCTGTGTGTGTGTCTGTGTGTGTGTCTGTGTGTGTGTCTGTGTTTGTGTGTGTGTGTTTGTGTGTTTGTTTGTTTGTTGTTATTGTTGTTGCTGCTGCTGCTGTTGTTGTTGTTGTTGTTGTTGCTCTTCTTCAATTTAACGTCTATTCACATTAAGTGATATTAGACACAAAAAGGCAAACAATTTAGAAAAAAAGTTAAGGAACTGTCTAACTACTGTAACCATAATACAATAAACGAAATGAATTTACCTTATGAATAACTCTATAATTAGTTAAACTGCAACAGATCAAAAGATACACATCATGTGGGCCTATTCCACGCCAAAAGAACACTGGGGGGAAAAAAGGTAACAATTTCGAAGACTATACCATGATGGGTAGAATGCCTCTACTTCAAATCAATAAATGACATATCATTTACTTGTGCTATAGCAAATTACTAACACAACTCTTTCAACAGCAAAGCAATTTCACAGAGCAATGTACAGTTATTCAAAAACTTATGCAAAGATCTCTCACGAATGGTGGGAAGCTGCTTTTTTAACACTTGGCATTCGAAAAGAATATGAATGTTTGAGATTGCCCCACCACACACTCATTGCACATTTCTAGAAAATTTTGTATGGAAAGATTTAACTTCAGTCTATTAATAACACTTATGACTGG
>CM054155.1:55770879-55780879 GCA_028751875.1 Rapana venosa
GGTGGTGGTGGGGTGGGAAAGTTGGTGTGGTGGAGTGGAGTGTTGGTGTGGTGGAGTGGATTGAGATGAGTGTTGGTGTGGTGGAGTGGAGTGTTGGTGTGGTGGAGTGGAGTTGAGCTGAGTGTTGGTGTGGTGGGATGGAGTTGAGCTGAGTGTTGGTGTGGTGGAGTGGAGTTGAGCTGAGTGTTGGTGTGGTGGAGTGGAGTTGAGCTGAGTGTTGGGTGGTGGAGTGGAGTTGAAACTGAGTGTTGGGGTGGTGGAGTGGAGTGGAGTGTTGGTGTGGTGGAGTGGAGTGTTGGTGTGGTGGAGTGGAGTGTTGGTGGTGTGGAGTGGAGTGGAGAGTGGTGTGGTATGGTGGAGTGGAGTGTTGGTGTGGTGGGGTGGAGTGGAGTGTTGGTGTGGTATGCTGGAGTAGAGTGGAGTGTTGGTGTGGTATGCTGGAGTGGAGTGGAGTGTTGGTGTGGTGGAGTGGAGTGCTGGTGTGGTGGAGTGGAGTGGAGTGTTGGGTGTGGTGGAGTGGAGTGGAGAGTGGTTTCGTGTGGTAGAGTGGAGAGTGGAGTGTTGGGTGTGGTGTAGTGGAGTAGAGTGTGGTACTGGTGTGATGTGGTGGAGTGAGGTGGAGTGCATTGTGATGTAGTGGAGTATGGGTGTGGTGGAGTAGAGTGGAGTGGAGTGATGGTGTGGTGTGGTGTGGTGTGGTGTGGTGTGATGTGGTGTGGTGTGGTGTGGTGTGGTGTGGTGTGGTGTGATGTGGTGTGGTGTGGGAGTGGGATAGAGTGGAATGAAGTGGAGTATGTACCACTGGCTAGGACAAGACCTGTGTACTGTCTTTAACTGTTCACCTGTGGGGAGCATATGTTGCCTCTCTCTCTCTACACTTCTTCTCAAAGCTGCTGTTGTTACTGTTGTTGCTGTCGGATCAGCGCAATCAACTAGTCTCCTTGTTTCTGTTACTAGCCACCCCAAAATTCACAAACAGTGGGTACCCTTCCTTTTTCTGCAATTCTCCTCACAACGCCAAGAGCACTGAAGCCAAGACAGACGGCATTATGTGGCCAAGACGAAGCATTCTGGAGTGGATGTCGTGAGGCACACTGCCTTGCTACTGGGCATTGTTGACTGTGTGGGAAAATGCATTCTGACAATTGTGTGACCGTTTGGTCGGGGAGGAGAGGGGTATGTGGGAAGGGGGGGGGGGGGGGGGGGGTTGCAGGGTTTAGGTATCGCCATTTTTAACCGAAGCTCTTTTTCTGTCTTCTGTAACTAGGGCAAATGTCATTGCCTGTCTTCTTGAATTGACTCCATCTTTCTCTCTCTCTCTCTCTCCTCTCTCTCTCTCTCTCTCTCTCTCTCTCTCCTCTCTCTTTCCTCTCCTTTCTCCTCTCTCTCTCTCTCTCTCTCTCTCTCTCTCTCTCTCTCTCTCTCTTCTTTCGCTCTGTCTATCTCTACCTCAGGGGACGGGATAGCCTGGTGGTTAGAGCGATGTATTCGTGATCTGCTGACCCGGGCTCGATTCTCGTTCAAGAGGATGTTCCCTCTGAAGTTAACATCAGTGCCGACTCCACTATTCCCCCAAAGTCCTTCGGATTAGACTAGAAACCGAGGTCTCGTGTGTGAACGCACGCACAGCATCTTCTGCACATGTTAAAACCCGTTCCGCGACCTATCTATCTATCTATCTATCTACCTACCTTCCTACCTATATCCATCTATCTATCTAGCGATCTAGCTATCTAGCCTTGTGTGTGTGTTTGTGTGTGCGTATGTGTCTGTCTGTATGTGTGTCTGTATCTGTGCATTTGTCTGTCTTTCTCTATTCATACATGTCATAGTGTTTGCGCGAGTTTTTTTTTTTTCAGAAAGAAGAATCTCCGTATATTCTACGTGCTGTAAAATACGTTAGTTTAAAAGATCCACCACCAAAACGACAAACAGAGAAACAAAGAAAACAGACTTCTAAAAGCAAACTAAGAGGCAGAAAACAGGGGGAGGTAAATCCGAACACTAATGACCCCAAAGCTAGGGCCATTCTGACCAGCAGACACTGGTTACACCACCACGGGCAGAAGGGAAGCCCTGTCCCTGCCGCCAAAGAAAACAGGTCTTGGTTCATTCCGGCAGTTAGTGCTACGTTTGGAGCAGACAGTAGTGAGGTGACTGAAACCGCACCACTGTGGAGTGGAGTGGAGTGGAGTGGGGTGTGGTGGGGTGGGTGGAGTGGGGTGGGGTGGGTGGGTGGGGTGTGGTGTGGTGTGATGTGGGGTGTGGTGGGGTGGGGTGGGGTGTGGTGGAGTGGAGTGGGGTGTGGTGTGGTGTGGTGTATTTATTCATTTTGATTTATTCACACATATTCCTCTGGGTAGACTCCTGCTACATTTTTAGTTACTTCCAAGTCACAAATTAGGTGCTGGAACCTCAAGGCCATCCTGACCTCAGCTAAATTATTTAGAAAAAACATGCAAAACCAAACAAAACCAGCGAAATCATTACATTTGCTCCTTCACCCTTCTATTTCAACATCCCTCCATCCTGCTATCCCCATTCTTGTAGATGAGAGATGGAAATACAACAGGAAAAAACCCCAGTAGCATCGTTTTTACTACATGAGAAAAGAAGCCATTTTGACATGCCTGTACTTGTGTTTAGAAAGCGTGCCTCTCAAAATCGAGTATTGATTCAGGCCAAGTGTTTTTTGTCAGCTACTGGTGTTATCTAAATGCCAATGCCTATGGTCCACATTGAACAAAATACTTCAATATAGCATTGTTATACTTTCAAACTGAGTTGAAGTTGTCTCCAGCCTGGACAAGCTCTTGTCATAAAGGACAAGCACCTACTAAAACCAAACTTTGGCTGCTGTAGTGCGAGGTACTTGAAAACCTGTGTTCAACGTGTTAAGTTTGGAATACCCAGCAACACTAAACTCCAATACCTACATGAGTAGATGGCTGATAGTTGGAAAAGTAGATGGGGAAAAGAAGGGAAAGACTCAATAAAAAATAAACCGATAGATGACCAGCTGGATTTTTAAAAACTGTGATTGCTCGGTGTTTTATTTGTTAAAAATGAATTCGGTTTTGAGCTATACTTTCGTGAAAAAACATAACTCCAATAGAGAAAGTGTTGCAAAAGACTTGAAATGAGCTTGCTTGTGTGATGCTGTCTGTCCTGCAAGCACAGCAATGCACACATCCCTTAATGATGAACATTGAAGACCAGGCTTTGAAGGCATGTGTTTTCTAAATGCGATGGTATCCTTGTCTTGAAAAAAATGAACTCGGTTTGCATGTTGCTTCTATCCATTTTGTGCTTGTATTTCTTTGATATCCTGAATTTGTAGCTGACTGTCAGTTGAGTCCCTTTTTAGTATTAGAAAAAAATTATGTTATATCGAGGATAATGGAGCAAGTACTTATGTGCTTTTTTACATTCAGTCCCCGTGTGTATGCGGTTTTGTAAATGTTGTCATCCGTTCCCACCGGCACACAATGCCCTACTCTTACGAAAAGCGGAACAGGATATAACGTGTGCGCAAGATGTTCTGCGTGCGTTCGCACACGAGGCCTCGGTTTATAGTCTCATCCGAAAGACTTTTGGGGAGATTGGAGTCTGCACTGATGTTAACTCCAGGGGAAAATATCCCCTTGAACGGGAATCGAACCCGGGTCGTCAGATTGCGAGCGCAATGCTCTAACCACTTAATAATATGTCTTAATAATAGTCTTAATAATATGTGTGTATCTCCTATCTGTTGGTAGGTCAGTCCTCCTCCCTGTCTGGTCGTCTGTGTGTGCGTGCATGCGTCTCTCTCTCTCTCTCTCTCTCTCTCTCTCTCTCTCTCTCTCTCTCTCTCTCTTCTCTCTCTCTCTCTCTCTCTCTCTCTTTCCACATACCCCGTCATGCCACCAGTCCATAATTCTTGCCTCAGCCCTCCTCACTATGCCCGGAATCTTCACCTGTCTCTTCTCACAGTCTTGCACCAGCAGCAGCAGCTCTAGCAGCCGCAGCAGCAGAAAAACATAAGAGCACCCAAACTATGCAACAGACGTACAACGGCAGTACAAAAGAATCAGCAGCAGCTGTTACAGAAATTGAACAGGAGCAGCAGCTCCACAAGTGAAAACTACAAGACAAGAACACAAGTAGAGACAGCAGCTTCTAAGTTACAGTGGCAGCAACAACAGAAACAACAGCATCAGCGATGGGAAAACAAAACAACAGCGGCAACAACAGAAGAAACATCAGCATCAGAAGTAACAACAGCAGTACCGGGGGCAGCAGAACAGCTACAACACGGGGTGCCAGAAGCGGCATGATTTGCATAGCAGCTGTAGGAGTAAAAGCATCAGTAGATGTATGAGCAGATGTATCAACAACAACAACAACAGCTGTAGGAAGATAAAAACAACAGCAGTGTAGATGACAACAGCAATCTCAGCAACAAAAGTAACAACATATGTCGCAGCAGTATCGGCAGAAGCGTCTGAATCTAAGCTAATATCAGCAAAAATAACAACAGAAGTTACAGCAGTGGCAACATAAACAACAACAGTCATAGACAAGGAAGTAGCAACACTAGTAACAACAATAGCATCAGAAGTAACAACTCAAGTAGCAGAAGTAACAACACTAGTAACAGAAGTAACAACACAAGTAGCAGAAGTAACAACACTAGTAACAGAAATAACAACACCAGCATCAGAAGTAACAACACCAGCAACAGAAGTAACAACACAAGTAGCAGTAGTAACAACACTAGCAACAGAAGTAACAGCACTAGTAACAAAAGTAACAACACTAGTAACAACACTAGTAACAACACCAGCATCAGAAGTAACAACACTAGCAACAGAAGTAACAACAACAGCAACAGAAGTAACAACACCAGCATCAGAAGTAGCAACACCAGCATCAGAAGTAGCAACACAAGTAGCAGAAGTAGCAATCCTAGTAGCAGAAGTACTAGCACTAGTAACAGAAGTAACAACATCAGTAAAAGAAGTAGCAGCACTAGTAACGGAAGTAACAACACTAGTAACAGAGGTAACAGCACTAGTAAAAGGAGTAACAACACAAGTAACAGAAGTAACAACGATAGCAACAGAAGTAACAACACAAATAGCAGACGTAACAATACTAGCAACAGAAGTAACAACAATAGCAACAGATGTAACAATAGAAGTAACACAAGTAACAACAGAAGTAACAGGTAACAACAGAAGTAACAGCACTGACAACAGAAGTACCAACACCAGAAACAGAGCTAATAGTAGCAGAGGTAATATTATAATATCGAGCTCCAGAAGTACAAAATGGAAATAGTAATTGCAAAACTAATATTGCTGTTGCTGTTGATGCAACACAAAAGCATCAATGGCTTCAGCAGCAGCAGCAACAGCTACAGAATCAGCAACTGCAGCAGCACAGTCAATTGCCTTAAATGCAGCAAACTTGCCAATGGTCAAGTTTTGAGATGGATGCACCAAAGTGCCGTGCCCATTTTGCCTGTATGCATATAGTGGCTTTGGCTTCAGCATTATTCTAGTCCATAACTAAATTATTGCAAACAGGACAGCGTCTTTGGACATAAAACAAGCCAAAATATGATAACCGCACACATGTTCCAGACTTTACCATGCAGAGACATGCCCAAGAATTTTGGAAGCAAGTGCCGGACTGCAAACAAAGAGGTCATTTGCTGTTTGCAGTGTGGCGTGCCAGTGGAGTGCTTAGATCTTTATCGTTATTCAGGCTGGGGGGCGAAGGTAGATTTTGTCTTCTGTGAAAGAAAAATGTAGGATAGTTTAGCCTGCCTCTCTCTCTCTCTCCCCCCCCCCTCTCTCTCCACTCTCCCTCTCTCTCTCTCCTCTCTCTCTCTCTCTCTCTCTCTCTCTCTCCTCTCCCTCTCCTCTCTCCTCTCTCTCTCTCTCTCCTCTCCTCTCTCTCTCTCTCTCTCTCTCTCTCTCTCTCTCTCTCTCTCTTTCTCTGTCTCTCTCTCGCCTTACATGACGTGAAACCTTATTTAAAGCTTTTGGTGGATATGAATTTTAAAAGAATCATGGCTAAATTGAGACTGGGTGTGTTAGATTGTAGGGAAATTAGATACAGAATGCATAGTGAATCTGATAGAACATGCTCATTATGTAATGAAGCAACAGAAGATGAAGTACATTGTGTCTTACGTTGTTCCGCCTGTAATGACATCAGGCAAAAATATATCCCAGCAAAATATACCAACCTTCCTCATGTATTTAGACTCTGTCTGCTCCTAGGATGTAGCAAGCCTAATATCATTAGAAATTTAGCTCTATATTTATATAAAACCTTTGATTAACCTATTAACTGCCCAGTGCAAGTGCACCCTATACGCCGGGGAATAAAATTCTTATGTACCACAGTTATGTTCATATCCCTCTTACTCAGAAACTACTACATGAATATTCCTGATAGTCTACCCAATGACAGTATATATATCGTATATTACTTTAAGGCAAGCTCAAATTAATTAGCATGATATTTAACTGCGAAAATATATATAAAATGTAAAAATTCGACGAAAAACTACGATTTTATCATCACTACTGTCATTCTGAGTACTCCCCATCTCAATAATGTCAAACATAAGTCTAGGCCAAATCTCATTCATTGTTTTTTAAATACACGATCCCCTGAATAATACGCGATCGTCTTTATCACTGTTAGGTAAATCTACAGTTTTATTTGCCACTTTTACAGCTGTGTAAAGTTATTGGTGCCTTTAACAAGAAGTGTCAACCATTTTGAACAAGAACTTCCCAAGCAGTCATAAAATAAGAGATATCATGTTGTAAGGTAGTAAGAGTTTTCCCCTGTGCATTTGTTTGTCTCAGCTGCGCTTCACCATGTATTCCCATCATTAGTCAGTGAATTGATCAGCAACCCCCTTCATGTATGAGCCAACGGCCTTTTATGAATAACTTCTTGCAGAGTTATCTTTCTCTCTCTCTCTCTCTCTCTCTCTCTCTCTCTCTTCTCTCTCTCTCTCTCTCTCTCCTCTCTCTCTCTCTCTCTCTCTCTCTCTCTCTCTCTCTCTCTCTCTTTCACTATGTCTCGGTTTCTCTTTTTCTACGTCTGTCTCTTCCTTGTGCTTACAAACACCTAGATTCAACCAGTCCACTGTTGGCCGTCGCTCTTTCTCTGTTTCTGGTCCATTGATTTGGAATGGCCTCCCTATCTCTCTTCGCCAAAGGCCTTCTTGTGACTCTTTTAAATCTGGCCTCAAGACATATTTGTTTCAAACCTAAGAATTTCCTCTTCTGTTTCATTTCATAGCTATCCCTGCTTTACAACATCCAAAAATTCCATCACCCTGCCAAAGTGTATAACGTGTGTGTGTGTGTGTGTGTGTGTGTGTGTGCATTTAAACTTGTTAGAACTATTACTTGCTATTGGTTGCATGACTGTGTAAGAATGAGTTGAGTGCAAGTGCTTTGATTTGTCTGTGCAAGATACAGCGCTATATAAATTCAATTTATTATTATTATTATTATTATTATTATTATTATTATTCTCTGCCTGTCTTTCTGTCTATCTCTGTCTCTGTGTGTTTGTCTGTCTGTCCCCCCCCCCCCCTCTCTCTCTCTCTCCTCTGTATTATTTTCAATTCGCTTACTGCAATAGAATTAAGCTACATAATAATACCTAATAGCGGTTTTTACCGGTCATAAATGTACACATCTATGAAACGTTAGCTGTTACTACATATTGGACTTTCAAAGTACACTAGAAAGTGGAGAACTGACTCTTTGAAACAAGTGCACAGCTTTTTGTGAAGGGAACAACAGCCAAGAGGCAGGTTTGGTGTTAGCAGTGTGGCGTGCCAGCCAACTGGTAAGATCATTATCAGCTTTAACCTCTCGGTGCAAAGACAATGGTAGTATTTCTGTGCTGTGTGGTATGTGGATATTTTGGGGCTTATCTGTCAGTACTTCGCTCTCTTTGGTTCTCTTTTACTTTGGCGTGCTGTCTGTCTGTCTCTGTCTGTCTGTCTGTTTCTGTCTGTCTGTCTCTATCTGACTCTGTCTTTCTGTCTCTGTCTGTCTCTCTGTCTCTCTCTGACATCGGGAGTGATTCAAAAAGACATCTTCATTAACGCAATTAACAAGTTACAAGATTAAAATGCCAAAGCATTTTTTGCTATAAATTGTGATGTTGACAATGCCTTGTTATTCATTATTTGTGGACTGCTTAATGGAAGTCAGGGGGTGTATGCTTACTGAACATCATAAGGGCGAGAAGGAAAAAAACCCATCATAATGGTTTTAGAAAGAATGTAGAGGCGAAAAAGGCACGGGGACATGCATGAATGGGACGGAGAAGAGCCGGGAAGGAAGATGTTTGCATCAGTCATGTCCAAACAAAAGTACAGGATGCTAGCAAAGACAAAAAGCAAGAATTTAGGAAGCAAAAAGCAGAACCTTTAGCTAACAACTTTTCTCATTCCTCAAAATTATGGAAAAGAACTAAGAACCATGGGATGTGAAAGCACGAATTATTTTAAGAATACATCAAAACAAATGAATGGGTAAACTGTTTGAATAATTTGTTTTCAAGGTAACTCAGATACTGGTAAAGGTCAGTATCATAGTGATAAAGACTATTTGAGCAAGCAAATAATACACTAGACCAAGAAATAACAGAAGAGGAGTTTAAAACAGCAAGTTATATATCTATCGTCGTAGTGAACGATGGGGCACCTTAAAGACTAACAACAGTTCCCAGTTCTTTTGTTTGTTTGGGTTTTCTTGAGCTAGCGTCATTCACTGATTTATCTCATTTCTTGGCTGCTCTTTCCCTGGACAGGCCTTGCAAAATGCTTTGTAATCTTGGCATCTTGGACATGCCATACATAATTTACGCTTTTCACGATCGTTAGAAGGTCATAGGTCAATTGAGTTTGCTGGATATTGTCTATGCACGTTTCGTCTAGTGGTCTTGAGAGATCAGGATCTCGAAGGCATCTATCTCATGCTGACATCTCTCAAATCTGGTCAGGTCCTGATACAGCTACAGAAATATGGATATGACAAGGAGGCATTATCTGATTCTGAGATAGTGAATATTCTTCTTCAATGGTGTTTCAGTTTTGACAAAGTGTTTTGTCTGTGCAGCTCTGCAAATAACTTCTGCTGATCCGGTCGAATACAATGGTCGCAGGTATTGAGTTGAATGTTTCCAGCTTCTGTCAATTAACCTGATCAGTGCTAATCCGACGTATGGTGTAAAAGAAATCAGTTGTTTTTGCACTTATTCATGCGTTGTTTTGGAGCCTTCACAACTTGTTCTGTTAGGCTGGCAAGCTCTTTTTACTGATCTCTATTCACAATCTCAGTGCGAAGCGGAAGGTCTTGCATCGTTCGCCATCAATGCTGACTGATCTTGATGCAGTAACAGTGCAACAGCATGATTCTTCAAGAGATGTCTGATCAGGTGGGTGAAGTGACAGCCTGCCTTACTCCAACTGTTTTCGAACATTCTCCAATTTGTTGTTGTCAGTACACATGAACTGTGATCCAGTGTACATGTTTGATGACTTTGATCAGGTTTGCATTGTGCTGTACAAGTTCATGGTTGCCCACAAGCTGCATGCCACACCATGTCAAATGCCTTCTTTAAAATCGATAAATACGTGGTTAGGTCTTGTTGATGTTGAAGGTACGCTCACATAGTATTCTGAGGTTTGAATATCTGATCTGTTGTGCTGCGCCTGCTCTGAAACCTGCTTGTTCCTCAGCGATGATGGTCTCTGCTTGTGGCTTCAGTCTATTCAATATTATCTGCAGCATGACCTTGCTTGGGTGACATATGAGGCTGATTGTGCGTTAATTATGGCATTGTTGTAGATTTCCTTTCTTGGGGAGGGTGATGATGAGTGACTGCGTCCATGGTGTTGGCCATTTTCCTGTCTGCCAGATCTTGTTGCAGATTCTTAGTAGGGCGCTGATCATGGCTTCCCCTCCAG
>CM054155.1:55785879-55873379 GCA_028751875.1 Rapana venosa
CCAATTTGTTCTCTCTAAAAACGTTTTTTCCTTTTCACAAAGTAGACGTCTGTATGTCCGTCTACATATCACACATTGTACCCTGCATTCAGCTTTTACCGTTTTCATTTTACTACGAACAAACTTCCTCCACCATCGTCTCATCTCTTGTTCAGCAGTAGTGCATTCAGAATCGAGCCAACTATTCTGTTTGGGACCAATGCCTCTCTTATGCTTCATACATTCTGCTGCCAGAATTAGACCTTCATTTAAATAGGACACTGCAGCATCCACAGACACTGACGTTAGATTGGCAGAGGCTTTATCCAGTACATTCTGAAAATAATCACTTCCATCACTACATTTACATCACCAGGTCTTTTCTACTGAAAAGGGATATGAGAACTAGTAATTTTTTCACCACAAATACATGTATGTTTATTTGAAAAATTAATCCTATAAGCATTTTCACTCTCTCTCTAAACCTCCATCTTTGTGTCTCTCATTCTCTGTTTCTTGCTTCTTCTTCTTCTTCTTCTTCTTCTTCTTCTTCTTCTTCTTACTTTTCTTCTTCTTCCTTCTTTTACTCTTCTTCCCTCCCCCTCTCTCTCTCTCTCTCTCAATCTTGTTGCCCCTTGTTACCTTTAAAACCCAGACTGAAAGACTAATGTTTTCCTTCTCTTACACCCTTATCTCTTTACATTTGTTTTTTTCAAACAGGAGACAGAGACGTGAAACATACTTTCCTGATGACGGGCAGCCATGTTACTTCTAGCCCACAAACAAAAGCCAATAGGAAACGGTAGATTCAGTGGCTAAAACAAACGAGTGCGCTGATTGGTTCTCTTAACTCTTTGACTCTTGTGTCACGAGCACTGGTTGGCGGGATGCGATTTTGCTTTCTAAGTCACGGGGTGGTGTTTGAGTTTGGTTGATTATGTTTGCTTTGGTTGGTGGGGAGGTTGGGACTTGACAATTAGACAGACAGAGATTTGATCTTCCATCAGACTACCCCAAGTCGTGAGTCTGAAATGTGTGTTAGAGAGAGAGAGAGAGAGAGAGAGGAGAGAGAGAGAGAGAGAGAGAGAGAGAGAGAGAGAGAGAGAGAGAAACTCAAACTGGAACTGGAACTGAATATCTTAATGAGGATAATTGGATAAGCCAGGGGTTTCTTTACACCAGGACCTCGGGGGAAAAAAGTGAAACAAACATGAATAAACCAATGAATCAACACACGAAATAATTTCAAATAGCAATGAAATGAATGACTAAAATTACCACTCAACTATTGACAAATCGGAGAGAGAGAGAGAGAGAGAGAGAGAGAGAGAGAGGAGAGAGAGAGAGAGAGAGAGAGAGAGAGAGAGACACACACACACATACACACACACACACGCACGCACGCACGCACAGACACAGACCGACAGACAATGTGCTGTTGTTCCTCCATTTAACGTCCTTCCCTTAAGTAAGTGATATTAGTTGATAGGAAAAAGAATTATGAGAAAGGTAGAAAAAAAAGCGGGGGGGTGGTAGGGGGAGTATGTGAATAAATGATGAGCATGTGAGTTCAAGTGCATACATAGAAAGAGACGGGCGGAAGGGGGGGGGGGGGGGGGGAGACAGAGACAGAGAGACAGACAGAGAGAGAGACCGAGCATGTGTGTGAGTGAGTGGGGAGAAGGTAATGCGTGCTTGTGAGTGCACACACACATACACACACACACACACACACATACGGCACTAGATGGATGGATGGATGGATGGATGGAATGATGGATGTAGGGATGGATGGATGGAATGATGGATGGATGGATGGATGGACGGATGGACGGATGAGTGGATGGATGTACGGATGGATGGACGGATGGGTGGATGGATGGATGGACCATTACTAATACTTTATCATCTCAATAAGCAGAGAAAGCTAAAGATGAAAACTGGCATAGGGCTTCAACACCCTGTTTAAGAACTAAGACCAGGCAAGCATCTCAACCACGTCCATCCCATCTCCCAGATTATAATCTATACATTACTTTTGTTTGGTGGGAAGAGGTAACTCAGTGGTCAGAGCTGAGCACTGGCTCTCCTGAAACTAAGAAACAGAGATGCAGCCTTCTTATGACGCTTTTGAATCCGGCCTCAAAACACATTTATTTCAAACCTAAGATTCTCCACTCTTGCATTTCATTTTTATCCCTGCCCTCAACAGCCCAAACCCCATCACCCTGCGGGAATGTACAACCTTTATGTGTGTGAGTAGGTGTGCGTGTGTGTACGTGCGTGCGCGCGAGCGTGTGGGTATACGTTTAAATTTGTAAAAAAAAAAAAAAAAACCCAAAAACCAACAACTATTAATCGTAACAGGCTGCATGTGAATGAGTAGGATAAATGAAAGCGCTTTGATTTGGGTTTTTTGCGAGATATAGCGCTATATAAATTCCATTATTATTATTATTTATTTTTTTATATCATTATTATTATAAGACACTAGCCAGTCGTTTACCTTCCAAATACTTGATAATAATAATAAATGGAATTTATATAGCGCTATATCTTGTAAAAAAAAAAAATCAAAGCGCTTGCATCCATTCCACTCCTACACATGCAACCAACAATGATTAATAGTTTAACAAATTCAAATACACACAAACGCACGCGCGCACGCACGCACACACACACACACACACACACACACACACACAGATTATATGTCTCAGCAGGGTGATGGGAATTTAGGCCATTGAAGGCAAGGACAGATAATTATGAGATGAAACTGTAGGGGGAGGTCTTAGGTTTGAAACGGGTAAATCTTGAGGCTGGATTTAAAAGTGTTGTAAGTAGGCTTTTCGCGAAGGGAGAGAGGGAGGTCATTCCAGATTGATGGACCAGAAACCGAGAAAGACCGACAGCCAACGGTGGACTGGTTGAATCTAGGTATTTGTAAGCACAAGGTATCTGCAGCAGAGCGGAGGGAACGAGTAAGGAGGGTACAGGTGAAGACACTTAACCTGCCAGCCAGTCAACGAGCCAGCCAAACCTTTGCAAAAAGCCATAAACAAAAAACAACAAATGGAAAGAAACACAAAGGAGCATGCAAAACCAAACTCCCTAAAACCAACACTTTTGGCTTGCATGCTGTCAGTGTCACCTAGATTAACATGAAAAAGGCCAGGGACGAAAATGTTGCTAGGTCTGTAAAGTGAACTGTTTGTGGCAGGCTGCTCAGTTCCAATTGCTGGACAAGTTTCCTGCTGTACACTTTGGAGTACTGCGCTCATAAATAGGAGGCTGTAGGAGCACAGCAGACATGAGTTTGCAACTGTGCGTGAGCAATGAAGCAGCTAGAGCATAGGGAGAGGTCATACTGCTTTCTGTGTGTGTGTGTGTGTGTGTGTGTGTGTGTGTGTGTGTGTGTGTGTGTGTGTGTGTGTGTGTGTTAAAATGTACTTTATACAATACAATCGAAACTGGTAATGTGTGAGATGAAGTGCTTGAGGAAAGCCGTCAACAAGACCAGGAGAGACAAGATAAGAAACGAGGTGATCAGAGACATGGTAGGAGCCACACCCGTCCTACACCATATTGAACAACAATGAACCAAGTGGTTCAGGCACCTGACACGAATGCCGCCAAACCAGCCAGCCTTGCGTGCTTACAACTTGAGGTACTCTGGCACGAGGGCCAGAGGTAGACCCAGGCGACGCTGGAGTGATTCCGTGGCAGAAACACTGAAAGTCCATGGATTGTCCTTCCTCCAAGCTACCCGCCTTGCAGCAGACAGACAGTTATATCTCCCCGCGACGCCACAGAGTACAAGCGGAAGGAAAAAGTAAAGTATACAATACAATCCTACAAGGCACAGTGAGGGGAGGAAGAAGAAGAGGCAGACAAAGGAAGAGATGGGAGGACACCATTCGAGAGTGAACAGACATGGAGCTGAGAGACACCCTGAGGGTGGCTGAGAGACGAGAGGACTGAGAAAGGTGGTTGACAAAGCTTCGAAGGCACCCCAAAGGATTCGGAATCGGAGGGATCGGTGACGGTACTTTATAATACGGCAAAGTACATGATGACTACATCGAAGGATGCCCTACACCTTGATATCAACCACGGTGGTGGTTAGGTTGTTTTTTTAGTCCAAAATATGTTTTCAATAGCCCCAAGCACGTAGTGAACTCCCTGCATATTGATCTGATTAATGGGAGCAGGATGCACTTTGAGTTAGAACCACCTGCCTCAAGCCTAATGAGAAACCAGTGTAGTGGAGCAGCGGCAGCAGCAGCAGCAGCAGCGGTGGAGGGCTACGGTTCACAGGTCCCACGTCCATGAGGGCAGTGTCTGTGGACACATCTGCTCACACAGGATGGCCGGTCCCCTGTACAGTCGTCACTCTGTGGCTCTGGAACCTCTTTTAATCTCCTTCAGAAATGCAGACAAGTTATCTCCGAAAAGCGTTGAGAATGGCACCCAGTCAGAGCACTATCTGGCCGATTTTCTGTGAAGGCGGGGCCTGATGGTCTGCCGACGTGTTGATTGACAGCTCCCTGAGGGTGAGACCAAGTCAGGCAAGAGCGTCTGCATTGGCCTCTGTAACCTCTTTACTCAGCTTGGCCTCATAACCAATGTGGTGCCTACTTCTAGCTACTGCCGTAGTATAGCTGTTTTTACACCTATTCTCTGCCATGGGCCAGTTTTCAGTCGGCACACAGCAAGCGCGTGTGGGGAGTTCCTTCCACCTCTCTGGAGTCACGGTAGGGACAAGAAGCTGCTCCCAGTTGCTTAGTCTCTCGTCCTTGTCCATGTAACCACTGAACTTGTCTTCAGACAGCCATTTGGCAAACCTATTGTTGATAAGCCTGGCTAGAGAAGAAGCCACTGGTTTTGTTGGTGTTTTTTTTCTTTCCCTGTCAGCTCGTCATCTAAGCTGGCAAGAAATTCCTCTTCTTCATCTGCCAAAGAAAGAATCTCATCATCGCCAACAAGCTCTCCCTCAGATTCAGAGCTTTCTGAGCTTTCTTCCAAGTCTAGCACTTGATGCACATTCGTAGGAGTAGGTCATTGTGTTCCGGTGGGAACAGATGACAAAATTTACAAAATCGCATACACACTGGGACTTGATGTAAGAAAGCACATGAGTGCTTATTCCATTATCCATAATATGAAAAAATAAAATCTACCTCTCTCCTGTAATCCTGTATATGTGAATCCTTCATGCCTGTTGCAGGACTGCCGCCAACTCTTGAATGCCTGTTGAGTTCTCTGTTGTGTGGTAGCTCAGTGAAATCCTTCAAGATAGTCGGTGAAGGTGATCAAACTCTTGTTGTTCTCTCTCTGTCAGCCAACACTTCCATGCAACCCCCTGTAACTGAAGATAGCACTGTGATCTACAGACATAAGTGTCCTTCACAGGTAAGAAGAGACAGAGTGTGAGCTGAAGCACACAGGGCTGAGATATGCAGAACAGGAGCTGAGACAAAGGCAAGCAACCCATCCCCTTCAGGTTTATTGTTGCCGGCCCCTCCCAGTTGTTGGTACAATGCCGACCAACAGGCAAAGAAACCTGTTTCTAACGACAATTTATCATACATTCCCTGCACCTCATCAGCACCTGGATCTTGAAAAGACCTATATTTGATAAACAGCAAATGGATATGTTGCTACGTGATATGAACGCTCAGACAATGAAGGCCTCTTACAAATTTGAACAAATGAGGAGAGAGGAGGAAGAATCCAACGTGACTATTACAGGGTGTGTGGGTAGTGAAAGTGATGCTGAATGTAAAGAATCTGATAATGACTCAGAGACAGATTACAGTGATTTGATGCAAGGTATGAAGGAGTTCTATGGCAGCATGTGCAAGAAACTAGATGATTGCTGTAACAGTGAAAGAGAAATCAGTCGCCACAAAACAGTGAAAGAAGAAAATCTCACTACAGATGTTAAGTTGCTGCTACTTAGTTTGCATGAATCTTTTCCAGGTTTGAAGTCTGACAGTGTGATATACATCCACTTTGCTCCATGATGTGGTAACCATGTCATGACCCTATTTCTGCTATGTATCTGAAATGTTTTGTGCACCCCCACTGTCCCCTTGTGAACAGGCATCTGGCTGTTCACAATAAACCTCTATCTCTCTGTGCATTCCTGTCTGTCTGCCAGTCCAGCTGGCTGTCCGTGTTCCTTACCTTGATGCAGGTAGGTAAAAGCATTCCCTGCACACATGTAGCAACAATGTCAGGCTTGGTCAAGACCGAGATGAAGGTGCTGTGTTTCCACACGGAATGTTTGTTGATGCTCAGAGCTCTCTGCCTCCGCTTGTCTGTCTGTCTGTCTGTTCCTCTCCGTCTGTCTGTATCTCTCTGTCTCTCTGCTTGTCCGTCTGTCTGCCTGCCTGTCTGTCTTCTTCTCTCTCTCTCTCTCTCTCTCTCTCTCTCTCTCTCACTCTCTCTCTCTCTTGTTTTTGTCTAGTTGTGGCTCTGGCTCTGGCTTTTTGAATCTCTTTCTCTCCTACTTACTGGTTTTGGCTCTGCCTATGTTTGTTTGTCTGTTGTTTTCCTTTTCTTTCTCTTTCCGTCTGTCTCGATGGCAGAATGAAAGAGTGATAGATCGAGAAACAGAAAGAGACAGAGAGATAGTGAGACACTGACAGAAAAAGTGAGAGGGAGAGACATACAGACAGACAGAAAGAGAGAGAGAGCAACACACACACACACACACACACACACACACACACAACACACACACACACACACACACACACACACACACACACGTGGTGGAAACAACTTTTACTTAAACTTATTCCTGATCATTAAAACATGATTATTCCTCAACTTTATTTAGCCTCAGGTCTGATCACAGCACACTTCTTACAGACGACTTATGGGATCATGGCCTGGCTTCTGCCATCCCCATTGTGTGTGTGTGTGTTGTGTGTGTGTGTGTGTGTGTGTGTGTGTGTGTGTGCGCGCGCGCGCGTGTGGGTGTGTGTGTGTGTGTTTTCTGCCTTGTGTTAATCAAGAGCAAGGTAAGAGACGGCTTCTGGTCTAAGGAGATGAAGGCTTGGCTCTCTCAGTCGGTGTGTAAGTGAGGCAGGACCCACCACAGCTAGTGTTGCCTGTGCTTTCTGTGGTGTTAGTGGGGTGATGGACTTCAGGAAACCGTCTGTTAGCTTCCTTGAGAAGGGATGGGGTAGGCACAGTAGCGGTAGGGAACGGAAGCTCTTTGGGTGTTACTGGGATTCATAATGGTAACAATAATGCTTGATGTGGTTTGTCATCATGAGTTTCTTGACTAAGATGGTTACTGTGGAAACACAAGGGACGCTTTTGACAACAGGTGTGTTTTTTTAATTCTAGGCTGATCTGTCTTCAGCTTTCCACAGCAGCACGTCATAGTGAGGCTCGGCCAATCTGGAGTTGTCTGCATCTTGGTTTTTCATCAGTCCTTCTTAAGTGCCCCCTGTATTGTATTCTGTTAAGAGGGGTGACGTGACAAAACCATGCCAGCTGTGTTGTATTGTACCTAACATTCAATCAATAAACCTCAACATACACAACACAATTAACATAACATGTACAAAATGGTTGCTAACGATTTGTAGATAGCCACAGGAAGAAATACTATTGATAGGTTGAATAATTAGGTTGACATGATTATCTCAAGACACTCCTGACACTGTACCTGCATCTTAAACAGTAAATCTACCAAAGCACATAGCATAAAGCAAAATCATTGTCAAGCACTTAATGAAACGCACATAAATTACAAGCATCAATGCAACATATCGTTAAAATCATTATTAAACATCTCTACATATGGCTTACATGTGTTTGCCATCTTCAGACATTTCTCACATCCCACAACACATTATTTCTTGCGGCAAACCGACATATGAAAAAATCACAAGAAACCCACCCCCCAAAAAATCCCTGGTGTGATAGCAAAAACATCAAATATATTTTGACACCGACGCTGTTGGCAGGTCACCGGATCCCTTAGACCACATAAAGAAGTGGGATCCGCCACCTGGCCTGGGCAAGAGCAAGGCCACAGAGCTCTCAGAGACTAATAAGATGATGGCTTGGCTCTGTCCTGCTCCCTGGAATTAGACAGGCAGGCAGTCAGTGTGGCAGACAGGCAGTGATACGAGTGCTTCCTGTTCCCCCTGGCTATAGTTAGTGGTGGTGGGTTTGAGGACAGAGTCAGGAGACAGGCTGAGAGAGAGACAGACAGACAGACAGGGAGGCAGACAGACAGAGGGGTGAGAGGAAGCAGCTGCCGGGTGCTTGGCTACAAGCTGGAAGGTCACAAGATTGATACACATAAAAGTCATGAGGATTTTTTGGACTCCAGCAGGCTCCTACCCAGAGTGGGCTTGCTATGAGTTCGTTGGGAAGACTGCGACCATACAGTCCAGCTTCCTGATACATGGCTAATGAAAAATCGGTGTGTGATGTGAGACAGTGCGTCTGGGTTGATCTGGAATCGGTATCAATGATTAAGAGCGATCTGCTGTGACAGTTGGGGTGAGCAGGGAAGAGTTGAGAGGGCTGGTCAGAAAGGGCGAGATGTTAGGAAGAGGCCTAACTAGATCTGAAGACTGCTGACTGGTTAGGGTTTTTAGATTCAGCGTGCAGTTAGGGGGAGGGGGATTGACTTGCAGTTTAAGGCAATGGGAAAAAACAGCCTAGGGATAGATCAAACTGCTCCGCCATACTTCAAGTTCATTGGCGCCACGCACGCCAAACGTGTTTTTGAATTAGATCTAAAGTAGGCTTTATTATTTTCAAACTTAGGTGTCTTATTTGCCTTTACAAACTAATGAAACGAACATAGTCATTGTCACAGTTTCTCGAAGCAGCCACATCCGGTTCATGTAAATTAGGTTGACAATGTGCTTGTTTACGTTTTAACCAGAGAAGACCCTAAAGAAAATACACACAACAATTAGCTTGTAGATATCACTAAAGAGCGTTTTTCTTTTCCTTCCTTTTCTTAAATGACGTAAGCAGTTCACAACATGACATGATGATGTTCAAAGCCTCAGGGATGTTCTGATTGCTCAGACTTAAAAGTATAACTTTCACCAATGCTCCAGGGATAAACAAAAATAAACAATCAGAAACTCCAAACACCACACACACACACACACACTTGACATTAGGCCTAAAGCGTTTAAAAGTGCGAGCTGTTGGAGAACTCATCTGCCTGTTCTGCATCTAGTCCCCGTGTGTATGCAGTTTTGTAAATTTGTCATCCATTTCCACCGGCACAGATGGCCTACTCCTCCAAAAAGCGACAGAAATAGAAATGCAGTCAACCCTTTCATCAGTGTTATGAAACGTTACTTTAGGCTGTAAATTTGCTAAGTTTGGATAACATCTTGTTGTCAGAAGAGAACAAATTACAAAATGTGAACATGGACCTTGAATACATATATTTATGAGGTAGGATATTCTTTGGAATCTCAGAAAACTCTGGACATTCCATTATAAAGTGAAACCCATCCCTATCGTTTTCATGTTACATTGTTTACAAAGACGATTTTTGCGTTAAATGCCGTTCACTCGTCCTGTTTCAATCAGCAATGAATGATCAATACACCTGAATCTAAATAATGAAATAATATTGTTACATGGCAACTAATATACTTCTCCCTTTTAAAACAGTAATAAGATCAGACCACAGCTCTGACAGACACAATCATTAGCTCAACAAACTTATGCAGAACGCAACACATTGATTAGACGAGATTCAACATGTTGACTTCGTTTTAAACACAGAGCTGACCACGTCTGCTGCATTACCAATAGCAGGCCACCCTCTTTTTTTTTCCTTCTATATATTTTATGAGAGAGAGAGAGATTTCGATTATTTTATTGCTTAAAGCTTTCGCCCATTGCAATGGGAAGGCGTGGGGATGGGGGTACAATAAACAAAACTTCAAATTGATATCATCATAAACAAGCAGGCACGTGACAAGGCTGCCATGTCACTAAGTTCAGTCCTGCAGACCCAATGGATCATGCGCTGAGAGAGAGAGAGAGAGAGAGAGAGAGAGAGAGAGAGAGAGAGAGAGAGAGAGAGAGAGAGAGTCGTCCTTTCTTCCATGGCTCATCCTTTCCCCGAAAACTTTCCCTCTCCGCCCCTAATCTTGTTTCCTTCAGCTCCCTCAACCCGTCTCATCCTTTTCCATTACCAGCCCAGCATCATTCTCTAAATGGCGCCGGTACTTGGCCACCAGACCAAGACACAAAGCCACCGTTACTGTCTGCCCTCCCTCCCTCCCTTCCTTCCTTCCTTCCCAATTAGCTGCCCAGTCATAAGGAGAAAGAAGTACAGCGCTCATTCCTCCTGCCATTAGTCCTCTGTCACTGCCGTTTCGTAGACAGATAACAGTACATTTCTGTGTCTGTTATATTCTGGAAATCATGGGTTTGAATCTCAGCTGTGCAGCAAATATTAATGGTTCAGATTTTTAAAATATACTTCCTCCTCCAAATCAAACTAATGTGTACTCTGCCACTCCTGCATTCTGCTTCACTTGTGCATGCCCACAGTAAATCTCTTCTCTGTTACAACTGTGCTTTTTATGCATTTCAAGTTTAGAGTGGAGATTAAATTGTCCTTTTTGGTGTGCGAACAGATAGTCAACGTCTTCAATACTATGTATCAACAAATCAGCGTGCAGTTAGTAATTCGTTATATTGATTACTACTGAGAAAATATAGAAGCAAAATATAGCACACAGAGAGAGAGAGAGAGAGAGAGAGAGAGAGAGAGAGAGAGAGAGAGAGAGAGAGAGAAAATGCTGAACACTGAAATTAATTCATTGCCATTAACAATACAGTCCTTTTGGCAAGGAGCACAGTATTAAACAATATGTGTTTTTGCAACAAGGAAATAATGAAAACCGAAAGAGGAAGGAATCTTCAATAACTACATTAAACCGAATGCATTAATTGTTATCATACATTAATTGTTATCAGAAGCTTGGGCGTGCGCGCGCGCACGCACACACACACACACACACACACACACACAACACAACAACACACCAGTGTCATGTCCCCCCCCCCCCCCCCCCACCCCCCTTTGATTTAAAAAAAAAAGCAACAGTGTGGAACAAACCGACCACCCGACCCCCGCATTCAAATAAGGCAATCTAGCCAACGGAGTTCCTTTTCCACAAATATGGAAAACAAAATAGTGTTACTTTGAAAAGGTATATCAGTTAGCTGCAGTTTTCTCTCTTTTGCTGTCCCAAGCAAGGCATGTAGCCTACAGCTCCCTCTCTCTTCGTCTTTCTCTCTCTCCTCTTCTTCTCTCTCTGTCTCTCTCTCTCTCTCTCACATACATACATACACACACATACATACATTCAGGCATTCATACATACATACATGCATGAGCACACGCATACGTACGCACACATGCGTATCCACACACACACACACACACACACACACACACACACTGGTTATCCGCCAAGATAACATCCAACCCCCCCCCCCCCCCCCCCCCCCCACATCTCTCTCTCTCTCTCACTCACCCACACATTTACATATACACACACATAGGTGCGCACACATGCATATCCACATGGTCAAAAACACACAGACACGGGGGTTATTCAAGCAAGAATTAAACTGTGTCCACTATTACATGCATCACATCAAGTGGGAATCTGATTAGATCTTTCAGTCTCTTGGGGGGACCACAGCTTCAGCTTGTGTAGACCAAGCATTCCTCATAGGTCATCAGCCTGGCATTTTTCTTCAAAAGCCAAAACAAATGAGGGGGTGGGTATCGTCATCAGCAGTCTATTTAAAAGGAAACAGATGGTCAGTTTCACAAATCATCATGTTTGTTTGTCCTTTAGAACTGAATACCTGGCGAAAGTCTTAGTTCCCAGGTGTGTCCCTTAGCTCCCTCTGCAGGCTATCTGTCAGTTCAGCAACATGGTCCTTGATGACATTGTCACTTGTTCCAATTGCCTGAACTTTTGCCAGAGGATTGCCACAGTCCGAGGTTCCCGATGAAAACAGGTCCCCAAAGTCAATGTCACGTTGCAGATCACCGGGCTTTTCGTTATGGGGTTCTGTGACATGGCTTGGTACATAAGGGATTTCAGGTGCACATTCTTGCCACTGTTTTAGTGGCAGAAGGAAGTGTGTCAGTTTGTAAAACAGGGCAGCCTGAAGGGGGTGTGGGCACAAATAAAAATTTGGAATGTTGGTTGGTCCTTACATTTTCACTTGCCTCCAGTTCTTTGTGCCATCCTTTTCCTTTCCTCTGCCCATCGTCTGTCTCTGCAAATCTGGGTCGGCAGCTTCCTTTGGTAGCTGTGGCAGCTGACAGAGATGTGTTGTTGCCCCGTGTTGAGCATGAAGATCGTAAACATGAGCTTAAATGTGTTCTTGTTAACCTCCACAAAAAGTCTGTGATAAAGATCCATATGATGAAGATTTTATCGTTGATTCTACAGATGTGAAATCAGTATTTTAAACATTGCATATGAGGAAGGCTGTGGGTGTGGCCGGTATTTGTGGGCGGCTTTTAAAATCTTGTGTGAACAGCTGTGTCATGTTTTAAACATGTGTTTTCTCTGTCTTTGAAAGCATGCCATGTTCCAAGCCTCTGGAAAAATCCATAATGAGTCCTGTTCCGAAAAGTAATCAGCCTAAGTCTTTAAATAATTACAGAACAGTAGCTAGCTCTCACCCCAATATAATAAAATGCTTCAAAAGAATCATTCTGAAACAGCTTCTTTTCTCCACTGCCTCACATCTGGACCCTCTTTAATTTGCTACAATGCCAACAGAAGCACAAATGATGCTACAATTACCTTGCTGCACAATGCCTACTCTCACCTAGAAATACCTGACTCTTTTGTTGTGTACTTTTTGTTGTCTTTTCCTTTGCCTTAAATAAATTCCGTTCATCTCCCACATTGACTTACAAAAAGACAATATTTCTCAGAGAATCACTGTATCTATATAATTTTGTTGTATTCAGTAGAACATTAAATCCAACTTGATTTTGTTTTATTTTTTATTTTTATTCTTTTATATTGAGGATAATGGAATAAGCAGTTATGTGGGGTGTTTTGTTTTTTACATCAAGTTCCCGTGTGTATGTGGTTTTGTAAATTATCATCTGTTCCCACCGACACACAATGGCCTACTCTTACGAACAGGATTTGAGAAACAGCTAGCATGAAACAATATTGTGTAAATACTTTTCTCTTTCAAGAATAATTTCAATTGATCTATAATATTCGTATATTGTTATCCCAAACTGTACAGTGCCGTTGTTGTATGAAAATTTGATTTGAATAGGTTTTTGCTTAAAAACACTTTGATATTTCTAACCACTTGTTGCATCCAAGGTAAATCAAATCCTGTGTTAATTAACATTTCTCTGATTTTAGATACCCAGCAATATTTTCCAATTCTACCTAAATTAAGCAACATCTTGTAGGCTTTGTCAGAACTCCAAATAAGATCTTTATGGTATTTTAGGAAGATATTCTCTTGCAAATACTTGTGTTTCAGTGTGTTTCACGGTATTGGTTTAGACTTCTTCAAATAAAATGTTACCAGTGACAGACAAAATACATTAAAGGAGGAAGGAGGGAGAGAGAGAGAGAGAGAGAGAGAGAGAGAGAGAGGGAGAGAGAGAGAGAGAGAGAGAGAGAGAGAGAGAGAGAGAGAAACAGATAGACAGACAGACAGATTAATAAGAAGAGAGCGAGAAAGAGCGACAACACAATAGGAAGGACACGAATAGATCAATGTCACACAAGACAAGACGTCTTGTAGCCCCAAAAGGGACCCTTTGCCACTCTCACCCCAGACCCTGTTTAGATAATTGGCTGACTTCTACTGATGTGTGTTCTGGATTAGGAAATCAAATCATGGGATGGGGGCAAGGTCCAGGATGTTGAATGGCGCCTGTCAACCTCTGGGACAATTGTACAAGGGATAGACTTCATCTTGCTATGGCAGTCACCTCTAGATGTATAGCAGATTTTGTTTTTTCATAATATCACACTGCACACGCAAATAAACTATAGATTACTCAAGGCCACTGGCCACTTTGTGTCCTTAATTGTGTCTAATTTGTCTGCGTTTTTACTTCTTAGTGGTGCTGATGTCGTATGAAACGAAAGGAAATTACATAAGGGATTACAGAAAATCAAATAATGGTTACAGAAAATTAAATGAGGGTTACAGAAAATTAAATGAGGGTTACAGAAAATCAAATGAGGGTTACAGAAAATGCTGATGTCGTATGAAACGAAAGGAAATTACATAAGGGATTACAGAAAATCAAATAATGGTTACAGAAAATTAAATGAGGGTTACAGAAAATTAAATGAGGGTTACAGAAAATCAAATGAGGGTTACAGAAAATTAACTGAAGGTTACAGAAATGTTTCTGTAAAAAACCCAGCTGCCTTAGGTTATGGACTGGAAGGTTGTGGTTTTTAATCCAATATGAGGCCCAGAGCGAATTTGCGATGGGGATCATTGGGAGGACTAGGACCACACAGTTGAGTTTCATACATTTTATGGATGCAGTTTGAAAGCTTTCGGGGTTAGAGGTTCATAGGAGAGTTCCAGGACTGAGTGATTACTGTGGTCAGTGGGGGGGGGGGGGGGGGGGGGCTTGGCAGGTGATTTCCTGTGTATGTTATCTCTGAACAGGCACCACTGAACACTACCAAGATGAACTAGCAGCAGTCCATGGCTCCTCTGGCTGGTGGTCTGACATTGATGGGCGGCCTGTGGACTTCCGACCCTTAGGGTGCAACATAGCAAATCTGGGTACGGCTGGGACAGAGAGATTGAAATGAGTGGCTTGGGAACAGTAGGACAGGAATGTCACAGAAGATGAGGCAAGACAAATAGAAGAAATGTTTATTTAAAATATCAAGGTATTGGATTCTGTGAAGTTTATGAGTATAGAGGTACAACACAAGAAGGAAGACAAAGAGGCAGACAGAGAGAACGAGGGGAAGACAGCATCAGACAGTGGACTGGCCTTGAATGGAACGATTAGCTACGGAAAGCTCAGGTCCGCGAGAAGTGAAGGAAGCTGGTTGCAAAATCTTCAGTGGTGCCCCAACGGTCTACAAGACTACAGGATAGGCGAAGGTGAAGGTGAATGCTTGGAGCCAACCCATAATAAACAGGGAAAAAAATCAGAAAAAAGGAGAGAATGAGGTGGGAATCTGCCTGGCTGGCTGGCTGTCTGTACGTATATATGTATACGTCTTTCTCTGTCTATGCCTGAAACCTTTAGACCTTTAAACCTTTAGACTGGAAGACCTGACCAGAACGCTATAGATGGGGAAGGATGGCCAGTGGTCTGGTCTGCAGCCACAGAACTCACTTTGTATTCAGGAATCGGAGCGTCAAAATAAATGTCGTTTATTCAAAGAGACAGGATGAGAAATAGTGAAAAACAGAAGCAGGGCAATGAACAAGCATAGATTGAAAGAGAGAGAGAGAGAGAGAGAGAGTAGAGAGAGGAGAGAGAGAGAGAGAGAGAGAGAGAGAGAGAGTATTGAATTGAATTGAATTTTATTGCCCTTAAGCTATACAGGCCATACAGGCAGTGCCCTTATTAAATAGATTTCAATGGTATGTCCATCATTAACATGGATACTACAGCAATGGCAATGCTTTATTTATTTTAATGAAATTCAAGACAGTATTTCAAAGCCGGAGCTGTCACTGGCACACATGCAGCAGTGATCCTGGTCACATTCAGCCAAGGTAGAAACAGGCGATGTGTGGAGAGTGTGCGACTGTAACAAAGCACCTGCTTCTGTGTCTGCATACTTCTTGTCAGGACATGCTTTCAATTGAGCAAGTTGGCAGCCTGACACAGTCTTTAGCTAACATGTTTTACTTTTCCTTTTTGATATACCAATATACCCAGCCCCCAGATTGCTCATGACAGGAAAACTCTAGCAGGATGTCATCTGATTCAAACAGAAGAATATCAGCAGCATCTGATCTTTGCAACACTTTTCTGACCAGTTTGTTTCTGTCTTTTCTTCCCAGGTGATTCTGCATAGAAGGATCAGTCAATGTTGCCACATAGTTTTTCACTGATCTTGCCTCAAATCCCCTGATCACACTGTCTATTAGAGGATTAGGTCCTATGTGCGGTGGTGGTAGGTTAACTTCACGCACAAGATCAGTTTGATATGCTCCTTCAGCACCACACTCACTGTCTGTGTCACTGGGGTTCAGGTATAGAGGCATGTTGATCAACATCATCCTGTGTGCAGTGCAGCGTGTCAGACACAAACAGTTTATCTATCTCCTTCTTCTTTTCCTTGACGGCCCTGGTTGCTGCTGTCATTGTTGCTGTTGTTGCTGCTGTTGTTGCTGCTGCTGCTTCGCTCTCTGCTGGTCATGCCGTATCTGGCTGGGAGGCTTCCGTCTGTAATACGGAACTTGGGTGTGTTGGTTCAGCACAGGGTCCGCCATGTTTGTTGACATTTCACTGACTGGCTTGAACCTCAACACAAAAACTGTGGAGACCTTGACAAGTGATTTTCCAGCTGGAGACGGAGTTTTCTGACAGAAGGGTGGTTGTGGTCTTATTGACAGTCGCTGGGAGTCCAGTAACTGGCATGTTGTCAGAAAAATCGTAATTTTCCACGCAGTACATGTGAAAGACGTCTTGTTAGCTGTCTCCTCCCCAGAGAACTCTGAACTCTGAATTGTTTAATGTACATTGGCCTTAGAGCCACAGGCACCAGGTGCCCCATTCCTCTTTGGTATTGAAATGAACTTGCCTCAGGTGAACACGTGTTTGAAGTTAATTGCTATAGCAATGAAATGGAAGGACATACAGTAGCTAAGACTGGATTTTGGAAAGAAGCTCACACAACTTTAATATAAAGATACATGTCAAAAACTTATTTAGAGAACTTATTAGCAGAGCACATTGGACAGCAGCATCTCTTTGATAACAGACTTAATCAAGTATAAACATAGAATAATCAACTTTCAAACATAGAAAGAAAAAGGGCTTTATGTGTTAAAGATATTAGTAATCCACGGGGAAAACGTGTGCTGTCACTAAATGAAGTGACTGAGGTGTTGAACCAAAACAAGGCAATAACACTATTTCAGTACTTTGCACTCAAAAACGCAATCCCTAGACCATGGATTGACACAATTACCAAGGGAACGATAGTCTATTTAGAGGAACAGAACAGAGCTACAGAAGCAGGCAAATTTGATGCCAAATCTAAGCAAACTAAGCATCATCTCATGGAAAAAAAAATGTCAATGAATCTTTCACACCTCATGCAGTTCTGGCACAGAAAACTTGACTTCACGTTTGACAAACATGTGTGGCTTATGCCAAGATTGGCTACAAACAAAGTAAGACCAAGAGAGAGGCAAAGAAAAATATTGCACAATATATATCCAACTAATATGTTGTTACATAAAATGGGGGTATCTGATTCTGTGCCCCCTGCCTAACTTTTCAGAGAAGCAGTATAAATAGCAATAGAGACAGCTGAAGACCATCATAGATCACACTTTTTTTTCGTTCCTCGGCTAGAGCTCCGAGGTTTACCAATGCATATGCAACCGGTTTTGCCCACCATTGAAGTAGCCACATACGGACTTTTTCGGGGATGGTACCTGAACACCACACAAGTGTGCAAGTGTTTAAAAAAAAAAATTGTCATCTGTTCCTACCAGCACGAAATGGTCTATTCTTCCAGAAGGCAGAACGAGTTTTAATGTGTGCACAAGAGATTAAGAGCAAACATAATCAGCATCGCACAAAGCGAGGATGTCTAGCAGACATCTACAGGGCCCTTGACCCGGGAGCCTATACAGATAATTGCCTGATGTGTGTTGTGGACCAGGAAATCAAATCACTGGCCAGGGAAAAGAGTCAGGCTGATAAACTAGGCTTGTCAAGCTGTAGGAAATCTGTGCTGGGGATGAAATTAGCTCTGCTGTCTCAATCAGTCTTGGGATGTAGCCTGTATCTGGTGCTCTGTCTTGACAAAGCCTTTCTACCAAGGCTAGTGAAGGGCAGACACCCTTGGACTGTTGGCCGACTTGTACAGACTGATGGTGTCCGCTTTCCGCCCCATCTTTCGCTGCCTGGAGGCTCTATAGTCCTAGTCAAAGGTCAAGATAAAAATCCAATTAGTAGGTACATAAATGGTTTTGGAACAGAGCCATGGTTTTATATTTTGTGAGATTATGTATTTATTTATTTTTTTACACCACTTTAAGTCACAAGATTTCTCTGCGTAAAATTCGGGCTGCTCTCCCCGGGAAGAGTGCATCGACACAAGAGCAGCGCCACCTTTTTTTCGGTCTGCAGCTGTATTTGTTTCCCTATCAGAGTGGCTTTTTCTAAGAATTTTGCCAGGAACAACGCTCTTGTTGCCGTGGATTCTTTTACATGTACTGGATAATTTTGTGTAACACACGGGACCTCGGTTTATCATCTCATCCAAAAGACTAGCGCCCAGACCACCACTCATGGTCTAATGGATGGGGGAAAAGTTTTGGGCCCAAACGGGATTCGAACCATCGCACACTTCCGACCCGGACTTTTCGCTTTCTAGACAGGCGCGTTACCTCTAGATTACCGATCGCTATGGGGATGGTACCTAAACAGCACACCAGTGTGCAAGGATTTTGTTAAACTTTTGTAATCTGTTCTTACCGGCACGAAATGGTCTAATCTTCTAGAAGGCAGAACGAGATTTAATGTGTGCACAAGATGCTCTGTGCGCGTTTCCTTGGGGTGGGGGTGGGGGGGGAGACCTCGGTTTATAGTCTTATTCAAAGGACAAAAAGACATGATAAGATTAAGAGCAAACATAATCAACATCGCACAAAGCGAGGATGTCTAGCAGGATGACCCCAGAGCCTATACAGATAATTGCATGATGTGTGTTGTGAACCAGGAAATCAAATCACTGGCCAGGGAACAGAGTCAGGCTGATAAACTAGGCTTGTCAAGCTGTAGGAAATCTGTGCTGGCGATGAAATTAGCTCTGCTGTCTCAATCAGTCTTGGGATGTAGCCTGTATCTGGTGCTCTGTCTTGACAAAGCCTTTCTACCAAGGCTAGTGAAGGGCAGACTCCTTTGGACTGTTGGCCGACTTGTACAGACTGATGGTGTCCGCTTTCCGCCACATCTTCCGCTGCCTGGAGGCTGTATAGTCCTAGTCAAAGGTCAAGATAAAAATCCAATTAGTAGGTACATAAATGGTTTTGGAACAGAGCCATGGTTTTATATTTTGTGAGATTATGTATTTATTTATTTATTTATACCACTTTAAGTCACAAGATTTCTCTGCGTGAAATTCGGGCTGCTCTCCCCGGGAAGAGTGCATCGACACAAGAGTAGTACCACCTTTTTTCGGTCTGCAACTGTGTTTGTTTCCCTATCAAAATGGCTTTTTCTAAGAATTTTGCCAGGGACAACTATCTTGTTGCCGTGGGTTCTTTGACCTACGTGCGCTGAATGATTTTGTATAACACACGGGACCTTGGTTTATCATCTCATCCAAAACACTAGCGCCTAGACCACCACTCATGGTCTAATGGATGGGGGAAAAGTTTTGGGCCCAAACGGAATTCGAACCATCGCACACTTCCGACCTGGACTTTTCGCTTTCTAGACAGGCGAGTTACCTCTAGACCACCGATCCCCATGGGGATGGTACCTAAACAGCACAGGAGTGTGCAAGGATTTTGTTAAACTTTTGTAATCTGTTCTTACCAGCATGAAATGGTCTAATATTCTAGAAGGCAGAACGAGATTTAATGTGTGCACAAGATGCTCTGCGCGCGTTTCCTCGGGGGAAGGGCGGGGGACCTCGGTTTATAGTCTTATTCAAAGGACAAAAAGACACGATAAGATTAAGAGCAAACATAATCAGCATCGCACAAAGCTAGGATGTCTAGCAGGATGACCCCGGAGCCTATACAGATAATTGCCTGATGTGTGTTGTGGACCAGGAAATCAAATCACTGGCCAGGGAACAGAGTCAGGCTGATAAACTAGGCTTGTCAAGCTGTAGGAAATCTGTGCTGGCGATGAAATTAGCTCTGCTGTCTCAATCAGTCTTGGGATGTAGCCTGTACCTGGTGCTCTGTCTTGACAAAGCCCTTCTACCAAGGCAAGTGAAGGGCGGACTCCTTTGGGCTGTTGGCCGACTTGTACAGACTAATGGTGTCCGCTTTCCGCCCCATCTTCCGCTGCCTGGTGGCTCTATAGTCCTAGTCAAAGGTCAAGATAAAAATCCAATTATTAGGTACATAAATGGTTTTGGAACAGAGCCATGGTTTTATCTTTTGTGAGATTATGTATTTATTTATTTTTGTATACCACTTTAAGTCACAAGATTTCTCTGAGTGAAATTCGGGCTGCTCTCCCCGGGAAGAGTGCATCGACACAAGAGCAGCGCCACCTTTTTTTCGGTCTGCAGCTGTATTTGTTTCCCTATCAGAGTGGCTTTTTCTAAGAATTTTGCCAGGAACAACGCTCTTGTTGCCGTGGATTCTTTTACATGTACTGAATAATTTTGTGTAACACACGGTACCTCGGTTTATCATCTCATCCAAAAGACTAGCGCCCAGACCACCACTCATGATTTAATGAATGGGGGAAAAGTTTTGGGCCCAAACGGAATTCAAACCATCGCACACTTCCGACCCGGACTTTTCGCTTTCTAGACAGGCGCGTTACCTCTAGACCACCGATCCCCATGGGGATGATAGCTAAACAGCACACGAGTCTGCAAGCGTTCTTTTAAATTGTGTAATCTGTTCTTACCAGCACCAAATGGTCTAATCTTCTAGAAGGCAGAACGAGATTTAATGTGTGCACAAGGTGCTCTGCCCGCGTTTTTTTGGGAAGGGGTGGGGGGGGGGGACCTCGGTTTATAGTCATAATCAAAGGACAAAAAGACACGATAAGATTAAGAGCAAACATAATCAGCATCGCACAAAGCGAGGATGTCTAGCAGACATCTACAGGGCCCTTGACCCCGGAGCCTATACAGATAATTGCCTGATGTGTGTTGTGGACCAGGAAATCAAATCACTGGCCAGGGAAAAGAGTCAGGCTGATAAACTAGGCTTGTCAAGCTGTAGGAAATCTGTGCTGGCGATGAAATTAGCTCTGCTGTCTCAATCAGTCTTGGGATGTAGCCTGTACCTGGTGCTCTGTCTTGACAAAGCCTTTCTACCAAGGCAAGGGAAGGCAGACTCCTTTGGACTGTTGGCCGACTTGTACAGACTAATGGTGTCCGCTTTCCGCCACATCTTCCGCTGCCTGGAGGCTGTATAGTCCTAGTCAAAGGTCAAGGTAAAAATCCAATTATTAGGTACATAAATGGCTTTGGAACAGGGCGATGGTTTTATATTTTGTGAGAGCCCTTATTTTGCCAGGCTTTGGGCCCTTGAAGAGGAGATGGAAAAAACTGTTATCACTAGCACCCAGAGAGAGACAGAGGAGAGAGAGGGGAGAGAGAGAGAGAGAGAGAGAGAGATGAGAGGAGAGAGAGAGAGAGAGAGAGAGAGAGAGAGAGAGAGAGAAGGGGGGATGTGCCAGGTACTGATTGTGAAACACAGAGAGTGAGGTGAGTGAGAGAGAGATGGGGGGGGGGGGGGGGGGGGGGGCAGGGGGTATGCGAGGTACTGCTTGTTTATTTATTTATTTATTCTTTTATATCGTGGATAATGGAATAAGAATGTATGTACTTTTTTACATCTAGTCCCGTGTGTATGCGGTTTTGTAAATTCTGTCATCTGTTCTGTGTGTGAGAGAAAGGGAGAGAGAGAGAGAGAGAGAGAGTGTATGTGTGTGTGTGTTGGGGGGGGGGGGGGTGAGAGAAAGAGAGTGCATGTGTGTGTGAGAGAGATAAAGTGTGTGTGTGTGTATTTGAGAGAGAGAGAGAGGGGGGGGGGTGGAGAGAGGGGGAGAGAGAGTGTGTGTGTGAGAGAGAGAGCATGTTTGTGAGAGAGAGAGAGAGAGAGAGTGAGAGCATGTGTGTGTGAGAGAGAGAGAGTGTGTGTGTATGTGTGTGTGTATGTGTGTGTGTGTGTGTGTGTGTGAGGAGAGAGAGAGAGAGAGAGAGAGGAGAGAGAGAGAGAGAGAGAGAGAGAGAGAGAGAGAGAGAGAGAGAGAGAGAGATACGCAGAAAGGGGCAGACATCATGGCGAACTGATGCAGACAGAGAAAATCAAATCATAGAAGGGAGGACACATTTCTGGGTGAGGTCTGCTGGCCATTCTTGACAACAGAGGCCTTGCATTAGTCATTTCTTTCCTTCCTGGGCTAGAGCCTTGAGGTTCACCACTGGTGAGGTACACACACACGCACGCACGCACGCACGCACGCACACACACACACACACACACACACACACACACACACGAGGGAAGGAATGTGGCAGGATGGTTAAGATGTTCGCCTGCCAACAAGTAAACCGTGAGGTTGTGGGTTCGATTCCCAGCTTCGTCCTTTCTTCCCAGTTTGACAAAAAATCGAACTGAATGTCAAAGTCCTTCGGATGAGACTATAAACCGAGGCCCCGTTTTCGAACACATGCAGAACATCTTGCGCACACGTTAAATCCTGCTCCGCTTTTCGGAAGAGTAGGCCACTGTGTGCCGGTGGAAACAGATGACAAAATTAACAAAACCGCATACACACGGGGATTGGATGTAAAAAAGCACATTATCCTCGATATACAAGAATTTTAAAAAATATTTAAAAATAAACACGCAATTTATGTAGCCGCATTCCGACTTCGGGAGAAGGTCATCTATGATTTTATATTTTGTGAGAGTCCTTATTGTCTACTCTCACCCACTCTTTTCAACATCTTCCGTGAGAGAATCATGGCTGATGCACTGGAACATCATGAAGGATCAGTCAGCATTGGTGGCAGAACGATCACAAACCTCCGCTTCGCAGATGACATTGATGGAATAGCAGGATCAGAAAAAGAGCTTGCCAGCCTAACAGAACACCTGAATAAGGCCTCCAAAACATACGGCATGGAAATCAGTGCAGAGACGACCAAACTGATGACTAATAACACCAACGGCATTAGCACTGATATCAGGGTTAATGACCAGAAGCTGGAAACAGTTCAAAGCTTCAAGTACCTGGGAGCCATTGTATCAGACCAAGGATCCAAGCCAGAAGTAGTATGCAGGACTGCACAGACAATAACAGAACTGTCAAAACTAAACACCATCTGGAGAGATAAAATTATCTCACTTATCTCCAAGATCAGACTAATGCGCTCCCTTGTCATATCCATATTTCTGTATGCCTGTGAATCATGGACCCTGACTGCAGATTTGGAGAGAAGAGTACAGGCGGTGGAGATGAGATGCTTTCGGAGACTCCTTGGCATCTCCTACAAAGACCACATAAGCAACGAAAGCGTGCATAACAGAATCCAGCGAACCATTGGACCCTATGAGACCCTTCTAACGATCGTGAAAAAGCGTAAACTTAAATGGTATGGGCATGTCACAAGATTCAAAGGGCTTGCAAAGACAATTTTACAAGGCACTGTCCAAGGAGGAAGAAGAAGAGGCAGACCAAGGAAGAGCTGGGAGGATAACATCAGCGAATGGACAGGCCTAGAACTCAACAAAACCCCGAGAAAGGCAGAACAGAGAGAGGAATGGAGGGAACTGGTTGTTGAGTCTTTGAGGGTGCCCCCACGGTCGTCAGACTACGGGACAGATAGATAGAGAGTCCTTATTCTTGCCAGGTTTTTGGGGCCTGTGTCTCTCAGGCCTGAACACAATTATTGTACATGAGGTCTGGACACCTTTCTGATGAAATGAGGTGACATGGCTCTGGGGGTAGCATTGCCTGTGCCATTCTTCTCCTGTAGCAACATCGATTGTGAGGGATAAGGGAACGGGCAAAGAAGAAGAAGAAGAAGATGAAAACAACAACAACAACAACAAGAACAACAAGCAACAACACAACAACGAGTGAATAAAGAAGAAAAAAGCAAGAGAAAGAGGGAAAGGTGAGTTGGGAAGAGGGGGAGATAATAATAATAATAATAATAACAACAATAATAATAGTAATATATGATAATAGTAATATATGGAATTTATATAGCGCTTAATATTGTAAAACAAACAAATCGAAGCGAGATGGTTATAGAGGGACTGTCAGACAAAGAAAACGGTAAAGTAACCGACTGACAACAAGACAGGCCGTGAGACAATAATTATACTGACGTACAGACATACAGGGAAAATACAGACAGAAGCACACAGAGACAGTCAGAGACAGAGGACATTGACAGGCAGAGGCAGAAAAGTAGAGATATTGACCACCAACAAGGCAGATGAATCAAGAGAGAGAGAGAGAGAGAGAGAGGAGAGGAGAGAGGGGGAGAGGAGAGAAGAGAGAGAGAGTGGGGTAGATAGATAGATAGATAGAGAGAGAGAGAGAGAGAGAGAGAGAGAGAGAGAGAGAGAGAGAGGAGGAGAGGGAGGGAGGAGGGAGGGGGGAACGAGAACGAGAGCGAAATTTTATTTTCTGAGGGTAATAGAATAAGTGCAAGACTATTTTTTTTTACATCCAGCCCTTGGGGAAAAAAGACAGTAAGAACATAAAGAGACAAATATAATCATTAGCCAAGTGAATCATAACGGTCAGAATAAGCGTCACCACTATCATCGTTGCCATCACCACCACCATCATCATCATTATTATCATCATCCCCATTATCATGGACAAAATCATTATGATAATACATAAGCAGTATGGAGCACATACACACACACACTCACACACACACACACACGCGCGCGCGTGCGCGCGCGCGCAGGCACGAACGCAAACGGGATTTGAACCACCGCACACTTCCGACCCGACTTTTCGCTTTCTAGACAGGCACGTTACCTCTACACCACCGATTCTTGATAAGAACTTTCTCACTTGCTCCAATTGTACGTTTTTATCTAAACTGTATTTGAACGTTTTTACCAATCACAGGCTTGAGTTTCGTTCAAGAGGATTTTCCCTCTGGAATCAACATCAGTGCCGACTCCACTCCCCCTGTCGGATGAGATTAGGCTATAAACCAAGGTTGCCGTGTACAAATGCACGCAGGGCATCTTGCACACATGTTAAAGCCCGTTCTGCTTTTCAGAAGAGTAGGCCATTGTGTGCCGGTGGGAACGAATGAGAAAACCGCACAATTGTATACTCACGGGGAATAGGTGTAAAAACATGAGTGCTTATTCCATTATCCTCCAAATAAAAGAATAAGATAGACTGGGCCCTAGGCCTATCACGTGATTTCCAGCTCAGCATTTGCGCAAGCGCACTTATGCCTACTGGTTCTTTGCTGCGAAGTTGACGATTTGTTTGCGTGCTGGATGTGAAAAGCTATTGGTTTTATGATTACGTTGAAATGCATTGGTAATATAGTGTGGAAAGGTTTGTACACCATTATTTCTACCAGATTTGTATACCCGAACCCAGATTGTTTGTTTTCCATATCGACAAAGTGAGAACACAAGTTGTGTTTTTAATGCTGATCTACGTTGAGACAAGACAAATCTAACGCTATTTAAAAAAAAAATTGATCAGATCTATGGGCTTGGGGAAACAATGAATATAATTGAGGCTAGAGTTAGTCATCTAGGCTACAAAGTAAAAATTAATAAGGAAATATTGACCTCATATTTTACTAACAATGGAATAAAAAATTGAAAGAGGGCCTGTAAAAGAAATGTGAAAGAATGGTGGTTTTATTTGCACCTTTCAGACTTATCTTCCCATGAACATGTTGTCTTGGTTTTGCGACGCCCGTTACACACACACACACACACACACACACACGTGTAGGCTAATCTGAATGTGTGAACTAAAGCCTGAACATCAAAAATGTCTGAACAGACTTAGAAATATTCTTCAAGTATAAAGAGATTGATCTCTTTTCTAGATCTAAATTTTCTTTCTGGTAGAATGTTTTTAGTCACTTGTTTGAAACTGCTGTCTGAATTAGCCTACTACACTACATTGTTTATCTCACCTAATCAGCTATCTGTCTAGGTGTGTAAATCTGTGTCTGTACGTCTGCCTGCCCGTGAAGAATCCTTCAATTTCTGTAGGACTGTTTCCTCTTCTGTAACCAAATGTTGTGGTGCCAAGATTTTATGAACATCGATTCTGTCAATTGCTCTTAGGTGTAGAGTTCCAAAAGAGCCAAATATGGAGAAGCCTAAAATTCAACTTACAAATTCTCCTGGGAAAAAATCCCCCCAAAGGAGTGAGATCTTCTGTGTTATAGATCTATTTGTTGAAAACAGTCCTACAGCAAACTTCTGACTCAGTGTGTATTGAGGTCTCGCTATCATTTCCCGGCAGGATGAGTGAGACAAAGTGCATATTGTGGGCCCTCGTTAGTGTGTTAAGCTGGGGGAAGGTCCGACCACAAAGAAAGGTGTTTCTCCACTTTAAAAAATGACTTTTGGAACCATTTATTTTCTCTCTGAGCAGAGATATGATTATATTGAACATTTTCAGATTTCACAGTTGTACAGATCAAACTATGACCTCCTGTGGGGATGCTAGGGGCCTGTCAGTATAAATCACCTGGAAATTCTGTGCACAGATTTTCCTCTTTTCTATTCCTCTCTTTCTTTCTGCCTCGTTTGAAATTGTAGACCTGTCAGTGACTTAATTCCCTTCGTGTGTATACTACACAGAAGATCAAATGTGTTTGTTAAGGATCCTGTAGTTTATGCCAGCTATCTGTGGGTCACGGAAAGACGAAAATACTAGGCATGCATCCTGTACAAACAAGGTGAGCTGTACTGAGGCTTAGGCGGTCTGGTCGATCTCCTGCAGTAGTTCATGCGCAGGGGAAGACTTCGCACTATGCCTACCACTGGGAAAGGAAACGCAGAGATGAGAGGTAGAATACAAACTGAGAAATGATATGTCATTTCCCCCTGTAAAAGCACGCTTGTGATTTTTTTCTCATGCAAATTCGCACGCACGTGTGCGCTTAATTTGTTAATATCGCATTTAAATCTACTGTGCAAAGTTGGGATAAAGGCTCGATCAGAGGTTTTGGGGCTAGTATTCACTATTTAAGACATGTCAAATTTATTCCAGCTGATAAGCAATAAAGCTTTCTCAGCTCATTCAAGACCTACAGCACATTCAGCTGAATTCAATGCGCAAAGTTCTAACCACCAGGCTGCGTGGTGTGTGTGTGTGTGTGTGTGTGTGTGTGTGTGTGTGTGTGTGTGTGTGTGTGTGTATTTATTTTTATTTTTGTTTATTTATTATTTTATATCGAGGATAATGGAATAAGCACTCATGTGCTGTTTTACACCCAGTCCCCGTGTGTATGCGGTTTTGTAAATTTTGTCATCTGTTTCCAACGGCACACAATGGCCTACTTTTCCGAAAAGCGGAACAGGATTTAACGTGTGCGCAAGATGTTCTGCATGCGTTCGAACACGGGGCCTCGGTTTATGTGGGGGTGTGTGTGTGTGTGTGTGTGTGCGCGCTCGTGCGTGCGTGTTGTTGTGTGTGTGTGTGTGTGCGCGCGCTCGTGCGTGCGTGTTGTGTGTGTGTGTGTGTGTAGTTGTTGTTGCTTCGATTTTACGTTTGTTCACTCAAAGTGATATTAGACGATGGGAAGAGGAGGGGAGGGGCTATTTATGTTGATGGTTGTGTGCTCTGGAATAGGTATCGTAGGCAGTACAAAGAAAAGGGATAAACAATGATAACAACAAATAAGTACATAAGAATGCTGATACAATTTATAGCTATAACAAATGTCCTGTAGGACTGTTCATTAAAGATTTTGTTACACGAAACGCCAAATTAATATTTTAAAAATATCTTATCCAAGGATTTTTTTTTAAGAAAAAGAAGGTAAGAATGGATTTAGACTCTTACAAACAGCATATGAATCCTAATAATGTTCTCACCACACAAACATCTTATACTTTTGCTAGATTTGGTGATAAAAGCATTCAGTGTTATCCGAAAGGGAAAAAAAAGCACTAGCCTCTCTTGCCATGACCAAATTTGTGTAGGTCTCAGTGTGTGTGTGTACGTGTGCGTGTGTGTGTGTTTGTGTGTGTGTGTGTGTGGTTTTGAGTGTCATTCTCAGAAGTGACATGAAGTTGTGCATGATTTCAGGCTTCATTTCCTGAAGTGACATGCAGTTCCAGGTGTTGGTAATCTGGATCCTCTGTCTGAGTGAGTAATTGTGGAAGTATTCAACTTCGTAGACCATGTACTAATCTGTATTCTTGTCACAGCTTTTTCAAAGATTGTTTCTTAGCTTGTTAAAATTCAATTTGTTGCAGTATTACTGATTGACAGATAATAGCATTATGAAATAATGTATGGAAAAGAATATCTAAAATATGAGTACGCAAATGAATGAATGAAGAATAAGTTGATTATAGTTAGCTTGTCTACATAGCACTATTGCATGTAAGGTATCGTACCGTCGTATGTGCATACGTACGTACATGCATGTATGTATGTATGTATGTATGTATGTATGTATGTATATATATATATATATATATATATATATATAATATATATAATATATATAATGTGTGTGTGTGTGTGTATGTATGTGTGTATGTATGCATGCATGCATCCATGCATATACACATGCATGGTAGGTATTACACCTTTTTCCACATCCAAAAACTATTATATCCTGTCGTAATACATATACATACAAGTATGTCAATGAAAGCAATATTGTTAGTGTGTTCAACTGTGTCTGTGTGTGTGTGTGTTGATAATTGTGTATGTATTGTAGAGAATACGTTAAAAAGTGTCTTTGATTTAGCTCTGGCAATGCCAGGCCTGTACCTGTTCTTCACAGGTATTCAGTCTACCTGGCTGTGACACTGGCTATTTGGGCAATACCTTGTCCATTGTGGTGGTGCTGTATGTTTGCCCAAAGTGTCGGCAGTAACCGAGTCACTGTTCCCTTCCCCCTTAACTGAAAAGTCGGGGCACTGCACTGAATTTTTCAGGCATGCTGGGTATGATCGTGCTTACACAGCCCACCAAACGCGGACATTTATTACAGGGTCTTTAGCGTGGACGGGATAGCTCAGTGGTCGGAGCACTCGCTTTCCCCCAGCCAAGTTAAGCAGCGTCGAGCGTGGTTACCAGTTGGATGGGTGACCGTTTGCGCGCCTTGGCTTCAGTACAGTTCCCCCAGTTCACCCAGCTGTAAATGGGTACCTGCCCTCTTTAGGGTTAGGGAAGGTAAAGCAGCGAGGGAGAGGAGATGGGCGCCGCCCTCAATATGCTGGCCCTAGATAAGTGAGGTCTCTGACGCCTGGCTCCCCTACGACCTTATAGGTTATGGGACTCCTTTACCTTTACTTTTTTACCTTTAGCATGACTAGTTGATCTTCTGCATGCGTATATCTGTAATAATACGCACAGGGCATAAAGTTTTGACAGGTCTCCACTGTACGGTGACCTTAAGAAATCCGAAACATTCCGTAGTAATCCACCAGATGCGATTGGAAGCCACGCCTTCATGGACCCGTGGGGTTGGAGTTGAAGGGTCTTGATCACACTACAGCCTGTCACATCAGTGTTACTGGCGGTGTATAGCAGGCGTAGTCCCCTACCAGCGCCCTTGGAGTCATGGCTGCAGAAGTTTCTCTTGCCAACCAAGAACACCTTGGTTAGTTTGGTCAGATTCAAGATGAAAGCCCTCTCACTGTCCCGGGGTGTGGAGGATGACAAACAATGGCAACGGGAACAAAAAAAGCACCAACTTATCAAAAAATGTTGGGAATATTAAGATAAACGATAAAAAGCATGCAACGAAACAGCAATCTCAACTAAATCAAAGCTTATATTTACATGATAAAGCATTCCAATGAAAGGTTAGACTACGGGTAGCCTAGTGGTTAGAGTGTTGAGCTTGCCGGGGTTGCGCCATTATCGAGGTATTCGGATGAGATTGTAAATCAAGGTCCCGTGTGTGTATACGTCGGCAGAACATCTTGCGCACATGTTATGCCCAAGTTTTATCAATTTAAACAAGAGATTCTCAAAATGTGTGCTTCGTATGTCTTATTAAGATAGGTAACACTCACTTTGATACAAGCTTTGAAAATTTTTATATCGAGCATGAAATGTTAGCATCCCGATTGAGGGACAGGAGGCATAAGTGGATAGGGATTTTTTAACAGTGTTGCAAACTACACAGGCACTTGTTTCTTTCCAGATCTTTTTATCATTTCCAATGAACACCACATACAAAACTAGCTTTTAGAATTCAAGTGTGAACAAATATTCATCTGCTCATAAGTACCCTAGACTTCTCCAGTGCCCCCCCCCCCTTAGTCCCTGAACCCCCACCATGGCCATGCACACACACACAGACACATACACACAAAGACACACTCACACAGACACACACACACAGACACACACACACACTCACAGCACACTCACAACACAATCACACACAATCACACACACACACACACTCACACACACACGCTCACACACACACACATATACACAGACACATACACATACACACACTCACACACACACACACACACACACAAAGAAGCTGCACTTTCAGATTCGATGGAAATCTGTAATAATACAGAGGAATATATTTTCTTCGCAATACAACAGATTTTGGGCATACAAGTAAAAAGTGACAAACATCTTCAATTTGTTGGCCATCACACTGAGAGCAGAAAGTTGGATTATTTCTTACTAAATGTTTAGATATCAGAAGTAAGGATGTTCACCTTACATGAAAGTATATGATTAACTGTTGTTCCTATGGGCCATATGGCCTGCAAAAACTGAAGTAAAATTATTGTTATTGTTATGTTGTTATTATTATTGTTACACACACACACACACACACACACACACACACACACACACACACACACACACACACACACGCGCGCGCGCGCGCAGAATAACTTGCGCACACGTTAAATCCTGTTTCGTTTTTCGTAAGAGTAGGCCATTGTGTGCCGGTGGGAATAGATGATAAAATTTACAAAACCGCATACACACGGGGACTAGATTTTTAAAAAAAGCAAATGAATGCTTATTCCAGTATCCTTGATATAAAAGAATAAATAATTAAAAAAAAAAAAAACACACACACAGAGTATTCTGGCAAAATGGTGCACAACTTCAAACAAATAACCTAATCAAAAGACGGGGTAATATGTACCAAAATGAAGGCAAAGGTATCTTTGATTCAAAGCAAAGTAATGAAGTCTTTATCCCTGGTCAGTGCAGAGCACCAATCTGACTGGCTGTTATGACATGAGCACCTCATCCTTTCAAAGTCAACAAGTGGCTGTGTTTAGGTACACCTCAGACACAACCCTGCAGAACTTGGAGACACACAATATAACGAAAACAAGATAAAAAAAAAATTGCTTGTCAGTAGAGAGTGTCGCCACGCGAGCAGCGCCACCTATCTGTTGGGTTTCTATGGTTAGACAAATTGTATGCGATGCAGGATTCAGCTTTGTATGGCTTCAACAGGGAGTTGGTGATGTCAAGACTAGTTATGTTTATCCAGGAATGGTATAGTACAATCACAGACCGAGACAACACAGGTGTTTCAAAACAATATTTGTTAAAAGAAGAATATCTTCTACAGTTAGATACTTACTGCTTTAGAGTTGCTGTGTCACAACTGAGATATACTGTTTCGCCACTTACCAAAATGTACATCTATGTAGTGAACAGAGTCAGAAGAAAGAATGTCCATTTTTGTAAACCAAAAGTTGAGGATGAATAGCATTTCTTTTATGAATGTTTCATGTATAATGATTTAGGAATTCATTCCATTTTTAAAGGATTGTATTGATACAGGACAGGATGTGAACCGATGGTTATCTTTGTAATACATGATGTGTTTTATCATGAGGCTAAACAATGCCACGCAAAGACTGTGTGAACAAATGAACTGTTCTGTACATGAGCGCTGTTACCTGAAGCAGTAGTTACAGGTATGAATACATATTGTTTCACTGTTATTGTGTATTTCAAGGTACTTGCTTGTGTGAGACTAGTGTGGCTACTAGACTCTGAACATTCTTCTGTCACATCACATTGCCTTTGTCTGACTAAGCAACAGGCGCAGGGTGACATTTAAATGAAACTAGCCTTACGCAGTAAGGTATCACCCAGATAGAAACAAGCCACTGTTGGCCGTCGCTCTTTCTCTGTTTCTGGTCCGTCCACATGGAACGACCTCCCTCTTCCACTTCGCCAAAAGCCTTCATTTGATTCTTTCAAATCTAGCCTCAAAACGCACTTATTTTCTACTTGAGATCTTCCCCTATTATCTGTTCCTACTTTTCAATAGCTACCTTTACTTCCACCACCTCCACCTAAGTGTGTTGTGTGTATAAATTTGATATTTGTTTATCTTGATATTTGTGGACGGTTGCATGCGTGTGAATGATTTGAATGCAAGCGCTTTGATTTGTTTACTTACAAGACTCAGCACTATATAAATCCCATACATTATTATTATTATTATTATTATTAACAATTTTAATCAAACGGCACTTTCCTGCTGAAAGGCTAGTTTCATTTTAAAATTCAGCGCTTGTACACAAAGACACACACCATGCTACCTTCCAGAGCAGAGGGGTGTGTGCGTACGTGTGTGTGTGTGTGTGTATGTGTGTGTGTGTGTGTGTATGAGTGTTCAGTGCTTCGTTATTGGTGATACTGTACGATGAAAGGTCTTCATGTCTGTGTTTCTGGATGTGCAGGCTGTGTACTAGCTCAGCCTCAGTATCGATATGGAGAGTGCCAAACAAACACCTGTGAGTTGTTTGTGTCCTGTATTGTTCAGCTTCATTAAACCAGCAAACCAGTGTAATGCAACGTTAGTATATTTAACAACAGCTAAAAGGCAACTGCAAAAACTTACACACACACACACACACACACACACACACACACACACACACACACACTCTCTCTCTATCTCTCTCTATCTGTCCCGTAGTCTGACGACCGTGGGGGCACCCTCAAAGACTCAGCAACCAGTTCCCTCCATTCTTCTCTCTGTTCTGCCTTTCTCAGGGTTTTGTTGAGTTCTAGGCCTGTCCATTCACTGATGTTATCCTCCCAACTCTTCCTTGGTCTGCCTCTTCTTCTTCCTCCTTGGACAGTGCCTTGCAAAACTGTCTTTGTAATTCCTTGGGATCTTGTGACATGCCCATACCACTTAAGTTTACGCTTTTTCACGATCGTTAGAAGGTTCTCATAGGGTCCAATGGTTTGCTGGATTCTGTTATGCACGCTTTCGTTGCTTATGTGGTCTTTGTAGGAGATGCCAAGGAGTCTCCGAAAGCATCTCATCTCCACTGCCTGTACTCTTCTCTCCAAATCTGCAGTCAGGGTCCATGATTCACAGGCATACAGAAATATGGATATGACAAGGGAGCGCATTAGTCTGATCTTGGAGATAAGTGAGATATTCTTATCTCTCCAGATGGTGTTTAGTTTTGACAAAGCTGTTATTGTCTGTGCAGTCCTGCATACTACTTCTGGCTTGGATCCCTGGTCGGATACAAGGCTCCCAGGTACTTGAAGCTTTGAACTGTTTCCAGCTTCTGGTCATTAACCCTGATATCAGTGCTAATGCCGTTGGTGTTATTAGTCATCAGTTTGGTCTTCTCTGCACTGATTTCCATGCCGTATGTTTTGGAGGCCTTATCCAAGTGTTCTGTTAGGCTGGCAAGCTCTTTTTCTGATCCTGCTATTCCATCAATGTCATCTGCGAAGCGGAGGTTTGTGATCGTTCTGCCACCAATGCTGACTGATCCTTCATGATGTTCCAGTGCATCAGCCATGATTCTCTCAAGGAAGATGTTGAAAAGAGTGGGTGAGAGTAGACAGCCCTGCCTTACTCCGACTGTTGTTCGAAACCATTCTCCAATGTTGTTGTTGTAGTACACTGCACTGGTGGCCTCGCTGTACAGCTGTTTGATGACTCTGATCAGGTTTGCATTGATGCTGTACAAGTTCATGGTTGCCCACAAAGCTGCATGCCACACCCTGTCAAATGCCTTCTTAAAATCGATAAATACGTGGTATAGGTCTTGTTGATGTTGAAGGTACCGCTCACATAGTATTCTGAGGTTGAATATCTGTTCTGTTGTGCTGCGCCCTGCTCTGAAACCTGCTTGTTCCTCAGCAATGATGGTCTCTGCTTGTGGCTTCAGTCTATTCAATATTATCTGCAGCATGACCTTGCTTGGGTGACATATGAGGCTGATTGTGCGGTAATTATGGCATTGTTGTAGATTTCCTTTCTTGGGGAGGGTGATGATGAGTGACTGCGTCCATGGTGTTGGCCATTTTCCTGTCTGCCAGATCTTGTTGCAGATTCTTAGTAGGGCGCTGATCATGGCTTCCCCTCCAGCTTGGACCAACTCAGCTGGAATGTTGTCAGCCCCTGCTGACTTCCCCTTTTTCAGCAATCTGACTGCTGTTTCCACTTCTTCTCGGAGGATAGGGTGACTGTCTGTGTCTTTGCTTTCGGGTACATTAAGGACTTCTGGATCTCCTGCGGTTCTATAGTTATACAGGTCGGAGCAGTATTCTGTCCATCTGTTCAGAATATCCTGGTCGTCAGTGAGACACTTCCCATTTTTGTCTTGGATTGTTAAACCTTTTCTCTGTTTCGTGCTAGTCAGGTCTTTCACCAGCTGATATGCTTTCTTGCTATTGTTTTTCTTGATGTTCTCTTCAATGTCTTGGCACTGTTCACCGATCCATTTCTCTTTTGCCTCCGTCATGGACTTCCTGATTCTTTTGTTGACTGCCCTATATTGTTCTGCTCTTTCTTTTGTTTCATTTTTCTTTTTCTTCAACTCTCTACGCTTGTCGCATAGTTGTAGGATGTTAGGTGTGACCCATGGTTTTTTGACCGGTCGGCGTTTGCCAAGAAGCTCGTTTGCTGTTTCAGTCACTGCTGTATTGAAACTATTCGTCAGTGTGTCTATGTCTGAGTCTAACACAGTGAGTGCTGCAAACTTTCCACCTATCCTTGCTTGAAAAATTTCTAATACCTCTGGGTCCTTCAGCTTCTCGAGGTCAAATTTGATCCTGATGTTGTTCCGCTTGTGGATTTTCTTTAGACGTAGTCGGAAAGTCATCATCACAAGATCATGATCACTCCCTATGTCTGCTCCTGGAAAACTTCGTGTCTGTGCGATGTTAACGCTAGACTGAAACCGTCTTTTCACACACACACACACACACAAAAACCCTCCAAAGATTCATGGTTTTCACATTGCCTTTTTCTTGCACCAATTAAAACATGGGGAAATCCAAGCATACTGTTTTTATATAGAGGGGTGAAGTCAGAATCGAAGTTGTGTTGTGTTTGTGAAGCCCAGTCATGTGGAGTGGTTCTGTGGGTCTCTTGTAACTGGTTCAAGGCGCTCAACTGCACGAACCTGGTTCTTAGATAGCCACAAGCTCTGTTCAGAAGGCTGAGCACATGGCAGTTACATCAGCACAGCTGTCAACACGGAACACAGCGGTAGCTGTGGAGTATGCTGGCCTGGTGTGGCAGACTGCCCTGCAGCATGTTCCAGATTAACACTAAAATGAACGTAATGACAGTGACATAATTTATCTAGTTTGTTATTTTGCTTGATAGAATGGGATTTTCATAGGAGGATGCTGATATCAAAGAAATGATTTAATCAAAATTTGGTTAGTTTAGTTGAGGAAAATTGACTATGTATAAACTAAAGCAGTCTTAGTTTTTGTGAATTAGCTGTTGGATACTTTTACCTTGTCAAGGTCAAGTCAAAATAATTGTTATTGAGGGTAAACGATTAAGGTTACACAACTTTTTTAAAAATCCAGCCATGACAAAATATCAAGAACACTGACATCATCATCATCATCATCAGTCCCGTGACCTTGGCGGTCGTGGAGGAGACACGAAAGACGATGCCGTGGTAAGCCTCCTCCATCCATCTCGGTCCTCGGCTCTGCGCAGTAGTGCCGAGTCATTCATCCTGGTCCAATCTCTGATGTTGTCCATCCATGACTTGTTCTGTCTTCCCCTCTTTCTGCCTCCTTCAAGTGTTCCCTGCAGTACCGTTTTTGGCAGAGTGTTGTGGCGGGTGACGTGGCCGAACCATGTCAGCTTTTTCTTTTTGACGATGGTGAGAAGGGGTTCCTGTGGACCTGCCAGCCGTGTTATTTGGCTCTTGACAAATGCATTGGTCTTTCGTTCTCTCCAGGATATGCCCAGTAGTTTTCTATGGCATTTTGTTTCAAATGACTGGATTCGCTTTGCTGTTTCAGCAGTCAATGTCCAGGTTTCACTTCCGTACAGCAGGATAGTCTGAATTAGGGCTTTGTAGACCTTTAGTTTGATTGGGAAACTGATCTCTTTACTTTTCCATATGGTGGTGAGTTTTGTCATGGAAGATGTTGCCATGGCTATTCTGACTTTGATTTCTGTCGTCGATCGCCCGTCCTTTGTGAGTGTAGCGCCAAGGTATTTAAAAGCGTCTACCTCCTCCAGTTGCTGGCCGTTCATGTAAATTTTAGCAGTGGCGTTCTTCATGCTGTTAACAAGTACTTTACTTTTCTCCGAGATCACCTCCATCCCATATGTTCCAGCTCTGTTCTCAAGTCTGGTCGTAAGATCTTGCAGCTCTGTGTTACTTCCGCCTATGAGGTCAATGTCATCGGCAAACCGCAAGTTGTTGAGGGGTCTGCCGCCCATGGAGATGGTAGAGTGGAAGTCATGGAGGGTCTCTCTCATAATCTTTTCCAAGAACAGATTAAACAGGACTGGAGATAACAGGCATGCTTGTCGGACCCCAACTGTGGTTTTGAAGTAGTCTCCGACCTGATTGTTCAGAAAGACTGCACTACTTGCGGTGTTGTATAGTGCTTGAATGGTTTGCACTAGTCCTTCTTCAATGCCAAACATTCTGAGGACCTGCCACAGGCCTTCGTGCCATACTCTGTCGAAAGCCTTCTTGAAGTCGATGAAGTTGTGGAACAGGTCTCTCTGATGTTGAAGATGTTTTTCCATCAGGATGTGGCAGTTAAAATCTGTTCGATTGTGCTCCTGCCTGCCCTGAACCCAGCTTGTTCCTCTGCAAGGTGTTCTTCTGCCTCCTTCTTGAGTCGATTCAAAATAAATTTGAGCATGATCTTGCTGGCGTGGCTGATGAGGCTGATTGTTCTATAGTTTTGGCATTGGCGTAAAATCCCCTCCTTGGGCAGAGGTATGATGAGTGATTGTGTCCAATCGTTGGCCACTGTTTTGTCTCCCAAATCTTCTGACATATAGCTGTAACATGTGTGATAACTGTTTCGCCACCATGCTTGAGCAGCTCTGCTGGTATGTTGTCTGCTCCTGGGGACTTTCCTACTGGTAAACTGCGGATGGCTTCTTCCAGTTCTTCCCTCAGTATAGGTAATGGCGAGGGTACTCTTGATGTTGCTGCTTCCTCTTCTATTATGCTTTTGTCAGGTTGGATTGGGTAGTTGTATAGTTCTTGACAATATTCAGACCACCTGTTCAATGCAGCTGAGCTTTCTGTGAGGAGGTTTCCGGAGCTGTCTTCAATGACTGATGATTTGGTTTGAAGTGGTTTTGTGAGTTTCTTCAGGGTGTCGTATGCCTTTTTACTGTTGCCCTCTTTCATGCTTTTTTCGATCTCATCACATTGATCACTGATCCACTTCTCTCTGGCCTTTAACATTGACTTCTTCACAAGATTGTTGGCCTCCCGGTATTCTTTAGGGTTGAAAGACCTGGTCGGTTTCAGTGCTCTTCTTGTATCGCAGAGGTCCAAGATGTCATTGGGTAGTCCATGGCTGGTGTTTATTTTTCTGATGACCGAGTACCTCATTTGCTGTTTCTCGGACTGCCTCATTAAAGTTGTTGGTGAGGTCATTGATGTCATTGTCCAGGAGGGTTATTGCCGCAAAACGTCCACCAAGCTTAGCTTGGAAGATCTCCTCGACATCTGGATCTTTCAGTTTGTCCATGTCAAATTTGATACGTGGGTTTGCAGGCTGTTTATTTTTTTTCAGCTTCATTTTGAATACCAGCAGCACAAGGTCGTGGTCGCTGCCTATGTCAGCTCCAGGGTAGGTTCTTGTTCTGGCTCTGTTGATGCTGGATTTGAAGTGCCGTGGTGTTAAGATGAAATCTATTGGTTATGGATCTTGCCGTTTGGCGCATGCCAGGTTGTCCTCCTTGACTGCTTGTGGGGATAGAGGGTATTGGCAAAGGTAAGTCTGTGGGTGCAGGCAAACTCCAGCAGACGTAGTCCCCTGTCGTTGGTCTCTCCAGTTCCAAACTGACCAACTGTTCCGGCCCATTGGTTGTAAGAGTCAGGACCTACTTTGGCGTTAAAATCCCCTTGAATGATGATGATGTCTTTCTTGGGTATCTTCATAATGGTTTCTTCAATTTCTGCATAAAATTCTTCTACTTCTTCATCTGCATGGTCAGATGATGGTGCATAGATTTGTATGATGGTGATGTTCTTGGGCTTGGCCGACACCTGGATGCTGATAATCCTGCTGGAAGCCGGTGTACAGCTGATAATGCACCCCACTACTTCCTTTCTGACAATAAATGCCACTCCATGTTGGTGATGTTTCTCTTGACCACTGTACCAGATCTTGTTGCCTTCTTCAGTCATTGTCTCACCAAATCCTGTCCACCTCACTTCTCCTAGTCCAATAATATGCCATTTATAGCGGCTAAGCTTATACTCTAGTTCTTTGATTTTTCCGCACTTGTAGAGTGTACAGACGTTCCATGTTCCAATGGTGATCTGTTCTCTAGGGAGCTTAAGTAACGTTTTAACGTTACACTCAAACGGTACACTGACATATAACATCGAAAAAAGACAAGATTAATCTACACAGAAACAAAAATTGAAATCAATCATGAAAACAGGTAAGATAGAAAAAAATCTAGACCTCACAATATACGATAAAACAAAACCAAGGCAGAACAATATGCTGTCAGTTCAGTCAAAAGTAGTGAAGACAGCAAAATAACAAGTGTAAGAATAACAATTTACAAAGCAAACCAGAGGTCAAATAATTTTGAGCATAAAGAAAGGTTGTCTTACAATTGTCGATTCGATGTGTCTTTAAAAGTTTCCTAGGCATATTTTTTTAAGGAGCTAATTTTAAAAAGGGAGGTTAACAATTCTACAATGTTCTTGCTGAATAGGTAAAGCTTGACTGATTATTACGGGGCTGGGCAAAACTGTCTTTGAGTGGAATAATGTCCATCTCATTGTAGTTCGGCCCATTCAGTAGATTACATTCAATTTTATTAGTTTGGCGGATATTTCATGTGGGCAGCTTATAATGCTTTTGGTTTGTTTCACTAGCACTATGCCATAAAGTAGAAGCATGATTTATAAGAGATAGAATGTGAGCGTGAAATAGAATGTGAGCGTGAAATAACAAGTTTTCTGACGCAAATTGAGAAAATTCTTGATTTTTCTTAGTATACTAAAATGCGTAACGTTTCAATTCTGTCAGTTGTTTTTGTTGTACCACTTGATATTGTAGATTCAGCAATGTTTGCACAGTGCGAGGTAAGGTTCTCAGCTCATATTTCCTTATGATTTGGGGGTTCTATGTCTTGGATTATCAATTAGGGCATTGACGACTTTCCAAATTGGCCATTTTGCTGCATTACCCTCTGTGACGTTCTTGTCCTGCTGTTCACATGCCGTACATTCCAATCTCCCTGCCCCAGTTACACCCAGATTCCTGATGTTGCATAAGCCCGCAGTAACTCTATAAATATCAGGCCGTGGTAGGGCCACCAGCCGAGGGCCCTTGCGCTTCTGCTGGGTCACTGTGGTGGGGTGTTCACTGGCGCCTGTTCTGGGCGTTGTAGTCTGAAACGTTTAAAGGGTTAAACGTACAGTTATATAGTAGGGGACGGGATAGCTCAGTGGTCGGAGCACTCGCTTTCCCCCAGCCAAGTTAAGCAGCGTCGAGCGTGGTTACCACTTGGATGGGTGACCGTTTGCGCGCCTTGGCTTCAGTACAGTTCCCCCAGTTCACCCAGCTGTAAATGCGAGGGAGAGGAGATGGGCGCCGCCCTCAATATGCTGGCCCTAGAGAAGTGAGGTCTCTGACGCTTCGCTCCCCTACGACCTTATAGGTTATGGGACTCCTTTACCTTTACCTTTATATAGTCGCCTGATGCAGCCTCAAACTTACATTTCAAAACACCTACGAACGCGAGAGGAACTCTGTGGTATTTACTCTGTGGTTACTTAGTGGCTAAAGGTAGATGGATTTTAATAGTTGTCACGCCTGTTGTTGACATACAGGATACGACTTCAATACAATTATGATATGATATGCAACATAAGGATTTTTACAAGATTGTCACTGTTTGTCATGAACTGAATAGTAGAATTAAAATGCGTTACAGTGCATCTGGGAAAAAAAAGTTCTTTAAATCATAAAGTAGTGCTTTAAATATGTTTTTGGGACTCTTAGTCTCACAAACCAAATCATAATTATGTTCAATGTGGTGCAGAGTTGTGGGCATTAAGAATTTTGAATTCCAGTGTGAAAAAGTACATTTACTTGCATTGAGAAAAATGGTTGGGTATGGGAATTCAAATAACCAATGACTTTGTAAGTTGTGATACACATAGGTATATCGTTTACATAAACTTGGTTATAAAATGCATTAAATGTTGCCTAAAATTAACCAGAATAGAAGTAGTCTGTCTGTGTCTGTGTCTGTTTCTCTCTCTCTCTCTCAAATACTGGCTAAAACTACTGAAACTTCCAGGGTCACGTTTATGTAGGCAGTCTTATGACATGATGGTTATACAAATAGAGCTGGGTAAGAAGAATTGGGCATATCAAGTTAAACAGTTTTTATCAGAACATGGTTTTGGAATCGTGTGGTTGTCTCAGGAAGTAGGTAGCGAGCATGGGTTTATTTCTGAATTGAAAGACAGACTCATTTGTTCATTTAAACAAAATTGGCACTCGGACATGGAAAGTAAAGATAAATACTGCTGGTTTTTTTCGTTTAAGTGTGCTTTTCAAGCTGAAAAGTATCTTCGAATAGTCACTGACAAATGGCATCGACTAATTTATGCAAGATTTCGACTAAGAACACTGGGCTTCAATGCAAACAAAAGATGGTTTCAACCTGAGACGTCCACACAGTTCCCATGCCCTATGTGTGGTCATATTCTTGATGATGAAGTGCATTTCCTGTTTCATTGTCAATCATATGTTTCCATACGTGAAAACTGTGGTGTTCTCAATCTAGAAGCTTTCCGAAGGCAAGATATTTTTTCTATCTTATCGTCCGATGATGATATTGTGATCAAATCGGTTGCAAAGTTTATTGCTGAAGCACTGAAATTAAGACAATTACAGCTAAGTTCCAATTAGCTTAACATTTGTGACTAAACTAAAGTAACATTTATATTATGTAAACTCCAGCATTTTGTGAAACACATAAAGAAACATTTATAATTACGCTGTAGTCTCCAGCAAGAATATTTTTTGAAAATTTCACATACAATGTCAATGGATGGTCTAATATAGCATTCTAGAATGTTCTTTTCATTATTTTAGTTATTGCTTATTGGTTCTTATTGTTCATCCTTGTTATTACTTTGTGTTCATTTTGAAACTGAGTTTACGTCACAACTTAAAGTCGTATCCGTTCATAAGAGCTCATTTTTGGTTTTTTGGTTTTCGTTACGTTAAATGCATCATGTGATTTTTCTTGTATTTGTTTGTATTTACAAAAGAAAGTCGTGTATAACCCCCCTTGTCAATAGGCCACTTTGGGCAATGACAATAAATTGGTCAAAGCGTCAAAGCGTCTCTCTCTCTCTCTCTCTCTCTCTCTCTCTCTCTCTCTCTCTCTCTCTCTCTCTCTCTCTCTCTCTCTCTCTCTCTCTCTCTCTGTGATGTAAACTGTACAAGAGATGACTGCTTACCACATAGAAGCTTTTCTTTCTTCCAGATGAGTTGGAGGAGATAAAAAAGCGAATAAGCTGTAAGGTGGAACCACGCCTCCCAGAGTGTGAGTGTTTCTTTCTGCTGGGCGTTCCCCGGCTAACACCGTGGGGTCTCCCAGGATCTGCACTCTGTCACCTGAGAGTCACTGAGAAACTGTAAGTCGGCATACACACTGGATGAACAGTTTGCCTTTTGGGCTGTTTTCAAGTTATCTCGCCATACAGACAGCCATACTCCAACTTGAGAGGAATTGCTATTGCTTAATGGAGAATGCATAGCCTGCTATAGAGGAAATCAATCTGAACATCAAATTTTAAAGTACAACAGCACTTTCATTTTGGTATTGGCACTTGTTTTGCAACTTCACTTACTTTAACGAGAGACAAAGCCTTCAGCCTGGATCAAGTTTTGATGCACAACGTTTTACTTCTTGGAGCTTGGAGGCCTAGCTTTAGAGTGAAATGAAATGAACATAATTTTTTTCAGAACGCCTTCATGTTCTATAAAATTTCTCCATCTCACGAACGAAAATCAATTGATGATACCCATCTTTCCGTCGTGAATCTCACAGACCAGCATTTAGTAAAGAAGTAAACTGTTTAATTCACCTTGTGTACCACAAGTCAAGCTTTTCAGACACGTTAGTTCTAGTGTGATGCTGGGGAAGACAAACCAGTTCTGGGTAGCAACCCCCTTCCCCACCCCCCACCCCCCCCCCAGCTGTGGCTTGGGTTGAAGTAGTCCTTTTGCTTTGTGTTTAAAACTTGAAAACGAATCTGAGAGACCCACACTATAACCAAACGATAAGGGCAAAACTGTTCCTTAACTGGGATCAGCATGTTGAGGGTACCGCCTGTCGCCTCCCCCAGGCTGCTTAACTTTCCCTGTCTATAAAGAGGGTAGGACCCAATTTACATCTGGGTGAACTAGGGCACTGTACTTAAGCCAAGGGGCACAGCAAGGTCATGGATCCATGTGGCCACCACACTCAATGCATCTTAACCTTAGCGTAGGAAGAGCATGCGCCCTGATCACTGAACTCTCCCGTTCTAACAATGTGTCGTATGTGGATGGGTAGATACTGAAGTATGGGTCAGGTTGAGAACTGCAACAGACAGATGGGGACAGGACAACCTAGAGCCTTCAGCTCGCCATCTGATGGTGCCAGTTCAAGTTCAAGCCACCACCAAGATCAGAGTGGCTTTTTATCTACAGAATTTTGCCAGGGACAACTCTCTTGTTGCCGTTGGTTCTTTTACGTGCACTAAATAATGTTATACACCACACGGGACCTCACTTTGCCGTCTGATCCGAAAGACAAGCACCCAGACCATCACTCATGGTTGAATGGATGAGGGAGAAGATTTTGGCCCAAACAGGGATTAAACCACCTCACATTTCCGACCGGACTTTTCGCTTTCTAGGCAGGCACTGATCCACTAGGCTAGTCCCCCACAGCTTTATGAAGAAAACTCAGAGGAAAGAAGCAATGACAAGCAGTTTTGTCTATTGTTTTGATTCCTCTATTTATTGGTTCATCTGTAACTCCCAGCAGAATTTTTCCCCTCCTGAAATTCGACTGTTCTATGTGGAGAGAGCGCGTCACCAAAAGAGCAGATGATTCATTTGCGTTATTTGAATGTTCCTGTCTGCATTTTGCCAGGGAACAGCTTTCTTATTTTGCGCGGGTTCCTTTCCATGCGCCGAATGCATCTCGCACATAGGACCACGCTTTACCGTCCTCTCTGAAAGACTAGCATGCAAGGTCTAGTGGGAGATGTGGAAAGAAGAATCGTAGGTTGAGTTCAGGATGGCAGCTCTAGAAGCACGTGGAACGCTCCATGTCGGCTCCTAAGCCCAGGCCCAAACCGTTGTCACAAAATGATGTAAGAGACGTGCCCAGGTCTACGTTACCTTTTCCCTAAGGGTAACCCCTTATAGGGTAACCACCCATCTCAGAACCCTTCCCTCTGTAGCACCCACCACTGGACAACACCAGCTGCGTGCGAAACAGTACGTAGCACGCACGTATGAGCAACGTGTATTGAACAATACAAAAACACTCTGATGCTTTCCTTTCTGCAGAAAGTCCAAACTTTCCCGCGCCACCAGTTCGCCAGACACTTATTGTTTCCACCTAGCAGGGCAGTCAGCGGCTCATAGTTCACTCTATAATTAGCTGCCAAAAGATAGAACCCATGGGGAAACCAGGACTTTGTGGATCCGCGTGAGTCTGTGTGCGTGTTCGCGCGCGCACGCACGTGGCAGGCGGACTGAATCCTGGATAGCCAAGGGGTTTTACCTTGGAGCAAACTGCACATCTTACTTCGCAAAAATGGCAAGCCAGATGTTTAGTGTAAATGAAGTAAGCCTAATGTGTTTGTTCAGGACGATACATGTTGCAAGTCCATCGGTGGTCATTTGATGCCGCCTGAAATAATTTTTGGTACAAGATACCGAATTTCCCCCAAACTGCTAATTTCCAAACAAAAGGAAGTTTTGACATTTCGAAAAAATAGAAAAATGCTGAAATGCTACGTACGCAACGTGTGTGCAAATTGCGCACAGTTCGTGTGAACTGGGAAAGAGGGGTTCTCTCCCTTAACCTACTGATATTGTTTAAAAGTTTCCATGATAAGCTCTTAGCATAGCATCATGCACACTCCTTTGATGGATAAAAAAGATCATTGGAGTATGACTGTCTTTGTGGCATGGTATTTGAAAACAGTCCTACATGGAAACGTCTCATCAAGAACGTACATACTCTCAAAGTGATTGCCAGGTGGGATGACTGAGATGGAGCAGATCGTTATTGTGGGGGATTCCAGTGTGTGTAGCTGAGGAACGTGCAACAATACACACCAGCCCTTCACCCTGACTGTCTTTCTTCCTTCATTAGTTTGAGTATATGACAGTGTTTTAGCAAGCGTGGACGTGTGTGCATTAGTTTGAGTATATGACAGTGTTTTAGCAAGCGTGGACGTGTGTGCATGTGTGTGTGTGTGTGTGTGCGTGCGAGCGTGTGTGTGAAAGTCAAAGTCACGGCAAAGTAACAGCTTTATTTCCAAACAGTACTTTGAATACGCAAGACATATTTTTCATCAAGATATTCTGGAGTGTGTGTGTGTGTGTGGGCGCGTGCATGCGTGCGTGCGTGGTTGCGTACGTGTATGCGCATGTGTACATTTTGGCTAGTATTTCTTCTCGACAGCAGCATGAACAACTGTTCTAAAGGTGCCGCCCATAATGATATAGCTTTTACAATAAAACAAGTTTCAGTAGAATCAGAAGCCAAAAAAGGCGCAGATTGAATTTGGAAAGAACATTTATTTTAAGCAAAGGAGAAATGTTATGAAGTTAGTGTTGTGAAAGGGAAAAATAACCAAGATGTAGAGCATCACTTTGCAAAGTGATGGTTGCTGAGTTTTTCCAGCTTACCTCAGAGTCCAAAGATGTTCCATAGGTATCAGTTTATTTCATGCGTTAATTCGTCTACTTGTCCTGATGCTCTCAGCAATTTAACATGGCAGGTGCCAATACTGATGTTGTTTTTGGCACGTAATGATTTCAGTCCGTACGTTGCATACTTCTTACCTCCGTCCTGATGGCCAGCAACTGAAGATGCAGTCCTTGTTCTCTCTGTGAGGAACGAGCCAGCATGGTTTGGGGAGTCTGTCTCCTGGCTCACTGTTTGAGGGCTGTTGCTTCCCAGTTCTGGTCAATGCTTAGGGCTTGTAGTACCCTCTTGCACATGTCTTTGAATCGCAGCTGTGGTCTGCCTATGGCGTTTGAGCCAGCGCATACGCCTGTTTCAGCAGTGACAGTAAGAACAGTGTTGTTTGGGACCTTGTACTGCCAGGTGATGTTCAGGATGCATCGGAGGCAAGGCCTGTGAAAAGCATTGAGCTTTTGCTCTTGTCAGGCACGCAAAGCCCAGGACTCGCTGCCATACCGAAGGGTGCTTTGTAGGGAAGGAAGGCTCTGTAGATTTGGATCTTGGTGTGATTAGTTAGCTTGCTGTTGTTCCATGCTTTCTTTGTCAGTCTGGTCATGGTGGTAGCTGCTTTGCCGATGTGCTTGTTGGATGACATCCAGTTCATGGTCATTGATGCTTCTTGGTGGGGGAGAGTCAACATCCTGTCCCATGACGCGTTTCCTTCAAGCTAATGGTAAGCCTTAAGTCTTGGCAGGTATCTCTGAAGTGTCATGAGCTGCCTTAGGTCCTCGGCTGAGTGGGCAGTTAGTACTGTGTCGTCTGCAAAGAGGAAGTCATCAGGCACCTCAACTGGGCTTTAGTCTTTGCTCTTAGTCTGTAGACATTTAAGAGCTTTCTGTCTAACCAAGTTTGAGGTAGATGCCTTCAGCTGCAGGACCAAATGCGTGTTTCAGCATCACAGCTAAGAAGATTCCAAAAAGGGTTGAATCCAGGAAAACAACCCTGTTTCACTCCACTCCATATGTTGAAGGTAGCTGATGTCAAAGATGATGGTGCCTTTCATGTCAAGTCAAAAACACTTTAATCATCTACATTTCATATACATTCCAAGATATTTCGCATCTTCATGGAATGATCTGATGATGTTGAAAAGTTTGGGAAGACAACCGATCTTAGGAAAGATCTTGAAGAGGCCATTCCTACTGACCAGTTCGAAATCCTTTGTGAGGTCAATGAAGACAACAAAGATTGGCCGCCTTTGCTCCCTACATTTCTCCTGAGGTTCTTTGAGGGAGAAGAACATGTCTATAGTGGATCTGTTGGCATGGAAACTGCACTGCGATTCAGGGTAGACTTGCTCTTCAAGTACCTTGAACCTATTTAGTACTACTCGTGGAAAGACTTTCCCAACAATGCTAAGGTGGGATATGTCGCGATAATTATTGCAACCGCTTCTGATATATATATATATATATATATATATATATATATATATATATATATATATATATATATATATGCAATTCAAATGTGCATAGAATGTCCTTTAAACAATCCTGTGATAGGCTGTCACACTGGTTATGTGTGATATGGTATAACTATTGCAACTGACTGTATTTTGAGCCTACATTGCTCGCCAGTTATATTCTCTCCTGTTCAGGCGACAGGCTATCCTCTGCCATAAAATTGTTTCTTGTAATAGTGGTTTTTTTCTGCTCTCTTTTTGGGTTCTTTTCACAAATGTTTGTACTTTGACTTACCTTAAAATAGCTACATATTTATTCCTACAATTATTCATTTCTTTAACTTGATGACGGGATAGGTGAAAGCTTCATCACAGAACTGTGCCCAAGTAGGTTTGGTGCCTCATTGTTTGCAAAGCACAAAGTGTTGCTGATTTTTCATGAGCGGGACTAAAATAAACCCTGGCTTGATGTCTTCCCAGCTGTATTATTATGGTGTTGTGTTTTTGTTTTCAATTGCTAACTCAAAGTTATTTCATTAAACTTGGTGGAAAAAAAAGAATGAAATCAATAATAATCTCAGTTTCGTTTTTATACCAAAGTAGTTTCAAGGATGTAAAGGTGAAATGCAGTTTCTGCAGACACACCCTCGCTTATAGGAAACTAGAGAATATACTCATTCATACAAACAGTAACAACAATTTTCCGTTTATGTAAGTGGGCCATAAACATCAAGAGCGCAATCTATCTTATGGAACAGGTTACACAGAAATCTAGAGGCTAAGTAAGAAACAGATGCGTGCATTTAAGTAAACCAGCTTAACTGAAAGGTAAAAGAGATGTGTCTGGGGGGATGCAGATCACATAATAATAATGACTATTATTATTATTATTATTGTTATCATTATAGCAGGTGAAGGTGTTCCATAACTTGATTGGTTGTAGGGGAGCGAGTTATCAAGAGACTTGGCTTTTCTAGTGGGTCAGTATATTGAAGGCGGCACCCATCTCATCTCCCTGGCTGCTTTACCTTCCCAGAGGCTGAGGACCGGTATCCATTTACAGCTTCGGGACAGTCCTGGAGTGGAGGTGCAGGAACGATGACCCATCCACCAGGCAAACACGCTCAAGGGCAAACACTGAACACTTCACTTTCTCACTAAGAATAAGAATTATTATTAAAAAATGATAATGATAATATAGATTTCTAGAGTGCTTTCCTTAATCTTTGCAGAGGTGGTATGCAGCGTGTTACATATCAAAGATATGAAGATGTCCAAACATGGTGGTAATAAATAATTATCATTTTGACTCGGTCACTATAGTGGAGCGGGTGGCATGTCGGGTTCCTAACTGACAGGTTGTGGGTTTCTGTTTGTCCATTTAGTTCAGGTTTTTATTTGTTTATCTATTTCATGAAATCTTTTATTTCGAGGATGATAAAATAAACTCCCATGTGCTTTTCTTTTTTTACATCCAGTCCTCATGTGCATGCAATATTTTAAATTATGTTGTCATCTGTTCCCAATGGCACACGTTTCATAATGTTTTAACGTATGCACAAGATGTTTTGCGTACGTTCGCACACCGGGCTTCGATTTATAGACACATCTATACTTCAATCCCTTGAGAGGTACAGTTTGTTTTTTCGCGGCAACCAGCTGGCTCCTATTCAAAGCAACTTGTCTCTCTTCCTTCAGAAAGCGTTGAAGTTGTGAGAAATGGTGACCTTGTAGCCCCTTATTGGGACCTAGCTCGATTGTTGTTTGTATATAATTTGTGTAAACATTTTTGATGAGTCGTGATTTGTTCATTTACCCTTTCATTACGGGCTACGGCCTACTGAATAAACATCCGAATGCTGCCTAAAGTGGGTTTGCTAAGGGTTCTCAGAAAGACAGGGACCGCACAGTCAAGCTTCATTATGGATATCACTTCGATCAAATTATTTTACCAGCACAACAGGTGCGAATGTCTGCATGGCTTTAATCTGAAGAAAAGGCGAGAAGCCATACTGTTCGTGTCTCTCTGGCATTGCAAATAAACTCACGTGTTTGTTTTTGTTTGTTTTCAGTATTCCGGCCCGGCAGATGTTCTAGTAAGTGGAGTGAATACATTTGTTCTTGAAAAGAAGATGGATTGTAGAAATTTAAATTATCCATGATACTAATAACTCAGCTGTTTCTCATTCTCTTTCAACTTCCACCTTTATTTTTCACTATGATGAGTTTTAGTCTAAATAAGCATCATCCACCCCGCCCCCACCCTCCCTCCCTTAAAGAAAAAGCAAACGATCTTTACTTTCTTTTCTCTCACTACCCATAATATATCCCAACTTTCTGTTTTTCTGGTTTCCACCCTCTTCATTCCTTCCTATATTTCTTCATCAATTTTGTTTGCATTCGTTGGACAGATTTTTTATGCAAATTATGATTGGTGTGTTTTGGTGTTTGCTTTGAACCCAAAGAGAATTTTGGGACTAACAATTTGACCCCATTTGATTTTACGCACGCACGCACGCACGCACGCGCGCGGGCTTACACATACACACACACGCACGCACACGCACACACACACACACACACACACACACACACACACACACACACACACACACACACACACACTCACACTCACTCACTCACTCACCTACCTATGTATGTACGTACGTATGTATGTATGTATCTGTGTATGTATGCATGCCTTATCTTAATCACTTTTGTCTTCTAACTCTTTTATTTCGAGAATAATGTATGTATGTACGTACGTACGCACGCATGCATGCATAGATGCATGTATCTGTGTATCTATGAATGTATGTATGTGTGAGTGTGTGTGTGTGTGTGTTATTATTATTTCTTTGTATTTCGAGGATAATGGAATTAGCACTTATGTGCTTTATTTCATCTAGTTCCCGTGTGTATGAAATTTGGTAAATTTTGTTTTCCGTTCCCACCGGCACACAATGGCCTACTCTTCAGAAAAGGGGAACGGGTTTTAACGAATGCGCAAGATGCTCTGCGTGCGTCCGCACAGCTGACCTCAACTTATAGTCTCATCCGAATGACGTGTTTGTGTGTGTGTGCGTGCGTGCGTGCGTGCGTGCTTGCGTGCGTGTGTGTGTGTGTGTGTGTGTGTGTTTTCGTGATTTTTCCCCTTTTATTTCTAATTCTTTATTTCAAGGATAATGTATGTATGTATGTATGTATATGAGTGCATGTATGTATGTATGTATGTATATGAGTGCATGTATGTATGTATGTATATATGCGTGCATGTTTGTATGTATGTAAATATGTATGTATGTATGTCTTATTTATATTCTGTGTGTGTGTGTGTGATTATGTATGTTTGAATGAATTTTATGTATAAATACATGCATGCATGCATGCCTGTTTGTCTGTCCGTTCGTTTGTCTAGACACAGATAGATAGGTAGATAGATAGATGATAGATAGATAGGTAGGTAGATAGATAGTTAAATATACTTTCAGATGGATACGTTTGTATATGTATGTATGCGTATTTATGTAAGTATATATGCAAGTATGCAGGCTTGTGTGAGTGTGTATGCGTTCTTGTATGCTTGTATAGATGTGTATGTAGGTATGTAGGTAGATAGATATACAGATAAACAGACAGACAAACAGACAGACATATATACAGATAGATACATACATACATACATACATAGATTGTGCACGTGTGTGCGCTCGCGCGCGCCCACACACACACACATACACAGATTGTGTGGTAAGTAGATTACCTCCCATAGATTACCTCCCATGGGAATCAGAGCGACGTGTTACTATTTTGGGACACACATTCAAATTGTGCAGCGCTTTGTTTCTTTGGGTGGTAGTTGAAACCGTCTGATGCATACGCTTTACCTTTGCGGGTAAAATGTAGTATTTATGCCGCCTCTCTCCATTCTGTTACAAATTGGCACTGCGAGGAAGATAGTAAAAAAAACTTCGAGCCTACTGGCTTAAGTGTCAGATATGCTAGTCAGTGGTTCATGACTGTACCTCCGGTCGCGGTACACTTGAGTGGGGGTGGATGTGATGGTGTGGTAAGTAGATTACCTCCCATAGATTACCTCCCGTGGGAATTAGAGCGACGTGTTACTATTTTGGGACACGCCTGCAAATTGTGCAGTGCTTTGTTTCCTTGGGTGGTAGTTGAATGCACTTTGCCTTTCTGGTGATATGTAGTTTTTATGCAACCTCTTTCTTAGAGGCCACATCCTCTCTGTTCATACTGTGCTGCCCTAACCTAGGAGTTGTACAGAGTCATGGCAGGTCAAATATGTCTAGTCTGTTGCATATGTGTATATATATATGTGTGTGTGTGTGTTCGTGTGCACACGCATGTGGGCAAATATGTACGTGGACACATACATGTGTTGTGTACTCAGTACTGGATAATTATGTATGACAAAAGCTATTGATATGTTTAGAGGTGTTAACACACGCCAGTCATCTTTACTGCAGTAATTCTGATTTCTTAAAAACTCTTTCCTACGATCCACAGCAACCTGTCTGTACGCAGGCCTTCCAAAACGCCCACCGGAAAGAATTGGAAGAGAAAATGGCCCATGTAACATAATTCTCTTCTTTTCCTCTTTCTTGTCTTTTTATCCTTTCCTTCTTCTAGAATCAATATAGCATTGCAACTATCATCTTTATCGTCACCATCATTGTCTTTGTCCTCATTAGCGTTGCCTTCATTACTATCATCATCATTACCATCATCATTATCATCTTCTTTGTTTTCATTTCCTCTTCTTTTTTTACTTCTTCGTTTCCTTTTTCTTTCTTTTCTTTCTTTCCTTCCTTCCTGCTTTCTTTCCTTTCTTCCTGCTATCTTTCTTCTTCTTCATTTCTTTTTCTTTTCTTTCTTTTCTTTTCTTTTCTTGAATTTGAAAGGCTGATGCTATTTGGGCTTCTTTCGGCTTCTCTATATTGAACTCGATGTGGGGGTTGGCTGCGAGATTGTCTTCCTCAGTTTTAATCTTTTAATTAAACTAGGCTTATGATAGAAAGTTAGAGTTTCATTACGAGTATTTTGAATGTGTTAGAGGGAAGGGAAATTAGTGAGTTGCAACAGTGGAACACGTGCAAAGTGAGTCAGTATTTAGTGTTTGTGTCCACTAGACTTACAGTAGGTTGGGTACATTCATCAGGATCTCAAATCATTGGGGAGGGCTCATAAATTTCTTTTTACTCCAATAGATTCAAAACAAAATCTAATTAAACTCCGCCTTTGTAGCGTAAGCCTAGATTATTATCAGAGCCTAAGATTATTTCTCACACAGAGAAGTCACACGAGACTTTAGCAAACCTAGTGGACATACAAAACATGCCCAACATACCTCCTCCTATGAAAAATAGTTCTACAACATATTGACGAAGGATTGTTTAAGAAGGCTCACTATATACAAAAGAAACAAAGTCAGATTTGACGCATTAGTGTTAAAAAACTTTTTTTAAAGGTAGGTGTCCAAAACTCACTGTCCAAAGTTTGGAGTAGCAGCTTTGTTATGACATTTACAATAAGTTTTCTGACTACTCCAGACATCAGCCGTCTTGATAGACGCAAGAGATGCGCCGTGAGTGGCGGCTGCACTGGAACTAGCAGCAAGTGTACTGTGGCTTCCATATTTTGAAGTGTCTAAGCCTGCCATTTCAAGCAACTTTTTAACCCAGTGGGAAATCATCTCCCTGGAAATTGGGCTCTATCATTTCCGCCAACCAGTATATTGGTTTCACTAGACCTATCCCTGATTCCCAGAGATGGGATAATGGGATTGGGCTACCTATTTCCATTTGTGTCCATGGCTAGAAAACTGGGATGCAGCTTTGTACGTTGGTAGTGCTGGGCGCTTCCTGAACACTGCTTTGAATAGTCTTCAACTGTCAGGATGGGAACCTATTGAGAGTCTACTGGTACTATCTGTAGAAAACTATACACTGAGAGCACTTCTTGCATTAGTAACAACACACTATCCCACACCTTCAGGGTACCAGAAAGCAAGAAATTGCTATATTTACAAGGTCATATGTAGACTCATCCAGACAATTGTTGTGGGCATAGCTTTTCCACTTTTTAATGAAGCAACTATATACAACCTCAGTAGCTGTTTCCCGGGATTCCAAAATCAGGTCTGCTGCAGGTTCTGTCAATCCTTTTGTCTACAAACCTTTCCCCTGATAATCTACGTGCAGACGACGTAAGCTCCCCCTTTTTAGGGGATGTATCTTGCATGGATGGCTTGGAAAAAGACCATCTCCCCTTTTTATCAAGGGGTTGAGTTCTTCTGACAAAATTGGGCTTTTTCTGTCTGGTATGAGTGAAGGTGTCATAGTTAATCACAAAAGGATGAGATTGTTTTGAGAAATCTGGTCTTGGTTTTATCTCATGTGTGGTTGATGTGGTTTCTCCCACAATGTGGTGACCATCTGGGTTTGACCTGTATGGTTGGCCAGACCATTTATATAAAGGACAGTAGAGTTGATTGTATACCCTGTTTTAATCTGTATAGATTTGCACTGCTTTATACTAAGATTTAAAATTGTACAAGATGATGGCCCCTGTGTCGGTGGGGCTATAAACAACCAGATTGGATCGGATTGGATTGGTTGTGGGCATACTTCTTCCACTTTTAAATAAAGTAGTATATACAGCCTTAGGTGCTGGTTGACAGGATTCCAAAACCAGGTCTGCTGCAGTATCTGTCAATCCTTTTTCTCTCAACCTTTCCCTGACATTCTGCATGCCAGGGGATATAGGATCCCACATTTTTTCAAGGGGGTGTATCTTGCATGTATGGCTTGGCAGAAGGACATCCCTGGCTGTCAGAAAGGGACAGGTTCTGCTGTCAGCACACTGAACAGGACTGGCCACCAGACTCGTGTCTTCCAGCTCAGGACAACCAATACACTTATGGTCTGTTCTTGGCATTCTTTATGGAGAACTTTCAGAATAACACTGAGAGGAAGAAATTCATAGACCCACTGCATAGGCTTCTGGGTCAAGCTTTGCCCCCTTGATTAACTAAAGAATATCAGTCTGAAGTCAAAGATTTCCACAGCTCAAACAAGAATTGTAGTCTGCCAGCAGTTAATATGTTTTCAACTCTTCAGGCATTTTTTTAAGTGAAGGTTAAAATTGACTCACCTCATTCTCCATCAGTGTCGGAGACTGACAGTGAGTTAGGCTTACAGTTTGCTGTTTCACTTAATGACACCAAAGTCCTACTTGTTTATTCTCCACAGATTGTTGTTCCTCTTCCATAAAAAGGAGGACCAGCTAGGAAACTATTTCGGACACCAATCATTGTGATGCCTGTCCCCACGGGGCCCAGAAACACTAGCTCCTAAACTGTCCTACTCCTTGGCCTCTTTGAGTGATGCAGACAAATTGTCCCCAAAGAATTTATCAGTAACTGGAGTATTGTCTCTACAAAGTCCCGAGGAAATGGTAGTGTTTAAACTAGGTTTTATTGCCGCCTATCTCTGGAGAGAGAGAGATTTTGAAAGAAGAGTGCAACAGAGGTACCAAGTCAGCCAGTCTAAACACAGCTGTTTCCAAGAGGTCCTGACTTTCTCTCATTTGCTGTTCTGGAATGGCCTGCTCTGCTTTGGCGATAGTGTTTGTGGCATGCAAAAGTACTTGCTGTGTTTATGTTGACTGGAGATCACTCTTTCTGGTATTGGTTGGCAATGCTTTCCATGCTTTATTTACTGTCCGTAACACACAGTTTATCACAGTTGGCTAGTTGCGAATACTTTTCAGATAATTTATTGACTTTTTTTCTAGGATAGTTTTTTTTGAAAAAAATGCTTGTTGATGAGTTTCGCAATCGCTGCCAAAACTTTTTGACCCCGTCTTCCTCAGTGTCAAGCTCATTATCCAGTTCTTTAATTATTTCATCATCATTGTCAAAACTCATGGAAAGAGCATCTTATTGTCTGTTCCATCCTCACTATTGGTATCAGACTCAGAACTATACGACAAAATGTCATGATCACGGCCTTAACAAAGAAGGAAACTTGAGATGACAGCTTGTACATCATCTTGTGTAGCTTTGCATCTAAATTCTTCTTCTTCTTTGTCAAACGCTCAGACAGCAACTGTTGCTGTCTGTCAAATGAGGGAAAATGAGTTGAGCTGCCATTAAGTGCCTGACAGGTCAGGCCCAGCACATCTGACTTTGGCATGGGGGAGAACTGTTATCTTTAAAGCCGTCCTGGAAAAAAGGCAGGAGAATGGACCAAGAAGGCATAAAATAGACAAAGAGGTGACAGAAAGAAAAAGAACGAGCAAAAAACAAAGAGAGGGATAGAAAAGGGAACTACCAGCACAAGTATCAACAAATATAGTGCTAGTTTCTGGTACACTGATTGTTCTTCCTCTTTCCTAAAAAAAAGAAGACAGCCAGAAAAATGTTTTGGGCACAAAATCATTACACTACCTGGCCACTAAAATGCTAGCTCCCAAATGATACAACTCCTTTGGATTATTCATTTTCCTGCAATGCTGCGGATCTGTGCTGCCCCTGTGGGGATGCCAGGGACCTTACAGTATAAACAGTACCCCCACCTCCTGGAAATTCATCTTTTCTAACCCCCTCTTTGTTTCTGCCTTATTCCTTCTCTTCCTGACTGCCCCTTTGCGCCTGATGGCAGCATGGTGTGTGGCTCTGTGTGTCCTGTGCGAGTATATGTGTGCTTTTGAAAAACATTTGACTCGAAACTTTATTTCATAGATTTTGTCTGCATTGCACCATGTTTGTAAATATCTGTTTGTTTAAACTTTTGATTATTTATCATTGATTGCATGACTGTGTAAGATTAGGTTGAATGCATGCGCTTTGATTTGTCTTTGCAAGATATAGCGCTATATAAGTTCCATTTATTATTATTATTATTATTATTATTATTATTATTATTATTATTATTATTATTATTCCTGACTGTCATCTCCTCGACGTTCTACCTTCATGGTCCTATATCTTCTCTCTTCTCCTCTCTGCGTTCTCTTCTCTTACGGGGTTGGGTGCATAGTGCCTGGTCTTCTTTTCCTGTGCTTGCAACTTTGCAGGAGGTCTGTCCTCCTGTCGACGCTTTCCAACTTCAGAGCAGTTCCTTTCGTTGTATAGGTTGCCAGATATGTTGGAGGCTTGACTTGCACAGTCCTTATGTGCTGCAGCCCTGGGGGCTAGTTGGCCTTTGGAGAACATCTCCAACGCTGACTGTCCTTATGCCCACTTGGCCGAGAGAGTGGGGATGTACTGTGGGCAAGGCATCTTCACTAAAATCAAATTTCTGCCCAATTTCCGAAACAGCAGCTGCCTCCTCTGCTGTTTTGGAGGTCATCGTCGAAAACGACGGACTAAGATACAATTGTGTGTCCGTATCTCGCCAAACGCTGACATAAATGACAGGATCTTAAACGTGTATATTTGATCTTCTGCATCATCCCCTCCCTTAATTCACTCGACACCCCCACGGAAATTCCAAGGTCTTAACCACTTGGCTATAGCGTTTGTCAATCTGTATATAGTTGCACAGTGTTAATCTGAGATTCAATGTTTTTACATGGTGAAAGCCCTGAAAGGGGATCTGTGGCCCTTGGGGCATAAACAGTAAGATTGAATTAGACTGATTGATTTGGATTGGATTGGATGTGGATGTGTGTGTTGTGTGTGTGTGTGTGTGTGTGTGTGTGTGTGTGTGTGTGTGTGTGGTAAAAAGAAAGTGAATAAAGAAAGCAGAGGATTAAGGAATGTCTCGTTATTTTCCCCAAACTTGCTTTTTCTGGATCATCAGACTACAAATGATTGTTTATTCATATATAAGCGTACAACTTTTGTTTTATTAGTTTTGTTTTGCACAGGTATGTGTATACGTGTAGGCCAGTATGTGCGTGTGTGTGTGTGTGTGTGTGTGTGTGTGTGTGTGGTGTGTGTGTGTGTGTGTGTGTGGTGGGTGCGTGCGCGCGTGCGTGTGGGTGGGTGTGTGGGTGAACGGGTATGTTTCAGTCCTTGTTCAGTTCCCTCAAACTCCACAGTTTATAGACGAATCCCGATTTTGCTTGGCGTTTGAAAAACTGCGCTTCTCTCCCGGAGAAGAAGTGATTTACACCATCAAAATGGCTAACTACACTTGCTCTTTTGCGCTCTGGGGTGCCAATGATAAGCCCAAACTACAGCTTCGTGAGGGCTTCTACATCACCCACTTTGGCATGCTACTCTACGGCGGTGACACTGTGTCCATCACTACCACCTACGGAAGACTGCAACACACTTCTCAAACCTTTATCATTAAAGACGACGAACAGAAATTCGGCGATGACATTGCGGATCGAATGAAGCCGTGCTTGAGAGCGTTACAGTTGGAGGGCACGGCCTTCTACCCTCATGAGGCCACCAGCCCCGTGGATCACTGTCAGCAGCTAACGTTCACCCTGACCTATCCTACCCAGTGCACTAGCCTCACATTTGACGGAGGCTGGAAGAGAGGGCAAACTGTGACCTCGAAAAAGTGGACCGTGCAGGTTGTGAGTGAGGAGACCGATGACCGGTGTATATATACTGTCAATGCCGTAGATTACGATGTGCAAAGTGAGTTCTCAGACAGGCACATTTCCATTATGCCCGGGCAGTTGCGAAAGGGGTTGAATCGCATCTGCAACTTGATTCTGTTCACCGCCACCTTCGAAAAGGATGGCGAAAACAAGAACTATGGCCCCTACAACTTTAAGATTTGCGTGAGTAATCAGGTTGAGATTTTATTTGACTGAAGTGAGGCTGGTCTTGTTAATGAACCACTGTATTGTCTATTGCTGTTTGTGGGGCCTTTCCCCCATCGTCTGCTTAACAAACTCCATTATCCTTTATTACTTTGTGTTGGGCCTTTCCCAGCTGAACACCCTGGGGGGTTCATCCAGAGTGTGCATTCTTTGTCACTCATCCCACGTTGGAATCACTGTGAGACTTTTAAGTCCACACTGCATAAAACATCTCACCTTAAAAATGGAACGCAGAGAATGAGAATTAGATATGTTTGCAAATAAATCCCGTTTTTTTTTGTGTTTTTTTTTTTTAAATTGTTTTCACAATCCCGAGATTTCAAACACGCCATGTTCAATCTTTTGCATATGTTTTGTAACTATGAACATTGTAACGATCCACAATGTTTTCCCAGCAGGCTCCACCAAGATTCAGACTTATCAGTTTACAACTATGAGAAGTAGTTTGATTTAACTACTCAGATATTATGCTTGTTATTTTTAAAAAATATCTACGAAACTAGTCATTAAAGCCTTTACGATATAAAAGGGGACAGTGACAGTATATCATTTATTCTAAATTGATTAATAAAAAGAATGGGTGTGTTTGCACGTGTATTTATTTTTTAAAATTCTTTTATATCGAGGGTAATGGAATAAGCACTTATGTGCTTTTTTACATCCTGTCCCCGTGTGTATGCAGTTTTGTAAATTCTGTCATCCGCTCCCACCGGCACACAACGGCCTACTCTTACGAACAGCGGAACAGGATTTAACGTGTTTGCAAGATGTTCTGCGTGCGTTCGCACACGGGGTCTCGGTTTCTAGTCTCATCCGAAGGACTTTTGGGGAGAGTGGAGTCTGCACTGATGTTAACTCCAGGGGAAAATATCCCCCTTGAACGGCAATCGAACCCGGGTCGTCAGATTGCCAGGGCAATGTTGTAACCACTGGGCTATCCCGTCCCTTTTTATTCTGCTCGCGCGTTGCCTGTCTGTTTGTGCTTGGGCATGCAGATCTGCTGATGCAAACGTGTTCACACTGTATAAACCCCGTTTCATTTCAGGGGCACGTGCTTGTGAGGCCGGCGCCTTGTGTTGTGCTGAAGCCCATTGAAGGGTCGACTGAGGTGACGGTACTACCTTTTGGAGAATCCATCATCCTCGACGCCTCTGATACACTTGGCATCGGGCAGGACCAGGGGCAATATGAGTGTGTAGCCAATACTGAACTCTAGTTATCGCTCTTTTTGCTGCTGTTGCTGCTGCTCTTCTTCTTCTTCTTGTTCTTCTTGTTCTTCTTGTTCTTCTTGTTCTTGTTCTTGTTCTTCTTCTTCTTCTTCTTATTCTTCTTCTTCTTCTTTCTTCTTCTTCTTCTTCTCTTCTTCTTCTTCTTCTTCTTCTTCTTCTTCTCCTCCTCTTCTTCTTCTGCTCCTCCGCCTCCTCCGCCTCCTCCTTCATCATCATCATCATCATCATCATCATCATCATCATCATCATCATCATCATCATCTTTCTTTCTTTCTGTCTTTCTTTCTTTCTTTCTTTTCTTTTTTTCTTGCTTTCTTTCTTCTTTCTTCTTCTTTCTCATCCTCACCTTTTCCTCTTCTTCCTAAGTTCCATATTGATAATAGTGCTTGATCTCATTAACAACCATAAGTACACACTATCTTGTTTTGTTCTTTTTCTCCTCCACCTTCTCTTCTTCCTCCTCTGTCTTCTCCTCATCCACCTCCTCCTCCTTATTCTTCTTCTCGTCCTCCTATTTTTCTTTTCTTTTCGCCGCCACATCTTCTGCGAGCCATCGAATCAGAGACTCTTTAATGCTGCTGGATCCATTTAATGGTGTTTAGAGATGCCTGTTCAGAGCTAATCGGAGGACGGGATAGCCTAGTGGTTAAAACATTCCGCTCGCAATCTGACGACCCGGGTTCGATTCCCGTTCAAGGGGATATTTTCCCCTGGAGTTAACATCCGTGCAGACTCCACTCTCCCCAAAAGTCCTTCGGATGAGACTATAAACCGAGGTGCCCGTGTGCGAACGCAGGAAGAACATCTTGCGCACACATTGAATCCTGTTCCGCTTTTCGTAAGAGTAGGCCATTGTGCGCCGGTGGGAACAGATGACAAATTTACAAAACTGCATACAGACGGGGACTGGTTGTAAAAAAGCACATAAGTGCTTATTCCATTATCCTTGATATAAAAGATTTAAATAAATAAAAATAACATAAAATAACATATCGGCCATAAGTCTTTGCTTATAATCATTATTCACGCAATTTTAAACTAGGCCAAAACTTGTTTATTTTGAAATATTTTTATACATCTAGAGAAAAAAAAACTGGGCAAAGAGTACCTTTTAATAAGGAACAACGCATCTTTCTCGTTCTGTTTTTGTTACCTGTAAAATACTTGTACACCCGCACAAAAAAGCAAAAGCAAAAGCAACACACACACACACACAACACGCACACACACCACACACACACACACACACACACACACACACACACACACACACACACACACACACACATAGAACGAAACTAAGTGCAGTGATAACCAAATTCAGCAAAAGTGATAAATGTCTATGTGGTGAGAATATCACCAATACTCATATACTTTTTGACTGCCATAGTGTAAAGCCTTTCATGCCTCATTTTTTTCTGAAAACTTCCTCACCAGCATATTCAGTAATTTAAAGTAGGCATTTGAAATTGTGAAAGGTCTTTGTCACAGTCCCATAGGACATTTGTTACAGTTGCATTAATGTTAAAGACTTGTTTTCATGCTTTTAAAATTCCTGTTACATTGCCAAGCTTCTTTATGTGATTTTTTTAAAACCATGGATGGTGTTTTTGGTTTTTTTGTATTTTATTGGGGGTATTTTATTTTTTTTATTTTCTGTTATCTTATAAAAAATATTTTAATAAGACATCCACCCCTCCATTTTTCCTCCTCGTCTAATATCACTAGAACTGAACAGACGTAAAATTGAAGTCAACACCACACACACACACACACACACACACACACACACACACACACCGATAAACAACTTCCAATTAGCTTTTGCGTAATTTTAGTTGGGGATGACATCGTGTGTGTTCATATCCTTCTTATTGTTCTCATCCGCTCTTGTAGGAACGATAGGCAAATGATCCCTCTCTACTGGGTGATCATATGTCTCATATGAACAAGTTCTGGTGACACTAACGTCAGATCAACTGCAGATGGTTTATACTTAGACACATAACAGATTCTTGTAACTGATCCATTATTCAAGAGACAGAGAGCTATCATCTATAGTTTTTACCAACCGAGTTTTAATAATAGCCATTTTCCTAGAAAAGATAGTGGGCATCAAATTACCCCTTATAATCCATTTGCCTGATGAAATTGTTTCAGACAAAAATGATAAAGCTTACATTAATATGTAAGCAAGCAAATAATAGGAGGAGGAAGGTAATGGAAGCTAAAAAGGACTACTGGTTATTGTATTGCTCGGGAGAAAATGATTATCAGATCACAGAGATGGAAAAAAAACCACAATAGAAGAGATGAAAAATTTAACCAGTTTACTCATTTTCCAGTAATGCCAAACGCAAGTAACAAAAAGTAGAAGCTATGTTTGCTAAAAAAAAAAAAGAAAAGGTTTGCTTCCTAACTGCAGAGAGTATAGAGAAAGAGAGGAGGAAAAGTTACATACAGCTCAAATACTCGCAAATTTCTCGTCCATTTGCTCTCGGTGATTCTCCTGTGAGGTGAACGAGACAGAGGACGTGTTCTAGGTGACTCTCAGAATGTTTAAAGCTGGTAAAAGGAAAAAATATAAATGCAACAAACCAAAAATAAACCCGCGCATTAACACCAAAGCATGACTTCATTGCAGATTTGAATGGTCATGCCGAATTGTAAGCACTAACGCCGCCTGCAATCTGGAAACGCGTGAGTATCCCGAGTTTTTTCCGAGATCAGAAGCAACAGTTAAGAGGCAGATTAACCTAGCGGTAAAGTTACAGCAGTGAACGTGGGATCTGGACTGGTTTGATGAAAAGCAGTCATAATTGTATGACTTGCTATGTCCGACAAAATCGCGTTCGATGTACCCAGCATGCGCTGTGCTTGCTGGAGAAGGGTGGGCTCGGCCAGGTTCCACCTGGCCTTGATACAGAGCCTGAACATGGAGTGAAGTGCTCCAACATCTTTCCATGGAGTTGTCAAATCAAAGCAGTTTGAGAGAGAAACAGCGGGTCTATTTTCTTTCTGCCTGTGATGTGAAAGTGTTTAGTGTGGGTTTTTTTAATTTAATGGTCTGTTACTACTCTACCTTTGGAACGAAATCGTGCAAGGTAATGTCTTTCCGGGTCATATCTTTCTTCTGTTTGTCAGTTTGCTTTTCCTTGTGTGCTTGCGTGCGTGAGTGTGTGTGTGTGTTATATTTTGCATGCATATACTTATGCCGGAGTGATTTTTTTTTCCAGAAGAGTGCTCATTCAGGGTCTGAAACGCCTTTCGGGTATAGCAAACTGAACGAAGCCACTGCTTCAAAGCATCTGAAGTCCAGTAATTGAAATGTCTTCTTTTGTCAGTTCTTGATATCAAAATACTTTTTGGTGTGATGTAGACGGCATGACTCTTTACCATAGTTTATTTTCCTTCATTACTTTTACTTTCATCACACACACACGCACGCACGCACGCACGCACGCACGCACGCACGCACGCACGCACGCACGCACACACACACACACACACACACAGATGTTTGTGTTTGTGTGTTGTTGTTACGTGCTTCTTTGAGGAACGAACTCTTTATTTTTGAAAACATTCCAGTGGACGTAGAGCGCTGACTGTAATGCCAAGAGTTGGTACCTATCTCTCGGAAAACCACACCCAGAAAGAGCACAAGTTGACTCAGGAGTCAGATCGGTTTGTTTTTTCTACTGCAAAACAATATTCATTTTCCAGACAAAAGTTCCAAAAACAAAACGTGAGTTTCAATATAAAAAAGAAAAATCCTTTTACCTATCACCCTGGATCAACAGCCAAAACTATGTGACTATACTCCCTAAATACGAGCTACATCAGTTAATTTGTTTCCAGTAATAGGAGCTAGATCAGTTTCATGTCTTTCACAGTCTTCTTTGTTTTCCTTCTCTTGCAAGCCTTTCTTTTCTTTCTTTCTTGCTTTTCCATCCTAACTTGCCTTTCTATCTCTTCTTCTTTTTTGATCTTTCCTTTAGGTTCTCTTCTCTCTTACTTTCCTAACTTTCCTTTTCTGTTTCATCTCTAAATGCTTCTAATAACTCTTTTCCTTTGCGTTCATATTATCCTCCTATAGGCTTACCAATTCTGCCTTGCTAACTGCCATACAGAGTGTTATCAAAGGCTAACACTAGACAGATATACATGTCTTTTCTCGTTTTGCGTAATACGATAATGACACCATATAGAAAACCTAGATCCAGATGTGCGTAAGTGAGCTCCATAGCAGTAATGTATATCAGACACCAGATCTCACTCAGTAGGAGGCTAAAGCAAGATCGCGGTCCCTGACAGCCACTTTAGTTGCACAATGTTCACTGGACTTCAGGAGTTTACTGGAACACAGGCCTACCATGTCATATACGGACTTGAAACCTAAAAGCGAACAGTACTCCAAGTCTCTCTGGCAAGAAGAATGGAACGCTCAGACAGAGAACAAACTTTTCCAGATTCGCCCTTACCTTAAAGAAATTCTCCCTCTGTGTGTCCAAAACTGAAGGGAAGCAACAGTGCTCACCAGGCTACACACGGGTCATCCTCATATCACCCATGTTCATTTGCTTAAAGGAGAGGGAACCCCATGGTGCGTTACGGTTGATCACTAAGAAAATTGTGTTAAGGAATCTGGTTTTGGCTTTATCTCATTTTATGTGTGGTTGATGTGGTTTTCCCACAACGCGGTGCCCGTCCAGGGTTGACCCTTACAGTTGGCCAGGGCGTTGCTACAAGCAACGACAGTAGAGCTGGTTTTATACCCTGTTTTCATCTATATATAGCTGCACAGTTGTAATCTGAGATTTAAAACTGGACTAGGTGACAGCCCTGATATGGCCTGTGTTGTCGGCGGGGCTATAAACAACAGGATTGGATTGGAGCTGAATCATCACATACTGCACCAAAACGGACAAAAACCTATATGTGTATGCTGAATATCCTGCAGAAACTATGAAGATCTACTGTAGTCGCACTGAAAACAATCAATACCATGATCTGCTCTTCTCACAAATTCAACGCGAATTTAATATGAAATACAGCAGCACTTAAGGAGTAGGCTCCTTGATCCACACACTGGATTTCACCAGAATTTCCGTAGATCTATAGTAGACACAACAGCAGCAGTGATTACATGAATCTACAAATTCAGATTGCTATGAAACACCATAACACTACCAGGCGTATATCTTCTGAAACAACACCACAAACTTCACACTGAAATTCTTTGGTAAACACAACCCCAGCAGTAAATACAATTACTCCTCCCTTGAAATCCGAAGTTATAAGCTACTGTGTAGATGATTTGAATTTTAAGATATATCCCGGCTTGGCACCCAAATATACTTGGTTTTATAATGAACAAACTCATTTTGAAGTATTCCAGCAACATAGAACGTAATGCTGATTGGAAGGTCAAGAATTAGTTCCTATCTCTTGGTGAATCACATCTAGACATAGCACAAGGTGACTCAGGAGTCAAGTTTGGTTTCTTTTATTGTACTGGATCAGTGCAAAATAATATTCATTTTCGTACAAAATGTCGAAAATAAAACATAAGTTTTAGTTTAAAAAAGAGAAAAATCCTTTCAACAACCACCATGGATCAACAGCAAAAACTCTGTGACTACACTCACTAAATATGAGCTCAATCAGGCCTCATGGCTGTCCAGTTCCTTCAAGGTGTCTCCCCTCTTTCCAGTAATCTCTTCATCTATGATCTGCTTTCCTCCCCTGCTCTTCTCTGCCTTTCTTGCTCTTCTTCTCTCTGCTGCGATAACAGAGGATGTATCTTGTAATTATACAGTACCAGACCATTTTGCTAGCTGCAGATACATACTGGAAGATTCCAGGAATTTAAGGTACTCTCCAGAACATGACGGAATCTACAGAAACGTTTTAGAATACAGTAAAGAATTCTGGAAACTTCTAGAACTTCTTAGAATATCGTAAAACATTCCGGAAACTTCATGAGCAAACAAGCAAGCCGCAGGTAATGATATTTTCACCCAAACCAATATTCTGTGATCAATGTATGCATTCTTATGTTGACAAGACCAAAGCAATGACAGTTGGAAAAGACCACAGAACACATAGAGAGCAAGGCAAATACCCGTGTGGTGTCTGCCACAAAGGTGTAGGGAACAATTCGATCAAATGCTCCAAATGTCAATATTGGTGTCACAAAAGATGCTCAAAACTCAAAAGTCTGAAGAAGGAGGACGGAGTATTTGTCTGCCCCAGTTGTATGAATAAGAATGGTGAAGACAATACCGATGCAGGAAAGAAGAGCTATAATTTGAACAAGGGGAGATAGAAGTGGTTGACAAATTCTGCTACCTGGGAGAGATGATGAGCTGCGAAGCAAAATCTGAGTTAGCTGTCAGAACCAGGATTGCAAGTGCTTGGAAGAAATGGAAAGAATTGGCAAGTCTGCTCAGAAATCAGAAAATCCCACTGGAGAGACGCTGTCTGATATATAAGGCCTGCATCAGACCTGTTCTCCTGTATTGTTCGGAGACGTGGGTTTTCACAAAAACCGTTGAATGTTTGTTGAACAGCTGTGAAAACCAAATGCTACTCTACATGACAAAGATCAAACGGGAAGACAGGATCACGAATGAAGAACTATGGAGAATGTGCAAAGTTGATGATCTGAAGTCAGTAGCTGGTACCAATAGACTGCGCTGGTTTGGGTACGTTCAACGGAAAGCAGACCACCACATCATAAAAAGAGCAATGAACTTTGTAGTGGATGGAAAGAGACAAAGGAAAGACCTAGCAAAACCTGGGCTGCCTGTATTGCAGATGATCTTAGAGAAAGGGGCATAAATAAGGAGGAAGCTCAAAACGAGAGAGATGGATAAGGCTTATCAATGTCAAGCATCCCCTGGGAGAAACATGACAAAAAAAGGAAGAAGAAGAATGCATGCATTCTTATGGAAAGAATACCATTCATAGCAATCCTGGAAATCTTGTTACTACGAAATCTGAATTTGTTTGTAAGAAGTATGTGTGTGTTCAGAGGTTCCAATAGAGAAGGGACACCGTGTTTTCTGTTTCACACATCATTCTGCTTCTGATAGTCAACATTTCTTCAGTTTGAGAGGATTGGAATGTCGTGGTTTGCACAAGGGTTGACTGTCTATATTGCAAGTGTTTCTACATCATTTGCAAGAGCCTGAAAGACAGGCCATGGGTGGAAGTATGGAGGTGGGTATGAGGATGTTTTTTCGAGGTGGTAGATTGGGTCGTATCAGGGATGTATTTCGCATTCTTGTATGCTCTGAATCAATTTGTTGTGCCTTCTGTAAAATGAAAACCCGAATTGTAAAAAATTTTTGAATCCCAACTGGCAGACTATCAAAGCTTCTTTCGTTTAGTTCCAAATTTTGCTAAACTTTATTCAAATTCAAAGGCAGAGTGTTCCCCCCCTTTTAGTATCAACAACCTCAACCACCCCTTCAAAATTTTTATTCCTTAAAGGAAACGTAAACCTGGCAGCTTAGGAGCATGCCATTTCATTTAAAATCATGATGCTCAGTTTAAAAAAAAAAAAAAGTGCAAGAAAAATGCCACCAGTTAAATGTACTTTTCTGTTCAAATTTGTTTCTTCAATTCTATGTCAGTGAATCGGCACATGAAAAGCACTGATTAAAAACCGTGAAAGGTTTTTTTGTGATGGAAACAAGTGCAAAAAACCCAGTCGAATCATTAAAAAAGACAAACCCCAAAAAAAAAAAAAAAAAGTCAAAAAAAACCCCCCTTTAAAACCAGGATTGCGGGACATTTCTTTTAGTAAGTTCCCATGTCTTTCGCTCCCTTGCTTGGGGGTTTGGCTTCCAAATGGCACTTTTGGGACCCCGGCGGAATAAAGTTTACCCCCCGTCTCCCTATGGGGGTTTGTGATGAACAGGCGTGTTCCATCTGGATTCGAGGCCTATATCGTTTGAAAGGCTTGACCGTGGAGCGACCCTCAACTTCAGCATTAAGGGTACCCCTGCAGAGTCCGCGTTCAAACCCCGCCTCTTTAAATATGGCCCCCAACGAGCTGTCGTCAAAATTTCGTGAGTTTTAGGCGAGGCGGCGTTCTTTTTTTTCGCAGTTTATTTGTTCTTGTTTGCTTTTGGTATTTTTCTTTTGGGGGGGGGGGGGGGGGGGGGGGGGGAGTCTGTCTTTTTTTTCTGTATGTTTGTTACACAAAATTCCCCAATCAAATCGATAAAACGATGGAGGGCAAAAACATGACACAGCAAATATCTCCCCATTGGTGCCCTTTAAAAGGCTTATCCAAGCAACACCAAAGTTTCCTTTTTAAATGAACTGCAAAACGAGAGCCCAAAAAAGAAAGAACGAAAGAAAAAAAGCAAGTCACCCTTCAAAGGGAAGGATAGATTGACCTCTTTTCCTTTTAGGGGTTAAAACCACCAGATTGGGACTACTCACCCCCTATTGTTTGCCACTTTCCCTTCTTTTTTCCCCTTTCATGTTGCGTTCACAATAGAAATAAAAAAATCCTTCCTTTTTTCTGAAAGATAGCCTGACTCAAGCCCCTGTGTTTTTGCATAATTGGTAGGTTTGACTTGTTTTTTGTCAGCAAACATAAACCATCCAGTCCTTTTTGTTCTGCTAGCTTCCTATGATGTGGGGGGGCAAATTGTAGGAACCAAGCAGTCTCATTTGATATTTTTTTGGTCTTTGGTACCTGTTTTGTGTGTGTCCTCAGCCCCAAAACAAGTGCAAGGTTTTTCATATATAAAAAAAAGTGTGAAAATCAGAAAAAAATGTTCGACTGCCTCAATGAAGATGCCAGTGACCATACCCAGCTTACTTCGGGTTTTAAATCCCTCACCAAAAATGCTAAAAAATGAAAAGTACGAGGAAACAGCTTCACAAAAACCCTCATAGCCATCCCAAAAGCTTTGTAACAAAAGTATAAGAATATCGAGAAAAAGGTTTTTTTTGCTGTAAAAGGTTGGAGTTGGTCAGGTTTTTTCCCCGTACTGGTAGCCATGTAACCAGCCACTACCTGTTCCTTGGGGGGGAGCCATCCAACCCCAAAAGCCGTCTGCCTTTGGGCTGTATTTGTCCCAGCACATTGTTGAAACGAACAAATCCAATGACCAAACTGATCGGTTCTCGCCCGGGTCAACAAGGCCGTCCCTACTGTTTCCTATCAGGGCAGAGGTGAGAAGTAGCTATGGTGGAATCAAATTGGGGCAGCATGGAACTCAGAAACACTTGCCTAAACAGGGAAAAATACAAAAAACCCCCCGAACTGGGAAGTATGCCTGGACTCATGGCCTTGTGAAGTCGAGGGAAAATTTTTGGTGGTTATTCCCAATGAGGGCATTACTTATATAGTGGTAAATTTGTAAAGACCCAATGGGTAGGCTTCCTTTTGGCTAGAACATAAAAGATGCACTTGATGGGGCCCAGTAACCAGCCGACTTACAACTATCTGCCTCAGAGCAACCCCTCTCAACATCAGTTAGCGCAAATCAGTCATGATGATGAATATAGAAAAATTTTCACGCACTCCGGGCTAACAAAGAAAAAAAGAAAGCAATTTCCGTTTTTCAGGGAAAACGGGGGAAAAATGTAAGGTGAGCGGGACGCACTGAAAGATGGAGAATTTTTTGGACCCTCCTGTAATGCAGATACCAAACAAAGAGGACCCAACTATGGAATTTGCCAGACTACAACATTGTGCTTGCAAACCCCCTTGGGGAGCAAAGGATCCCACGCGGGGAGTGCATGACCCCCAATGGAGCCATATAGCCAGACGACATATACTAGTAAAAGAGGGTTAGATTGGCATAATAGACCCCGATGAGGGATGACCTGGTGTCCCGAATTTTAGAATCTGGCTGATACAGATCAGCAAACCAAAAAGCTCAGGCTAAAATTTTAACAAGAAAAATTTAAAAAACCCTACCCTCACAGAATCTTTACAGCAAAAATGGAGAAAAATTTTCTGCACTGCTTGTTCGATAAATTGAGGACAAAAAATAACTGACGCTTCAATGCGTGAGACGGAAACAGAAATGAAATTTTGTCGAGCACTGCTAGAAAAAAACCGTGGATCACAGAAAAATTGGATAGTGTGAAAAACTAAAAAAACCAAAGAGTCCCAAATACACAAAGGGGTAGGGGGAAAAGAGAGAGAGATCAACAAACAATCAAAAAGGAAGAAAAAGGCCAAAAATACCAATGCTGATTCAAAGAACATTTGTCTAAGAAACAATTGCAGAAAAGCCTATAAATTATAAAAAAAGCTCACAAACAGATGCGGCCAAAAGCGACAATATTTAAGCAAGGACAAAGTTTCATTAAAAGATGGAGTCTACAACCCTCAGACACAAAGGTGCCCCCAGGTACTTAAAGTCGGGCTCGTCAGAGGATGTTGATTTCCACCTTCGTGAAGAAGTTTAGGCAGGGAAAACAGATCGTAAAAAAAAGGGAAAAACTGCGGAAAGAATACAGAGTTGATCAAACACAGGAGCACACCCGTGAAGGCATTCTCACAAGAATTTTTAGCAAAATCTGGCAGACCGAGATTGGGCCAAAACCTTTGACCCAAACATATCTTATGCCCCCCCAAAAAAGGCCCTTACAGCAATGCCAGAAACATGAACGATCGCCTCTAGCCTGCCGTAAAATAAAGTTATAAGTCATCTTGAACAGATTAAAAACCCCGGGGAGAAAAGATCATTTCTGAAAACAGGAGGTTTTGCCCCAAACAGAAGCACCCCAAAGAAAAAATTTAACCCGGGGGTTCTTTGAGAAATACAGCCGCCCAACAGAAAAGGACCCGTCTTCTTTGACTTTAAAAAAGGCGTTTGATGGTATGGCTCGAGCATTTGGGCCACGGTGAAGAAGTACAAAGGGGACAAAAAAGATCCCGACCACAAAAAGTATACGCAAAAGCCCCAAAACCTGTTTGTCCCGGACGGTTGGACAATGTTTCATACCCCTCGGGGTTGTGAGGGCTGTCTCCCATCGCCGAAACTGTTTAATGTCTTCCTTGGCGCAAATGATGAGCTTTGAAGTCACCAGGCCAAATCGTATTGGAGGGCGGACAATCACCAACCCCAGGTTTGCCAGTGCATGGATCGACTGGCAGGAAACGAAAAGGAACTAGCCAACTATGTACCCCCGGGTGAAAAAATTCCCCCAGCTGGGTGGGATAGTGCGAAAAGACAAAATCTTTACAAAAAAGTGCCCCGCCAATCCCCTAGATCACGTCGTGGAAAAGAAATTGAGGTGTAGATCACTTCAAGACCCTTTGGGGTATTTTTAGTGAAGAAAGGGTCAAATACCGAAAACTCAAAGGCTGCACAAACAGTAGTAGTAAAAGCAAGCTCAAGACCTTGGAAAGACAAAACATCCTTTCGGACCAAAGGGCAAGCTACCCCTGCATGGTATTAAAAATCTGTTGCATTCGATCCTGGACTTCAGTGCGATTACAAAAAAGGTTTTTCTAATACCCGTATGCATGGAATCCGGGCATTGAATGTGATTGCAAAGGGGATCCCGGCTTTGGGGATGAAATGCTCAGGGAAGACTCCCGGCATTTTTACACAGCCCCCAAATTTCCAACGAAAATGTTCGAAAAAAAAATCACCCAAAATATAAAGCATACGAAACCCGTGACCAAATCAAGAAAAAAAACTCAGAGGTATGGGCGTGTGAAAGATGATGGGCTCCCAGACTATTTCAAGGAGAGTGAGGGAAAAGAAGGCGAGGAAAAACATGAATGGACGGAAAGAGCTTTTCCCAAAACCCGGCACCTGCCCACAGCTGCCGCAAATGGGCTAATGGTGCAACGTTTCGCACTGCGTACCCCTTTCGACCCCTTCCCCACTTCCTGGAGGGGGTTTAGGAGCAGACGGATGAGTGAAAATGTTTTTGTTGAGTTGTCTTCGCCCTGACAAGCTTCGACAACAACCTGAAGTCTCAAGGATAAAAACAATACTCTAAAACGGGTTATGGCTCTTTCTGTGTTGGAGCATTTGAAAAAAGATATAATAATAAAAATAAATAGTAAAAGGAATTTATATAGCGGTATCGCACAGGGCAAAAAAAAACGCTTGCATAATCTTTTACCGTCTGAAAACCAATAGCAAGTAAAAGTTCTAACAAGTCCAAATGCACACTAAACACACACAACACACACAAACACACAACACACCCCACACACACACACACACACACAAACCACAACACACACACGTGTTATACACTTTGGCAGGGTGATGGAATTTTTGGCTGTTGAAAAGCAGGGATAGCTATGAAATGAAACAGGAGAGGAAATCTTAGGTTTGAAACAAATATGTCTTGAGGCCAGATTTAAAAGAGTCACAAGAAGGCCTTTGGCGAAGAGAGATAGGGAGGCCATTCCAAATGGATGGACCAGAAACAGAGAAAGAGCGACGGCCAACAGTGGACTGGTTGAATCTAGGTGTTTGTAAGCACAAGGAATCTGCAGCAGAGCGAAGGGAACGAGAAGGGGTGTACAGGTGGAGACATTAACAGAGGTAGGAAGGTGCTGTTTTGTGGAGACATATACGCGATGTTCTTGTTCAGTGAGTACTTTCACCCTCACAGGGCTTCCCAGGTGGGATGAGTGAGTCAGAGTGCATTTGCCCGCAACATTACGGCGCTAAGCTAGGGAATGTGCAAAAAAAAACCAGCAACAAAAACCGCATATCCTCCAAAAAAACCCATCCATTATCCGTTCCTTCTTCTTGTTCTCTCTGTGGCTCCTAGTTGCCTGTCCAACTGCAAACCTCACGCGGTGTCGGTGACTCCTGTAGTTCTGATCGCGGAGTGTGACAGCAAGTGCCCCAAGCTGGAAGAGTTGACGTTTTCTTGGAACATGACTGATGTCACCGACCCCGGGAAGCCCAAAGACATTGTGGACGAGGAGCTGAAGAAGCTGGTGGCGGGTGGGGTCATCAATGAGCACGTCTTCAGTACCACCGGCGCCGGCAACGTCTTACTGGAACGTCAGTTCTCCGTTTGTGTTCGGAGTAAGTCAGCGAGTGATGTGGTGGTGGTGGTGGTGGTGGTGGTGGTGTGCAGCTTTCACTGTGTGTGTGTTTGTGTGTGTGGGGTGTGTGCGCGCGGTGCGTGCGTGTGTTTTTGGGCGCACGTGTGTGGGGTGTACGTTTTTTGTTTATTTATTTGTAATTATTTTTTTATATATTTATTTTATTTTATTCTTTTATATCGAGGATAATGCAATAATCACTTATGTGCTTTTTTACATCCAGTCCCCGTGTGTGTGCGGTTTTGTCAATTTTGCCATCTGTTCCCACCGGCACACAATGGCCTACTCTTACGAAAAGCGGAACAGGATTTAACGTGTGAGCAAGATGTTCTGCGTGAGTTCGCACACGGGGCCTCGGTTTATAGTCTCATCATCCGAAGTACTTTTGGGAGAGAGTAGAGTCGGTACTGATGTTAACTCCAGGGGAAAATATCCCCTTGAACGGGAATCGAACGCGGGTCATCAGATTGCGAGGGAAAAATGTTCTAACCACTAGGCCATCCCGTCCTTCCACACCCCCCCCCTCCCTCCCCCGTGTGGTGTTGGGGGGAGAGAGAGAGAGAGAGAGGAGAGATGAGATAAGAGAGGAGAGAGAGAGAGAGAGGAGATATAGAAAATCTGAACTCTAAACATTTTAATTGTACTTCGGCCCTTTGGGGCCCCAATACAGAGATAAGAGAGAGGACAGACAGACAGACAACACACACCACACACACAACACACACACACGCGCGCGGCCGCGCGCGCCCACACACACACACACACACACACACACACACACACAACCACCACCCCACACACACACACACACACACGGTTGCAACGATGCTTGCTTGCAGTTATTAAAGGAAAAGACCGAGGCGATGCCTGCCACAAGCGGAGTACAAGGGAGCGCCGCTGCCAAAGCCTGGAGATGGCTGCATCATCACTCCCTACAGTGCCGAGCTGCCAGGGTTCTTGGAGTACAGCTACAACGGCCTTTGCAACTGGGGCAACGGCAGCCAGGTCCTCCGCTACAGGGTCTACACCTATGACGTCGGTGTGCCCGAGGAGGACAGACAGTGTGAGTTTGGCTGTGGATGTGTGTTATCCGTGGTGGTGGTGGTGATGGTGGCGGTGTTACTGGTGGTGTTATTGGTGTTGGTAGTGATACTGGTTGTTTTGGTGTTGGTGGTTTAAAAGTGGTGTTATTGGTGTTTGGTGGTGATAGTGGTGTTATGAGTGTTGGTGGTGATAGTGGTGGTGATAGTGGTGTTATGAGTGTTGGTGTTGTTGGTGGTGATAGTGGTGTTGATGGTGATAGTGGTGTTATTGGTGGTGATAGTGATGTTATTGGTGTTGGTATTAGATAGTTGGTGTTTGTGGTGATAGTGGTGTTGGTAGTGATAGGGGTGTTATTGGTGTTGGTGGTGATAGTTGGTGGTGATAGTGTTGTTGGTGGTGATAGTGGTGGTGATAGTGGTGTTATGAGTGTTGGTGGTGATAGTGGTGTTGTTGTTGGTGATAGTGGCGTTGGTGGTGGTAGTGGTGTTGGTGGTGATACTGATGTTTGGTGTTGGTGATAATAGTGGGGATATTGGTGTTGGGGGTGTTGATGGTGATAGTGGTGTTGATGGTGATATTGGTGATGGTGGTAATGGGGGTGTTCGTGGGGATAGTGGTATTGGAATTGATAGTGGTGTTACTAGTATTGGTAGTGGTGTTGGTAGTGATGGTGGTGATAGTGGTGTTGATGGTGATAGTGGTTTTATTGGTGTTGATGGTGATTGTGGTGTTGGTGGTGATAGTGGTGTTATTGGTGGTGATAGTGGTATTATTGGTGTTGGTATTGATAGTTGGTGGTGATAGTGCTGTTGGTAGTGATATGGGTATTATTGGTGTTAGCTGTGATATTGGTGGTGTTGGTGGGGATAGTGGTGTTACTGGTGATAGTGGTGTTGATGGTGATAGTGGTGTTGGTGGTGATAGTGGTGTTGATGGTGATAGTGGTGTTGATGGTGATAGTGGTGTAGGTAGTGATAAGGGTGCTGGTGGTGTTATTGGTGGTGATAGTGATGTTGTTGGTGTGTGTTATTGGTGGTGATAGTGGTGTTATTAGTATTGAGTGTTGGTGGTGATAGTGGTGTTGGTGGTGATAGTGGTGTTGATGGATAGTGGGGATGTAGGTGGTGTTAGTGTTGTTGTTGGTGGTGTTATTGGTGTTGGTGGTGTTAGTGATGTTGTTGATGGTGATAGTGGTGTTATTAGTGTAGGTATTGATAGTGGTGTTATTGGTGTTGGTAGTGTTGTTGGTGTTGGTGGTCATAGTGGTGTTATTGGTGTTGGTATTGATAGTGGTATTGGTGGTGTTATTGGTGTTGGTGGTGTTGGTGGTGATAGTGGTGTTGGTGGTGATAATGGTGTTGATGGTGATAGTGGTGTTGATGGAAAGTGGCGATGTTGGTGGTGTTAGTGTTGTTGTTGGTGGTGATAGTGGTGTTATTGGTGTAGGTATTGATAGTGGTGTTATTGGTGTAGGTATTGATAGTGGTGTTATTGGTGGTGTTGGTGGTGATAGTGGTGTTATTGGTGTTGGTATTCATAATGGTGTTGGTGGTGATAGTGGTGTTATTGGTGTTGGTGGTGTTGGTGGTTTTGGTGGTGTTATTGGTGTTGGTGGTGATAGTGGTGTTATTGGTGGTGATTGTGTTGGTGGTGTTGATGGTGATAGTGGTGTTGGTGTGTTATTGGTGTTGATGGTGATAGTGGTGTTATTGGTGTTGATGGTGATAGTGGTGTTATTGGTTGTGATAGTGGTATTATTGGTGTTGGTGGTGATAGTGGTGTTATTGGTGGTGTTATTTGTGTTGATGGTGATGGTGGTGTGCTTTTTTACACCGAGTCCCCGTGTGTATCCGTTTTTTTAAATTGTCAACTGTTCTCACCGGCACACAATGGCCTACTCTTACGAAAAGCGGAACAGGATTTTAACGTGTGCGCAAGATGTTCTGCGTGCGTTTGCACACGGGGCCTCGGTTTATAGTTTCATCCAAAGGACTTTTGGGGAGAGTGGAGTCTGCACTGATGTTAACTTCAGGGGAAAATATCCCATTGAAGGGGAATCGAACCCGGGTCGTCAGATTGCGAGCGCGATGTTCTAACCACTAGGCTATCCCGTCCCCGATGTGTGTGTGTGCGTGCGTGCGTGTGCATGCGCGTGCGTGTGTGTGTGTGTGTCTGTGTGTGCGCGCGCGCGTGTGTGTGTGTGCAATTCAGAGTAGCACTCTGACCACCCATTTAGAATAGCTTATTCTTCTGTGAGATATATCCTTGCTTTGCCCTGGACTGTGGTGTTGTTTCTCGTTTCCAGCTTGCTACGTCTTTCACAAGCTGGAATGCTTTATTGCAGTTAATTTTTCGCTAGTTTCATGGGATACCTGAGCAGGGGATCCAAATGCCATACCTGTGCTCAAAACCGCCTGTGATTGAAATGTAAAACAACTATTAAAGACGCTGGTCCATTTCCTTCTTCAACCTGATGAGACTAGAAACGAACAATGGCATGTAGGGTTGAAGACAGGGAAGGCAGGAGGCGTAGATGAGTGAATTGGTAGATAGATGTATATGTGGATAGGTGGATGTATAGATGTTTACAGATGAATGGATGGATTGGTAGGTAAGGGGGTGGGTGAAAAGACGAATGGACTATTTGACTGGCTAACTGACTGATCGACTGACTAATCGATGGTCTAATCGTCGTATAAAACTGTTTTTCATTTATCACACAGTCGAACTTGTGGCTTTTTCCGATATATCTCGTTTGCCGAAATTGGAACTGCCGTTCGGTAACCCCAAGCACGACTATGAGCTCGGAGTGGTCTTCCACATCTCCAATGCTGATGGGCAGACCTATGTGTACGATGTCAAAGATGCCTTTCAGAAAATTGGTGTGGTCTTCAAGGCAAGTTCTAAACCCTAGGGAGTGCGTACGCCTGTGTGTGTGTGTGTGTGTGTGTGTGTGTGTGTGTGTGTGTGTGTTGTGTGTGTGTGTGTGTGTGTGTGCTTGTGTGTGTGTGTGTTTGTGTGTGTGTGTGTGCGTGCGTGTGTGTGTTTGTGTGTGTGCTTGTGTGTGTGTGTAAGTAAGTAAGTCTTCAATTTTAACGTCTTTCCACTTAAAGTGATACCAGACGATCCTTAAATAGGAGACTGAATATGTGAGAATAGAGAAAGAGAGAGAGAGAGAGAGAGAGAGAGAGAGAGAGAGAGAGAGAGAGAGAGAGAGATCTACTCTTTGTGTGTGAGTGTGCGTGTGCGTCCCTACATGCATGCGCTCGTGTGTGTAATAAATAGTAATAACAAAGGAAATAGTATTCTTAACATGAACAAATCAAGAACAGAAATTAAAATTAAAAAATTGAAATTAAAAAATAACTACAATAACTACAATAAATGCCCTATAGGACTTAACAATAAACCCTTAGCAATATCAATTGTTAACTTAACATTGTTCAAAATTTCTTCAATGGAATTCTCAGAAAAGGCAGGGAGATGAGGTGTTAGCTTCTCACATTCAAGTATGATATGAGTATTTGAAATATAATCACCACATAAGCATTTAACATCCTTGCTGAATTTTGTTGTAAATGTGTGTGTGTGTGTGCTTGTGTGTGTGTGTGCTTGTGTGTGTGTGTGTGTGTGTGTGTGTGAGGAGAGAGAGAGAGAGAGATGAGAGAGAGAGAGAGAGAGAGAGAGAGAGAGAGAGAGAGAGAGAGAGGGAGATTTCAGTTTCTCTTCACAAACAAATTTTGCGTTGCACCTCTCTCTCTCTCTCTCTCTCTCTCTCTCTCGCTCTCGCTCTCTCTCGCTCTCTCTTTTGCTTTCAATAAAAAGTACAATGAATTTATGAATTTGTTGACGTTTCTTTCCGTTAGCCAAAATGATACTATTTACATGGTTTATTTTCATTTATATTAGGGAGGGTTTTTTGTTGTTTTGTTTTTTGGATGGGGGGGGGGGGGGGGGCGGTATTCAGTTGTCCCCTCTCCCCTTGTTGTTGTTGCTGCTTTTATTTTGTCTTGGTCTCTTTGCTATTTTTTGTTGTTGTTTCTGTGTTTTTTGTTTGCTCTGTTTTGCTTTCTTTTATTATTTGTTGTTATTCTCTCTCTCTCTCTCTCTCTCTCTCTCTCTCTCTCTCTCTCTCTCTCTCTCTCTCTCTCTCTCTCTCTCTCTCTTGGTGATTTTTGTGTTTTTTTGTGTGGATTTTTCCCCCGTTTACTGTGAGAGTGTCCTAGTATTAGCTTTATTTTATTTTAGTATCATATACACCCTAAGGGTGGGGACTGGATGTAAGAAAGCACATGAGTGCTAGTTCATTATCTCGAAATAAAAAATTTGTCATTGTCTCTCTCTCTCTCTCTCTCTCTCTCTCTCTCTCTCTCTCTCTCTCTCTCTCTCTCTCTCTCTCTCTCTCTCTCTCTCTTCTGATATCTATCTATCCATCTATCTATCTGTCTATCTATCTATCTATCTATCTATCTATCTATCTATCTATCTATAAAAGGAAAAACAGAAATAAAAGAATTTGTCATTGTCTGTCTCTCCCTGTGAATATCTATCTATCTATCTATCTATCTATCTATCTATCTATCTATCTATCTATGCAGCTTTTTCTTTTCTTTTCATTTGGAGGGCTGGATGAAAAAAGTCTTGTTACTTAATCTATTACCCTCGTGAAATGAAATTGCGTTTGCGTCTATCTATCTATCTATCTATCTATCTATCTATCTATCTATCTATCTATCTATCTATCTATCTATCTATCTATCTATCTGTCTGTCTGTCTGTCTGTCTGTCTGTCTGTCTGTCTGTCAATCGCTGAACAACCTCCGCCATGTCTCATACCCCTTACTACCCACCTCGATCTCCATCATGACGGAGGAATCGAGGCCTTCAGGAACTGAGAGAGGGTCCTCAACCCTCACCTGTAGGCACCCCATCCCTGCGTGTGGATGTAGGCTTTAGTTTCTTGGCCCCGCTGGCATGCAGCATGTGCCGGGTACGCTATTTTTAACATCGGAAACCGCAGAAAGGATTTCTCGACATAGGCGGGTAGGCCGAGAGAGGCAAGGGTGCACGCGAGCTACCCGTGTATCTCCTTTCTGTGAGTGGTGTTTCCACACCCATAGATGCGACGACTCTGTGGCGATGATTGTCCACGCGTACACCAGCTAGGTAGGTGTATTAAGGATTGGGACACTTATTTTTATTATTTTTGGTTTGACTTCCTCTGGAAAAATTGTTATTTCAAGCATCCCAGCTTTATTCACTGCAGGAAGATTTCCTTCCTTCTGGGGGAAGGGATCAAAACCTAGTTAGTCTTTCATTTTAATAATAGTCTATGAGAGCTAGCACTTCGGTGAGACGCCACAGAAGTAGGTTCAGACCGCAGTACAGTTTGGATTATTTTATTCCTTATTTTCAGAAGTTTTTTTTTTTAAAGACAAGAGGTTTTTCACCTGTGCTGCGTGAAATATTACGAATTTACAATCAACATGCCAGTTACTGGACTCCCACTGACTGTTGAAAAGACCCTAACTGCCCTTCTGTCAGAAAACTCCGTCTCCAGCTGGAAAATCCCTGGCCAAGGGGACTCCACAGTTTTTGTGTTGAGATTCAAGCCAGCCAGTGAAACGTCAACCAACATGGCAGACCCTGTGCTGAACCAACACACCCAAGTTCAGTACTACAGACGGAAGCATCCTAGCCAGATACAGTACGACCAGCAGAGCGCGAAGCAGCAGCAACAACAGCAACGACAACAGCAGCAACCACAGTTAGAACAGGTCAGAGAAGAAGGAGATAGAACTCCTGATGCAAACAAACTGTTTGTGTCTGACACGCTGCACTGCACACAGGATGATTTTGATCAACATGCCTCCACACCTGAACCCCAGTGACACAGACAGTGAGGGTGGTGCCAAAGGAGCATATCCAACTGATCTTGTGTGTGAAGTTAACCTACAACCACGGCACATAGAACCTGATCCTCCAATTAACAGTGTGATCACTGGGTTTGAGGCAAGTTCAGTATAGAAAAAAACAACTATGTAGCGACGCTGGTTGATCGTTCTGTGCAGAATCATCTGCGAAGAAAAGACAGAAACAAACTGTTCAGAAAAGTGGTAATGCACAGATCAGATGCTGCTGATGTTCTTCTGTGTGAATCAGATGACATTGTGCTAGAGTTTTTCCTGAGATGAGCTGTGTGGGGGCCGGGTATATTGGTATATTAACAGGAAGAGAAAAGAAAAACATGTTAGTGGAAGAATGTGTCAGGCTCGCCAACTGGTGCAAAGAAAAGGAAAGCATGTCCCTACACACGCAGAGACAGAAACACGTGCTTTGCGACAGTTGCACGCGCTCTTGCTCTCGGCAATATCATTTGTTGTTACTTTGGCTGAATGTGACCAGGATCGCTGCTGCAGAACAGTTTCAGGGACGGTTTGCTCTGTGAAATACGGTCGTTTAAAATTAATAAGGCTTTGCCATTTCTGTGGTTTCCATGTCAATGATAGACATCGCATGAAAGCCCATGTAATACCGGCGCTTGCTGTATGGCCTGTATAGCTTAACAGCAATAAAATTCAATTCAATTCTCTCTCTCTCTCTCTCTCTCTCTCTTCTCTCTCTCTCTCTCTCTCTCTCTCTCTCTCTCTCTCTCTCTCTCTCTCTCAGAGCTTAATGTCGTATCCGTTCATAGAGAGCTCTTTTGGGGGGTTTGTTGTTTTCATTACGTTAAATGCATCATGTGATTTTTCTTGTATTTATTTGTATTTACAAAAGAAAGTCGTGTATAACCCCCCTTGTCAATAGGCCACATTGGGCAATGACAATAAACTGGTCAAAGCGTCTGGCATTTCTCTAAAACTGAGGAAAAACAAACAATAGCCCCCCCCCCTCTCCCACCTCAAATGCTTATCTTCTCACTACTATGTCAACTCCAAAAGCTTTATCAGGTATTGATGTCAACAAAGTGCCAAGGTGCACACTAAACTACTGCTATACTTTGAAATGATGACAGTCTTCAGCCAAGAAAAGCTCGTTCACTCTCCATCAAAGGAGATAAAAATTCCACGAAAACGGAGTATGCCTGCCTTCTTTAGTAAGGTTGATAACAAAAGGGCCGTACACACAAACTGTTCATTCACAGTAGACTTGCCGTCACATGTGAATGAGCCAAAGTGCATATTCGTGGTGACCCCCACAGTGTTAAGCCGAGGAACTCCCAACGCAATAGCAACAAGAGTAAGATAGAAGGCATATTCTAGGTGACCCCGATGATGTTAAGCTAACGAACGCCCAACAAAAGTAGCAACAAGAAGTGTAACTGAGTCCTTGTCTTTTTCCACAGGTTCGAAAACCTGTAGATTTTGCATTTCTGAAAAAAGTGGAAAGCATAACGGACATCTTGCAAGATCAAGAAAAGTTCAACCAGATTGGCTCCCGCCAAGGTAAAAAGAAAGAATATGAATATATAATATGTATGTATGTATCTGTATGTGTGTGTGTGTTGTTTTTATTTATATATAGACATCACTATGTTTGAAGGGATATCGTTACCATTTCATCTCATCATCATGTACTCAATTACAGGAAGAGAAAAGATCCATCGTCAATTAGAATTATTCAGACTGCTATAGACATAATTATACAAAGACTGAAACATGCACACGGAAAGAAAATGGCTTTTTCCGTTCTTCAGGTAGAGCTCCCAAGTTCACCAGTGGTGAGATTTTTGGCATAATTATGCGACTTTTTCACCACCCTCAATACGCTACCCCCTAGAGAAGTGAGGTCTCTGACGCCTCGCTCCCCTACGACCTTATAGGTTATGGGGACCCCTTACCACTTAGGTAGCTTAATTCCGACTGAGAGGATGGTGTCTAAACATTCATGACACCCGTATGCATGTTTTTTGGTATGCCATCCGTTTTTAAATGGCACAAATGGCCTTCTCTTCCAAAAAGGCGGATTAGGTTTTAAATTAACCTGTGCGCAAGATGTTCTGCGTGCTTTCACACAGAAGGCCTTGGTTTATAGTCTCATGTGAAGGACTTTCGAGGAAGTGGGAGCGAGTAATTCCCCTTTAACAGGAATCTCCGCGGTGGCTTGAGCCCCGGGCCCTCAAAACAGCGAGCGCAACGTTTTAACCACTAGGCTATCCCGCCCCCTGAAAATTACTTACTAAGATTGCTTCCACGTCGGTGTTCAATTAATGTTGCTGTTACGCATTAGATTCTCTTGCAGGCTTTGCAGAGTATCAAACACCGTTTTGCAACTGTTTCATCTATGGATGATACTACAAGAAGCTCAAAGAAAGGTTATTTTATTGACCTTTAGGAATCTGACGTATAAAATCTCTATAAGCTAAACGTAAAGAGAGGATTACAATAGAATTAATATCACCCTTCTCTGCCGTGCTACGATTCCTTAGAAACCAGTCATATATATCTGTTCTTTTTTTAAAAATATGTTTAGGTAAGTCTTTATTACTTATATAGTTATTAACCTGTATGCATATCCAGAATGTGTGCTGTGATTTTATTATAAGGTGTCATTATTCTATTTCGTTTTAGAATGGAGGTGCTGTTGTTTCAGCACTATAATGTGACCACTGCAATGTGCCATTGTACCTATGACGTGACTATAACTTTGTAGTGCTTGAAGCTGAATTGTACTGTTTTTTGTTGGAGTGTGCGGCGAGATGTTACGCTAAGTTACGTCTTGTTGGAAACAATTAGACTAGATTTGAAGCAATGATAAGCTCGATGTTTTGCTTTGCACTGCATTAGTTTATGTTCGTTGTGAGCATGTATTATTCTGGATGGTTTTACCATCGTCATTATCATCATCATCATCAGGAGCAGCAGCAGCAGCAGCAGCATTAGTGTGCTTATTATACAAATACTTTTTTCGTCTTGTTTTCGGTGGATGTGGTGGCGGTTTTGGTGGTGATGGTGGTGGTGGTGGTGGAGGATAAACATTTACTTAAGGGTGATTTAACTTAATGAAGTCGCAGTGAAATGGACACTGCCATTTTGTGGTGATGCAGGATTTGGGCTATATTTGAAAAATTCAGCACATTTATCCAACTTAATAAAGACATACATATTATATATCATTGAAAAGTCTATTATGTCTACTTTTGAGATTGTTACAGTTTTTAAATAGATGACTCAATTATTCTTTACAAATTTTCAAAATATGTCACTGAATGCCAGGCGCAAAGGCGAACACCCATTAGATGACCTGATAATATAGGTATAGGGCTGGAGTAAAAGTCATCATCCCCTAACTTGAGATAGATGGCATGAGATAGATGACCTGAGGTATAGGGCTGGAGTAAAAGTCATGATCCCCTAACTTGAGATAGAGGGCATGAGATAGTTGACCTGGGGTATAGGGCTGGAGTAAAAGTCATCATCGAAGTCATTGCGATAAATAACGTGAGGTAGATGACAGGAAGTACATTGTTGTAAAAGTCACCATAATCTGGCATAACCTTATGTTCATGACGTTGGAATGATGCCCTAAGGTATAAAGTGGTTGTAGGAATCATTAAAATCTAGCGTAAGGTATTTTTTGAAATTTTATATTACTTATTCTTTTATATCGAGGATAATGGAATAAGCAATTATGTGCTTTTTTACATCCAGTCCCCGTGTGTATGCGGATTTGTGAATTCTGCCATCTGTTCCCACCGGCACACAATGGCCTACTCTTACAAAAAGCGGAACAGGATTTAACGTGTGCACAAGATGTTCTGCGTGCGTTCGCACCGAGGCCTCGGTTTATAGTCTCACCCAAAGGACTTTTGGGGAGAGTGGAGTCTGCACTGATGTTAACTCCAGAGGAAACTATCCCCTTGAACGAGAATCGAACCCGGGTCGTCAGATTGCGAGCGCAATGTTCTGACCACTAGGCTATCCCGGTAGACGACCTGAGATATAATTAAACAGTTGTAGAAGTCATTATACCTATCATAGCCTGATGTAGATGACCTGAGGTATTTGTATAGCGTAAGAATGAGTCATCATGGCATGACACCAGATAATAATAATGATGATGATGCATGATGATGATGTGATCTAGTTTATGTAGCTGAGGTAGATGACCTTAGATCTGTGGTTGTGGTAGGAATCATCAACGTGGCAGGGCTGGTGGCCAACGTGATAGAAAATGGAACAGAAAGCCATGCCTCCGGCCTGGCCAGAGAAAAACGGTCGAAGGTAGTTGGCTGCATGCCCCTTTCTCATCCTTTTCTTTCTCTTCTGTTGGTTCCATCTGTTGTCGTCTGCTGTAGCACATGGCCCAGGAAGGTCTTTCATAAAATTCTTAAGATACTGGGAGCATCATCATATGATCTAATCATAGAATGAGGCTGCAAGAGTTAACGTTTTTAAAGTCACTTGATAATCAAAAACAAAATCCGAAGAAAACCACTCACCATGTCCAAAAAGATGAATCAACAAACAAACAAAAAGCAGAACACTGCTCTTTTGCACAAACTTATTAGAGATTTCGTAATCAAGAGATGTGCTTTTAGTGGCCATTCTTGATGGGGACAAACATGTAGCAAAGGAAACAGACCCTCAGATTTGGACAGGGATTGCAAGAAAACGACAGAGATCCCTTCCACCAGGTGAAGAGAATGAAGTATACTAGCCAAAGGATGGATGGATGGAAGGTGTGTATGACAACAGCTTGTGTGGGTGGTTTATGAGAGACTTTTGTTCCAGTTACGAGATTCTTTGTTCTCTGCGCTTGCCTCTGTGGCCAGCAGCGACAGGGATACCATTCTTCAGCTGACGCCCATTGTAGGAAGGCTAATCACAGATGTCTCAGACCAAGTGGAGGTACAGTCAGTGTGGCACTGTCATGTCTGAAATAGCTTCACATGTCATTGTAGAGCCTGCCTTCAGGCCGACACCTTTATCACTTACTGATGTAGACAAAGGGTCTAAAGCTTGATCACTTACTGATGTAGACAAAGGGTCTAAAGCTTGATCACTTACTGATGTAGACAAAGGGTATAAAGCTTGATCACTTACTGATGTAGACAAAGGGTCTAAAGCTTGATCACTTACTGATGTAGACAAAGGGTCTAAAGCTTGATCACTTACTGATGTAGACAAAGGGTCTAAAGCTTGATCACTTACTGATGTAGACAAAGGGTCTAAAGCTTTATCACTTACTGATGTAGACAAAGTGTCTAAGGCTTTATCACTTACTGATGTAGACAAAGGGTCTAAAGCTTTATCACTTACTGATGTAGACAAAGGGTCTAAAGCTTTATCACTGATGTAGACAAAGTGTCTAAAGCTTTATCACTTACTGATGTAGACAAAGTGTTTAAAGCTTTATTGATGTAGACAAAGTGTCTAAAGCTTTATCACTTACTGATGTAGACAAAGTGTTTAAAGCTTTATCACTTACTGATGTAGACAAAGGGTCTAAAGCTTTATCACTGATGTAGACAAAGCGTCTAAAGCTTTACTGATGTAGACAAAGGGTCAAAAGCTTTATCACTTAATGGTGTAGACAAAGGGTCTAAAGCTTTATCACTTACTGATGTAGACAAAGTGTCTAAAGCTTGATCACTTACTGATGTAGACAAAAGGTCTAAAGCTTGATCACTTACTGATGTAGACAAAGTGTCTAAAGCTTGATCATTTACTGATGTAGACAAAGGGTCTAAAGCTTTATCACTTACTGATGTAGACAAAGTGTCTAAAGCTTTATTGATGTAGACAAAGTGTCTAAAGCTTATCACTTACTGATGTAGACAAAGGGTCTAAAGCTTTACTGATGTAGACAAAGGGTCTAAAGCTTTATTGATGTAGACAAAGGGTCTAAAGCTTTACTGATGTAGACAAAGGGTCTAAAGCTTTATCACTTACTGATGTAGACAAAGTGTCTAAAGCTTTATCACTTACTGATGTAGACAAAGGGTCTAAAGCTTTATTGATGTAGACAAAGTGTCTAAAGCTTTATCACTTACTGATGTAGACAACGGGTCTAAAGCTTTATTGATGTAGACAAAGGGTCTTAAGCTTTATTACTTACTGATGTAGACAAAGTGTCTAAAGCTTTATCACGTACTGATGTAGACAAAAGTGTCTAAAGCATTGTCACTTATTGATACAGGTGTAAGTACAAATTCTTAAATATAATAATAATAATAATAAATTGAAATTATTTAGCGCTATATCTTGTAAAAACAAAACAAAACAAATCAAAGTGCTTGCATTCAACCCACTCTTACACATACAACCAGCAATGATTAACCATTTTAACAAATACACACTCCTTTGTCACTTTCTCATACAGTGGAAGCACATTTATCTGGAAAGAGAATTCCTTGGAAGTGTCCCAAAGCCTAAGACTTACTACAGCCTATACTACGACTTTTCTATATAACGAGTGAAAATTGCTCTTTCGTACATTTTTTTTTCTAAGAGATATATTAAAGGGACCAAGAAATTTATAATGCAGAAATCCAAGCTGAGACATGTTACTGTTGGATAAAACTGTTAACTCTTTGATGCAGGAAAAGGCAGTGGACGTCTTGGGGCCGTTGACAGAAGGCTTGCGCACAATCAACACTGATTACCAAACCACCAACAAACTCTCCCGGTGTGTACAAGTTAATGTTGTAGCGTGTTGTTGTTATTTGTGGTTTAAGCTGACTGGTCTTTTCGATTTGGCAAAAGAATGTTTTGATTTGGGTTACTTCGTTTTGCTTCATTTGTTGCTGTTTAACATTCTGTACTTTATTTTGCACATAATTACGATTTCTGCCATCTTCGCCTTCTATTTCTTTCTTTCTGCTCTGTCTCTCTGTCTTTATGTCTCTCTACCTGTCTCTCTCTCACACACTGTGTGTGTGTGTTTCTCTCTCTCTCTCTCTCTCTCCATCTCTCTCTCTCTCTCTCTCTCTCTCTCTCTCTCTCTCTCTCTCTCTCTCTCTCTCTCTCTGTCTCTGTCTCAGTGTGTTGAGGACTGAGAAAAATCAGAACACTCATCTCCACCTCTGACATGAGTTAGCTTTGGAGTAAAATAGTATCTTCGATAACCAATTGTATGTTCCCTTGGCCCATTACTCGACCAGCGTCCGCCACAGAAAAGCTCGGTTCACATGGTCAAACGCCTTTTCCAAATCTACAAATACACAAGAGAGTCGCGTTCTCTTAGCAGGAAACACATCAATCATGCATTGAAATGTGAACAAGTGATTAGTGGTGGATTAGCCTGCTTTGAAATTAAAAGTGTGCCTAATTCTTGACTAATAGTCTTGCAATTATTGATAGAATTTGTCAGTTGGTTGCTAATTACAGAAGTAAATAATGTTTCAAAGCAATTTAAAATTACATAATTCCTCTAAAGTTATTTGGATCTTCTGAACTTCATTTAGGTTTGAAAACTGGCTTTATGATTCCTATGGACCGGGCTTTGGGATTTTTTTCGCAAGCAAGGATGACATGAAACAACTTAGTAAATGTCATATATTGAAAGATAGATAAAAATAAATATCATATATTGAAGGATAGATAAAAATAAATATCATATATTGAAGGATAGATAAAAATAAATGTCATACATTGAAGGATAGATAAAAACAAAGCAAATGTCATATACTGAAGTGAAGATAAAAGCAAATGTCATATATTGAGGAATAGATAAAAGCAAATGTCATATATTGAAGGATAGATAAAGCAAATGTCATACATTGAAGGATAGATAAAAACAAAACAAATGTTATATATTGAAGGATATATAAAAATAAATATATATCAAAGGATATATAAAAGCAAATATCATATATTGAAGGATAGATGAAACGAAATGTCATATATTGAAGGATAAAAGCAAATGTCACATCCTGAAGAATAGATAAAAGCAAATGTCACACATTGAAGTATAGATAAAAACAAAGCAAATGTCATATATTGAAGGATATATAAAAATAAATATATATTAAAGGATATATAAAAGCAAATATCATATATTAAAGGATATATAAAACCAAATGTCATATATTGAAGGATAAAAGCAAATTTCATATCCTGAAGGATAGATAAAAGCAAAATTAATGTCATATATTGAAGGATAGATAAAAACACATGTCGTATACTGAAGGATAGATAAAAGCAAATGTCATATATTGAAGGATAAAAGCAAATGTCATATACTGAAGGATAGATAAAAGCAAAATTAATGTCATATATTGAAGGATAGATAAAAACACATGTCGTATACTGAAGGATAGATAGAGGCAAATGTCATATATTGAAGGTTAGATGAAAAGAAGTGTCATATATTGAAGGATAGATAAAAGC
>CM054155.1:55880879-55898379 GCA_028751875.1 Rapana venosa
TTGTCTTCATTTAAGAAAGGATATCACAGACATCTTTTTGAAATGTTATGATTGGAATTTCATTTTTGTGTTCGAAATCCTTATCTCTAGTAGTCATTAGCACACAATTCATGTTTAATTATCTGTAGTAGTCATTAGCACACAATTCATGTTTAATGCGATTTCATTCTTCACGTCTCTTTGCTGTTGTTGTTTTGTTTTGTTTTTTGTCCTTTCCCTGTTGATCTATTTCTGTCCTCACACTGTCCATAACTCTGTAAGCAACTCCCCCCCCCTCCCCTCACTCTCTATATCCTTTGCTGTTTTGCCGCTGTCTGTATGTCCGTCTGCCTGTCTGTCTCTTTGTCTCTTTCTGTCTCTCTCTGTAATGTGGTTTCTGAGTCGGTGGTTGTGTGTGTGTGGTGGTGTTTTTTTATTTGTTTGTTTTTTGTTGTTTTTTAAATACTTGTTTGTCTGTGTTTGTTTGTTTGTTTGCTTTTCTTTCCTTCTCCATTGTCTCCCTTGTATGACATTCATCGTCATTGTATCTAGTTCTCATTTATAGTGTTTGATTATAATAATCAATTTTGAATTTTCATTTTGGTGTCTTTAAAACTGTTGATAATGATTGTTTGCGGGTTTGTTTGGGGATTGGGAGGGGGGGGGGGGGGTTGTTGTTGGGTTTTTGTTTGTTTGGGTTTTTGTTTTGTTTTTTGGTGGTTTTTGATTGTTGTTGGTGGTGGTTTTGGTGTTTCTTTTTTGTTTTTTTTTTGTTTTGTTTTTTTGAGAGCATGGTGTAAAAAAGCCCTGAGCTTATCCATTTACTCTCAATAAAAAGTTCGAGTTCTCTCTCTCTCCTCTCTCTCTCTCTCTCTCTCTCTCTCTCTCTCTCTCTCTCTCTCTCTCTCTCTCTCTCTCTGAATCTCTGTATCTATCTAACTCTCTCTCCCTCCCTCTCTCTCTCTCTGTTTCCCTCCCTCCCCTCCCTCTCTCCCTCCCTCCCTCTCTCTCCCTCCTCTCTCTCTCTCTCCTCCTTCCTCTCCCTCCCCTCTCCCTCGCTCTCTACCTCCCCTCCCTCCCCCTCCCCCTCTCTCCCCCCCCATCTCTCCCCCCTCCCCTCCCTCCCCCTCTCTCCCCCCCCCCCATCTCTCCCTCCTTTCTCTCTCTCTCTCTCCACAACAACAACTGCTTAGGTTCTCCTGAGGCATTCCAAATACTATCGTTGTCCACCTTGGTCTTCCATCAGATGGCCATGAACAAAGACAACCTCTTTGTCCTGGCCAATGGGTCCGAGGAGATCAACATGCCCATGACGAACGTGGAGCTGCAGCATCGAGGCATCAACAGTCCTGTCACCGCTGCTGCCCTGTCCACCCCCGTGGACATCTTTCTGGAAAGAACGCGTGAGTGCCTGGGATGGACTTCTCTGTTTCTCTCTTTCTGTTTCTCAGTGTGTGTGTGTGTGGTGTGTGTGTGTGTGTGTGTGTGTGTGTGTCTCTGTCTGTCTTTTTCTGTCTGTCTGTTCTGTTCTGTCTCTCTCTGTCTGTCTGTCTGTTCTCTCTCTGTCTGTCTGTTTCTCTCTCTCTCTCTCTCCTCTCTCTCCTCTCTCTCTCTCTCTCTCTCTCTCTCTCTCTCTCTCTCTCTCTCTCTCTCTCTCTCTCTCTTGTCGCCGCTGCTGCCCTATTCATCCCCCGTTGACATCTTTCTGGAAAGAACGCGTGAGTTTTTTTTTTTTTTTTTTTTTGGGGGGGGGGGATCGACCCCTGTTGTGTGTGTCTGTCTGTCTATGTCTGTCTCTCTCTGTCTGTTCTTCTCTCTCTCTCTCTCTCTCTCTTCCTCTCTCTCTCTCTCTCTCTCTCTCTCTCTCTCTTCTCTCTCTCTCTGCTCAGAGTTCTCTCTCTCTGCCTGTTTTTCTCTCTGTCTGTCTGTTCTGTCTCTGTCTTTTCGTCTCTCTGTCTCCTCATCTCTCTGTCTGTGTCTGTCTGTTCTGTCTCTGTCTCTCTCTGTATCTCTGTCTCTTCGTCTCTCTCTCCTCTCTCTCTCTCTCTCTCTCTTCTCTCTGTTCTGTTTCTGTATGTCTCTCTCTCTCTGTCTGTCTGTTCTGTCTCTGTCTCTCTCTGTCTATCTCTCTCTGTCTGTTCTGTCCTGTATCTCTCTGTGTGTCTCTTTCTCTGTCTGTTCTGTCTCTGTCTCTCTCTGTGTCTCTGTCGCTTCGTCTCACTGTCTGTCTCTGTATGTCTCTCTGTCTGTTCTGTCTCTGTCTATCTCTCTCTGTCTGTTCTGTCTCTCTCTGTCTCTCTCTTTGTTCTCTCTGTCTCTCTCTGTGTCCCTGTCTCTTTGTCTCTCTCTGTCTGTTCTCTCTCTGTCTCTCTCTGTCTCTTGGTCTCTCTCTCTCTCTGTCTGTCTGTCTCTCTCTGTGTCTCTGTTATGTCTCTGTCTCTGTCTGTCGTTCTGTCTCGGTCTCTCTCTGTCTATCTCTCTCTGTCTGTTCTGTCCTGTCTCTCTCTCTGTGTCTCTTTCTCTGTCTGTTCTGTCACTGTCTCTCTCTGTGTCTCTGTCTCTTCGTCTCTCTCTCTGTCTGTCTCTGTATGTCTCTCTGTCTGTTCTGTCTCTGTCTATCTCTCTATGTCTGTTCTGTCTCTCTCTGTCTCTCTCTTTGTTTTCTCTGTCTCTCTCTGTGTCTTTGTCTCTTTGTCTCTCTATGTCTGTTCTGTCTCTGTCTCTCTCTGTCTCTTGGTCTCTCTGTCTGTCTGTCTGTCTCTCTCTCTGTGTGTCTCTTTCTGTTATGTCTCTGTCCCTCTCTGCCTCTTCGTGTCCCTCTCTCTCTCTCTCTCTCTCTCTCTCCTCTCTCTCTCTCTCTCTCTCTCTCTCTCTCTCTCTCTCTTTTTCTCTTAACTTTGCTGATGTCCTCTGCAAGACATAACGATATTTGGAACTTGTCTCACTTCCTTCACAAAGCCTTCAAGCTGAGAGAAATTGCAACATCATAGTTCATTATTATGATTATCATATTGTTGATTGTATGTTTGTTTTTAATGTTTCTGATGATTTGGTTTTTTGTTCACTTTCCCCTTCATTATGGGCTATGGCCTAATGAATAAACATCCGAATCCGAATCTCTCTCTCTCTCTTTCTCTCTGTCTGTCTGTTCTCTCTCTCTCTGTCTCTATCTATGTCTATATGTCTGTCTCTCCCCCATTTCACCGCCATAGTCTCTTGGGGTTACTTATAGTCTCCTTGGTTACTTATAGTCTCTTAGTATTACTTATAGTCTTTTAGGGTTACTTATAGTCTCTTAGTAGTACTTATAGTCTTTTAGGGTTACTTTTAGTCTCTCGGGGTTACTTTTAGACTCTTGGGGTTACTTATAGTCTCTAGGGGTTACTTATAGTCTCTTGGGGTTACTTATAGTCTCTTGGGGTTACGTATAGTCTCTTGGGGTTACGTATAGTCTCTTGGGGTTACTTATAGTCTCTTGGGGTTACTTATAGTCTCTAGGGGTTACTTATAGTCTCTTGGGGTTACTTATAGTCTCTTGGGGTTACTTGTAGTCTCTTGGGGTTACGTATAGTCTCTTGGGGTTACTTAAAGTCTCTTGGGGTTACTTATAGTCTCTTGGGGTTACTTATAGTCTCTTGGGGTTACTTTTAGTCTCTTGGGGTTACTTATAGTCTCTTGGGGTTACTTGTAGTCTCTTGGGGTTACGTATAGTCTCTTGGGGTTACTTATAGTCTCTTGGGGTTACTTATAATCTTTTGGGGTTACTTTTAGTCTCTTGGGGTTACGTATAGTCTCTTGGGGTTACTTATAGTCTCTTGGGGTCACTTATAGTCTCTTCGGGTCACTTATAGTTTCTCTGGGTTATTTATAGTCTCCCTGGGTTACTTATAGTCTCTTGGGGTTACTTTTAGTCTCTTGGGGTTACTTATAGTCTCTAGGGGTTACGTATAGTCTCTTGGGGTTACTTATAGTCTCTTGGGGTTACTTATAGTCTCTTGGGGTTACCTATAGTCTCTTGGGGTTACTTATAGTCTCTAGGGGTTACGTATAGTCTCCTGGGGCTAGTTAATGTCTCACAGTGATTCCCAGGAAAGAGTGGATATTCTTGTTAACCCTGAAGATGTTCAGGCCTGGAAGGCTCAGCAAGAACAAAGTCCTGTACATCTGGACGTAACCTAATGTGCACTCTTGTTATGTACATTGCCAAGGCATGCAATGCGACAGCGAGCGAATGAGGGCGGTAAAAAAGACACATACATGTGGAGTTGCCTGCCAGAGTAAGCTAGTTCTATATACTTGATATTCAGAGGTCGTTCGTTTTGGCAGACAAATCGGTATGTTCAAACCTTTAGCCTTTATCAACGACTAAAGATTCAATGAAGCTGGCAACCAGACTGATGGAGCAAAACGTATGGTTCAAGGTGGTGGTGTTGAGCGTTTTATAGCTTAAGCACCTGGGTGGTTAGCAGAATATGCAGTCTGTCCCGCTCAAAGAGTCACTGTTAGAGTAACCACAGGATGAGAAGTCTACATGTGTAGCAGTTTTCAAATACCTTGCCAAACATGCACTCTGACCTCGAAGTGTCTATTTTTATAGAATTTAAGCTTTATGCTTGACGCTCAGCAGTGATAAAGACAATCCCCAACATTAACGTACCAAATCATACCAACATATGTGATGAATGTAGTTCTTGGCACTTTGCTTCCATCAAACACTGACAAAGCTTTTGACCTGTGTCGGGAAGAAACTGTGACCATCAGCAACACTTATGCGGGCAGTTCCTTCCGGGGCATCGAACAGATTTATATGGGAACGCATTAACATCACGACCAAAAAATTCCGGAAAAGTGACTCGCCAGCAGGCTCCAACCCGCGCCAAAATGAGTCGGTCTATTACGCGATCAAGAGCCGGACGGTGAAGAGAATTCAGGCGTCGGACAGGATGGCCCTTCTGTTGATGTTCAACCAGTCGGATACCAGCTTCACTTTCCAGATCTCTGTGGATGTTGTGACACCTGGCGGCAGTCGGAGGGAGAGTGAGTATGTAGAGGGGTTTTTGGGGGGTCTACAGTTTCGTCTTGATCGTCATTGTTAGTTTCGTCATCTTTTTCTCCTTTTGGCTCGTTTGTGTTGCTGTTGCTGTCGTTCTTGTTGTTCTTGTTCTTCTACTACTACTACTACTACTACTACTACTACTACTACTACTCACTTCTTACTACTACACATACTACTACTACTTCTTACTACTACTACTATTTACTATACTCCTACTACTACTATACTAGACTTATTACTTACTACTTCTTACTACTACTACTACTACTACACTACCTACTACTACTTCTACTACTCTACTACTACTCTACTACTTTTTACTACTACTACTACTACTACTCTACTGTTGCTGCTGCTACTTCTTACTACTAGTACTACTACTACTACTACTACTTCTTACTACTACTACTACTACTACTACTGCTGGTGCTGCTGGTATTCTTCTTCTTCTTCTTCTTCTTTGCATTCTTCTTCTTCTTCTTCTTTGCATCTTCTTTGCATTCTTCTTCTTCTCTTTGCATTCTTCTTGCATTCTTCTTCGCCTTCTTCTTCTTCTTTTTCAAGTTCTTTGCAATTTTCTTCATTTTCTTTTCTTTCTTCCTATTCTTTTTCTCGCTCATGTCTTTTCTTTCTTTCCTTTCTTTCTTTTCTTTCTTTCTTTCCTTCTTTCTTTCTTTTCTTCTTCTTTTTCTTTCTTTCTTTCTTTCTTTCTTTCTTTTCTTTCTTCTTCTTCTTCTTGCTTTTTTATTTGCTTGTTTGTTCGTTTCTTTGTTGTTTTGTTCCCTATTTCTTCATCATCATCATCATCATCATCTTCTTCTTCTTCTTCTTCTTCTTTTTCTTCTTCTTCTTCTTCTTCTTCTTCTTCTTCTTCTTCTTCTTCTTCTTCTTCTTCTTCCTCCTCCTCCTCCTCCTCCTCCTCTTCCTTCTTTTCTTTATCGTCAGCATCATCAGCATCGCCTTCAATATCCTCCTCCTTTTCCTTTACTTCATCTTTTTCTTAGTCCTTTTCTTCTCTATCAGCCTCATTCTTCTTCTTTTCTCATCATCGTCGTCGTCGTCGTCATCATCATCATCATCATCATCATCATCATCATCATCATCTTCCTTCTTCAGTTCTTTTCTCCACCCTCCGCCCCATTCTTCCTCTTCTCTATTCTTCTTCATCATCATCATCATCATCATCATCATCATCATCATCATCGTCATCGTCTTCACGATCATAATCGTACTTCTCTTCCTTTTCTTCATCATCTCCTTCATCCCTGTCTTCTCCTTTAGCATACTCACCACCTCAACCGTCATGATTACCTCCATCTGACATTATCAACGGCTTCCTTATTTTACAGCAGCATGACCATCGTAAGCGGTACTATTGATGCACAGTTATCCTATTCATTGTCATTATCCAACAACCATCTAGATTCAAGATTCAAGATTTTATTTCAAGAAACCCCCCCCACCCCTACTTACTTTACTTTTTCCTAACGCTTGTACCGGTGGGCATCGCGGGGAAATACAGTGGTCTGTCTGTCAGCAGCAAGGCAGGAGCGTGGCCTGGAGAAGGGACAGACGTCTTGTGGGCTCTGAGGGGGTCTGTCTGCCACAGAGTCGCTCCATCGTCGTGTTGGTCTTCCTCTGGCTCTCCAGCCAGAGTATCAGGTGTTGTATGCCCGAAGAGCTGGTTGGTTTGGGGGGCATACGTGTGAGGTGTGCGAGCCACTTGATTCTCTGATTGGTGTTGTAGGACTGGCGTTGCTCCTACCATGTCTCGAATCACCTCATTTCTGATCTTGTCTCGCCTGGTCTTATTTATTGCTTTCCTCAGGCATTTCATTTCACAGGGGACCAGTTTTCTCTCGAGGGCCCGTGTCTGGCATTGGTCTGTCAGCGTTGGTAGAAAAATGGCGTTGATGAGTTTCGCCTGAGTGCTGGTGGGAATGCTGGGGTGTTTCAGGAGAGGGGCAAGTTGGCGGCTATCTGCGTTGGCTTTCTGGCATCTGGTCTCGATTTCTCTGTCTCGTTTGCCGTTTTCAGTGAAGATGCTGCCCAGGTATTTGAATTCACTGGCTTGCTTCAACTGGATTCCGTTGACGTTGATATCGCTTGTTTGGTCTTTTGCTGACAGTCATGTCTCGGTCTTGCTGGCGTTGATCTTCATGCCGTATGTCTCGCAGCTTTCATTGAGCCGGCCTGTGTGCTCCTGGAGCTGTATCTCATCATTGTTCATCAGTGCCTGGTCGTCCGCAAACAGTAGTTCATTTAGTGCCTCAGAGTCTGGGTTGGCTTCCTTTGTGATCTGATCCATGTAGATCACGAAGAGCAGAGGGGAGAGATTACAGCCCTTCCTTACTCCCGATGTCACTGGGAACCAGTCAGATGTTCCACTGGCGGTGCGGATTGCGTTCCTGCTATTGGCGTAGATGGCCTGGATGTTTGTCTACCAGCTGGTCCTTGACGTTGTACTGCTCGAGGACCTTCTATAGCTTGTGTCTACTGACTCGATCGAAGGCCTTTTCTTGGTCAAGGAATACAAGATGGAGATCTTGGTCGTACTCAATTGCCTTCTCGCACAGTTGTTGGAGTGCAAAGATTGCATAGGTGCACCCTCTTCCTTTTTCTGAAGCCAAACTGGGCGTCACTGACGAGATGTTCTGTTTATGCTCGAGTGCGCCACTCCAGGATGTTTGCATACATTTCCCTCCATGACTGAGCAGTGATATGCCTCTGTAGGTACTGCCGTCTTTCTTGCTGCCTTTCTTCTTCCACATTGGCACCACTATTGCATTTTGCCAGTCTTCTGGTACTTTTCTCTCCTCCCAAGCTTTCTGAAAGATGGCGGTGAGCCTTTGAAGTCCAGTTTCACCGCTTGCATGAATGCCTTCAGTTGTTATGTCGTCTCCTGCGCGCTCACACACACACATACACACACACACACACACACACACACACACACACACACACACACACACACACACACACACACACACACACACACACACACACCTCTCTCTCTCTCTCACTCTCTCTCTCTCTCTCTCACACACACACACACACACACACACACACACACACACACACACACACACACACACACACACACACACACACACTCACACACACACACTCACACACACACGTGCGCACACACACACACACACACACACACACACACACACACACACACACACACACACACACACACACACACACACAGTCATAACTTTAACTTTTGTCGGTGATCAGTTTTCCAGAAGATGGACTACCCACGGACAGATCTCCGAACATACAAGGGGGTCAGCCAGGATCCCAGAGTGCTGTTTCTGCCTGTAGTGAACTCCAGTGAACTGAATGGAAGGCGTGTATAGATTTATCCATGATGGCTGTCCTTTTAGATTGTCATTGCTGTCTGCCACTTTCTTGTCTGTGTGTTCTCTTGCTGGGTTTTTAATTTTAATTTTATTCTTTTATATCGAGGATAATGGAATAAGCTCTTATGTGGGTTTTTTTACATCCAGTCCCCGTGTGTATGCAGTTTTGAAAATGTTGTCATCTCTTCCTACCGGCACACAATGGCCTACTCTTACGGAAAGCGGAACAGGATTTAACATGTGCGCAAGATGTTCTGCGTGCGTTCGCACACGAAACCTCGGTTTATAGTCTCATCCGAAGGACTTTTGGGGAGAGTGGAGTCGGCACTGGTGGAAAATATCCCCTTGAACGGGAATCGAACCCGGGTCGTCAGATTGCCAGCTCAATGTTCTAACCACTAGGCTATCCCGTCCCCCCTGGGTGGGGTGGGTAGCCCTTGATCCTCTTTAATGCTTGCAGGAGGTCTGCTTGTTGGGTTCAGCCCAAACCTTCTGACTTCTGCAGTTGCTGTTTTGGACAGGAATCATGTTCGTGTTTCTGCCTGTACCCCTGTGGGACAGTGACATGACTTACCAGGCCTTTAGCCTCCATCCTTTGAAGTCATCAGTGTACACGAAGGCAACATCATCCGTCACATTCTTGGCCCCAAATCATTGTTACCACAGTTGTGTAGACTGTGTAAAATGGTCAATAGCGGCAAAGAAAATAATGACAATGCCAGGAAAGATTATGTACATGAGCACAAATTGTGTAAGAGAGTTGGAGTAACATGCACGAAAGCATTATGCATCCAAACTCTTGCTCAGCTGTTTGAACAAACACAGCGTACACACGCAACACACACACACACACAACACACACACACACACACACACACACACACACACACACACACACACACACACACACACACACACACATACATAGACACACACACACACACACACACACACACACACACACACACACTCGCGCACGTATAAACACCACACACACACACACACACACACACACACACACACACACACACACACTCGCGCACGCACAAACACACATTCATTCACTCACTCACTGCAGCCTAATATTTAAATCCAAGTGTGTGTATGTGTGTTGCGCGTTCGTGTGTGTGTGCGCGCGCGCGTTCGTGTGTGTGTGTGTATGTGTGTGTGTGTGTGTGTGTGTGTGTGTGTGTGTGTGTGTGTGTGTGTGTGTGTGTGTGAGATCTACATTTAATATCCCTTTACATGAAGTCATATTAGACACATTAAAAATGGTAGTGATAAAAGGAAGCGTGTTTGTGTGTGTATGTGTTTGTTTTGTGTGTAGGAGTGTGTGTGTGTGTTTGTGTAGGTGTGTGTGTGTTTGTGTATGTGTATGTTTGTGTGTGTATGTGTGTGTGTGTACGTGTGTGCGCACACGCGCAAGTGGATGGAAGACTCCTACCAAGTAACGCTATAATTATAATAATGATAATAAATGGAACTTATATAGCGCTATATCTTGCAAAGACAAATCAAAGCGCATGCATTCAACCTAATCTTACAGTCAGCACAACCAATGACAAATAAACAATAGTTTAAACAAATATTACAAACATGGTACGCTGCAGACCAAATCTACGAAATAAAATTGCAATAGTCAAATTTTCCAAAAAACAAACAAACAAACAACAAAAACAAAACAACAACAACAACACACACACACACACACACACACACACACACACACACACACACACACACACACACACACTCTCTCACACAGGTCATATACCTTAGCAGGGTGATAGGACACGGGTTAATGAAGGGTGGGATAGTTCTGATATGAAACAGGAGGGGGGAAATCTTAGGTTTTAAATAAACATGTCTTGAGGCTGGGTTTAAAAGTGTCATATCATGCACTCAGTCCTTACGCAGGTCATGTGCTGTGTGTCCAGCTATGAGCTGAACTTCAGCATCTCCAGCTCGGATCCGCGCGCAGATAACTACACGGAACAAGAGGCTCCCTATCTGGTGATGCTGAATGCCAGCCTCATCTGTCAGTCATGGAATGCTGTGGAGGCCGTCTGGCAGCCCTTTGGCTGCAAGGTGAGGCCATGCAAAAAGAAAAATCATAACAACAGCACCAAAAAAAACCCAGTCTTAAAACACACACACACACACAGAAAATGATTTTTGGGGTTGTTTTTTTTATAAAAAGATTTCTTCATTTATCTGTATGACTTGAGCTTATGTTATGCTGTCTTGACTTGCTTTATCGTGTTTTGTTAGTCTGGATTTATATATTTTTTTTAAATAACTCCATAGATTTTGTCTTCAACATGTGTGAACATTGTATTTTGATTGTTTTTACATGTCAATTTTCTTGATTTTCTTTTTTATTGTGAGGGCAGGATGACAAAAAGTTGTATAAACTTAATCTTTTACCCTCAATAAAGATCGTTTTAACTTCACTGACTTGACTTGACTTGACGTGACTTCACACACACACAGACACACATACACACAGACACACAGACACAGACACAGACACACACACACACACACACACACACACACACACACACACACACACACATACATATTCACTGATTCATTGACTCATTGAAGTAGACACATTTACTTGTTTATGCCAAGATTGAAAGCATGCACTCACAATACAAGAATTGGTATGCCCTGACCTACAAATAGGCGCACGCGCATACATATACTCTCTCTCCCTCCCCCCCTCCCTCCCCCCGACCCCCACAAACACATGCGCAAAAACGCAAGTACACGCGCACACACGCGCGCGCACTCACACACACACACACGCACACACATACATACACGTACACACACGCACACACACGCGCGCGCACAAACACACACACACGCACACACACACACACACACCACACGCGCGCGCGCGCGCACGCACGCACGTACACACACAGAAACGCACGCGCCGAGAGGGAGAGAGAGAGAGGGGGGGGGGGAGAGAGAGAGAGAGAGAGAGAGAGAGAGAGAGGAGAGAGAGAGAGAGAGAGAAGAGCAACAAACAAAACCGCTAACAACCCACGACAGACAAAACCCAACCAATCGCTATGGTGGAGTGCTTCAGAGCGTTTGATTTCCATCTCATGGGTCCATGAAACCGTGGGTTCAAATCTCGGCAACAGCGTGTGTGGTGTGGATTTTTACAATCTCGTAGGTCAGCTGAAAATAACTGTTACATGTGTGTGTGTGTGTGTTGGGGGAGGGGGTTGCGTGCGTGTTTTTTGGTTTTGGTTTTGTTTTTGTTTAATGTCCATTCACTACTTGGTGATAAGGACACACCCGCATTCAAACCAACATCTCTCTCTCTCTCTCTCTCTCTCTCCTCTCTCTCTCTCTCTCTCTCTCTCTCTCTCTCTCTCTCTCTCCTTTCTTCTCTCTCTCTCTCTCCTCTCTTCTCTCTCTCTCTCTCTCTCTCTCTCTCTACTCTCTCCCTACCTCTCTCTCTCTCTCTCTCTCTCTCTCTCCTCTCTCTCTCTCTCTCTCTCTCTCTCTTCTCTCTCTCCTCTCCCTCCCTCTCTCTCTCTCTCTCTCTCTCTCTCTCTCTCTCTCTCTCTCTCTCTCTCTCTCTCATGTATGTATATTTATATTCTCACAACTATCTACAGTAGAGGTCTTACTGGGGAAGTCTATATAACCTCAGCAACTGATGTTATGAACTGCTGAGAGTCATATCAAACTTCTTGAACAGTGGCATATTTTTTGAATATTTATTCCCCTCCTTTTAAACAAGTCAGTTAGGATTGGGCAATCAAACAATAAATGGTGGATTGAAATAGATTGAGAACAGCAGCATGTCATATTTTTAGAGTATTTGGTGTTCCATGAATTTAGCCTCATTTTATATATAAAAATTTCTACTTTTCGTGAGCAAGAAATGTTTTCAAAGTGTGTTTTCTTCATTTCGGAATGTATACAATTCATCAATTTAGCATTAATTTCACGCGAGGACAATGCGAGCGTGTGTATGTATATGTAATGTTGTGTGTGTGTGTGTGTGTGTGTGTGTGTGTGTTGTTGTGTGTGTGTGTGTGTGTGTTATACATTTGTTTAAACGTTTATTGGTTGCATGCCTGTGTACAAATAGCTTGGATGCAAGCGCTTTGATTTGTCTTTGCAAAAATATAGCGCTATCGAAATTCCATTTACCATTATCATTATTCATCTTTAACACGCATGATTATTTGATCTGAATGGGTGTAGACACAATTAAGTTGACCTGAGAGATCGTAAAAAAACCCTCCCTTAATCTACCAGACGTAGCTGCCGAAATTCGAACACAGTACTTCATGGGATTAGCTCAGACGGTCTTAACCAGTTGCACGTAGTGACGGGGACAACACCAAACTCTTTTTTTGTGTGTGTGTGTGCTTATGTCCAACCAGGCTACGGGCTTTTCCAACTTTGACCGCATCCACTGCCAGTGCTACCACCTGTCCATCTTCTCTGGGGGCATCCTGGTGCCCATCAACCCCGTCAGCGTGCTGGATGTGCAGCTCTTCCGCGAGTTTTTCCAGAACCCGGCCATCGTGTCCGTGGTGGTCTTCATCTGGCTCCTCTACTTCCTCCTCGTCTACTGGGGCAGGGAGCAAGACTGGCTGGATACGTTTAGGGTAAACATGCTTTCTTTGGTTTTTGGGATGGAGGGTGGGGGGGGGGGGGAGAGGAGAGGAGGGGGGGGGAGGGGGGAGGGAAGGTTAATGTATGCAAAGAATAAAGTATAAGATTAATAGCCTTTGTTTCAAATGTCTCCACAAATCTGCACCTTCTTATCTCTGTAACGGTCTTCACCTGTACACTCCATCCCGTTCCCTTCGTTCAGCTGTAGATACGTTGTGCTTTCGAACACCCAGATTTAAACAAACCACTGTTGGCCGTCGCTCTTTCTCTGTTTCCGGTCCCTCTACATGGAACGACCTCCCTCTTCCACTTCGCCAAAAGCCTTCATTTGATTCTTTCAAATCTAGCCTCAAAACGCACTTACACTGTACTTGAGATCTTCCCCTGTTGTCTGTTCCTACTTCTCAATAGCTGCCTTCACCTCCACCACCCCCGCCTAAGTGTGTTGTGTATATAAATGTGATATTTGTTTATCTTGATATTTATGGATGGTTGCATGCGTATGAATGATTTGAATGCAAGCGCTTTGATTTGTTTACTTTAGAAGATTCAGCGCTATATAAATTCCATACATTATTATTATTATTATTATTATGCCACTTTCGGTCGCGAGATTTCTCTGCGTGAAATTCGGGCTGTGCTCTCCCTGAGGAATGCGCATCGCCACAAAGCAGCGCCACCTTTTTTTGGGTTTTTTTGGGGTCTGCAAACTGTATTTGTTTTCCTATCAGAGTGGCTTTTTTTCTAAGAATTTTGCCAGGGACAACTAACTCTCTTGTTGCCGTGGGTTTTTTTTAGGCGCGCTGAATAATTTTGTGTAACACACGGGGACCTCGGTTTATCGTCTCATCCGAAAGACTAGCGCCCAGACCACCACTCATGGTCTAATGGATGGGGGACAAGTTTGGGGGCCCAAACGGGATTCGAACCACCGCACACTTCCAACCCGGACTTTTCGCTTTCTAGTCTGGCGCATTACCTCTAGACCACCGATCCACCGGTGGTGTGTGTGTGTGTGTGTGTGTGTGTGTGTGTGTGTGTGTGTGTGTGTGTGTGTGATCTTCAGTTTAACGTCTATTCACATTTAGTGATTTTAGACGGGGAAAAGTAGTATAAACAAGAGAATGCAAACAATAACAAAAAAGTGTCAAATAACAGTACTTAAAAACTAACTTTAACATACTACAAAAACTGAATTATCGGTGTGTGTGTGTGTGTGTGTGTGTGTGTGTGTGTGTGTGTGTGTGTGTGTGTGTGTGTGTGTGTGTTTTATTCTTTTATATCGAGGATAATGGAATTATGTACTTTTTTACTTCCAGTCCCCGTTTGCGGTTTTGTAAATTCTGTCATCTGTTCCCACCGGCACACAATGGCCTACTCTTACGAAAAGCGGAACAGGATTTTACGTGTGTGTGTGTGTGTATGTGTGTGTGTGTGTGTGTGTGTGTGTGAAAATTACAGTCAAACTCAAAGTCAAATGTTTATTTTCATATGGTACATATGCCATGCAAATAGGTAAAACAAAATAACAGCAAAAAGGAAAAAAAGCCTCAAGAAACACACGCACACACACGCACACACACACACACACACACACACACACACACACACACACACACACACACACACACCAAACACACACACACCAAACACACACATTTAGATATATTTAGAGTAAAAGGATTTATTGGGGGGGGGGGGGGGAAGGGTGATGCGTGTGTGTGTGAAAATGAAAGTCAAAGTCAAAGTCAAATTTTTATTTCTATATGTTACATTGAATAAACAATGCATTTGCTTTTTTCCATCAAGCCATTATCTAGGATGCCCCCTCCCCCCCCCCCCCCCCCCCCCCCCCCCAACAAGAAAACAACTTCATCAAAAATATTTAACTCCAACATTGTTACGACAACCCATAACAATAAAATATGCTTGATAGGAAAAAACCCACAAAATAACAATGTAAAACACCACACACACACACACCACACACACACACACACACACACACACACACAACACACACACACACACACGTATACACCACACACACACACACACACACACACACACACACACACACACACACACACATGCACTCGAACCTGTATCAATCATTATCCTATCTTGAGATAGTAGCCATTTGTTTATTCATCATCCATTCTTCTATAATGTCATAAAATATGGCTCCAAAATGATATCCGGGTGCTTTGAAATATGAGGAATGTCTTATTTCAGCAAATTGGCAGACTTTGCCAATTAAGAAGCACCATAATAATTATGAAGCATGTTCAAGAGATTTGAAATAATTTCAAAAGTACCATTTCTCTTCTATAACATTATATCAAAATACTATAATTGAATGAAGTATGCCAGGTTAATCATATTAAAATACTATGACTGAATGAAGTATACCAGGTTAAATTGTTAAGATAGGGTTTGTGTTTCTTGCCGTTTTGGTTTTGTGTAGTACTCCATATCTTTAAAGAAATGACAGGAATGAATGATTTGAATTGTGAATTTCCAGAGTCGAGTGGCCGTTTTGGAAGACAACAAGCTGAGTGACAACTGGGCCTACCTTGTGTGCTGTGTGACGGGTTGGTGGGTCAATTCTGGCACCACAGCCAAAGTCTTCATCTATATCAAGGGCACCCAAGGCATGGTCAGTAGTACCAGATCACTTGGTACTCGCACCACATACACACACACACACACACACACACAATAATAATAATATAATAATAAAATATAGATACATCTGCATGTAAATATATACATGGCATCAGAGACCTCAACTTCTCTACGACGTATCAGAGACCTCAATTTATCAAGGGGCCAGCGTATTGAGGGCGGCGCCCATCTCCTCTCCCTCGCTGCTTTACGCTGGTCCCTGACCCTAAAGAGACAGGTAACCATTTACAGCTGGGCGAACTGGGGGACTGTACTGAAGCCAAGGCGCACAAACGGTCACCCATCCAATTGGTAACCACCCTCGATGCTGCTTAACTTGGCTGGAGAGAGTGAGTGCTCCGTTGGCTGAGCTATCCCGTCCCCTCACAGAGTGTATATAAATGCCATAATCATAATTGCTATTACCGTTGTCATCATTACTATTATCAATGTTATTATCAAAAATATTATAGTTATAAGCCTCATCATTATTATTATTATTATCATCACCATTACTACTACTACTATTACAAACTGGGAAGCAACAGCCCTCGAACGGTCAGCCTGGAGACAGACTGTGCAGAAAGGCTTCTTCAACATCGAAGAGACACTTGCTCAGCAGCACGAGGCAAAGAGAGCGAGAAGAAAGGCTGCAGCCAGCGAAGACAGACAGCATTGTCAGACTTATCTGTGCCTCTGCCATGCACTGTCTGTCATTCCGTTGGACTGGCCAGCCACACCGATGCTGCCAATATAAAATGTAAGCGCAACTCCATACCTACGAACGGTGGAAAGGATGCATTAGTAGTAAGTAGTAGTTGTAGTAGTAGTAGTAAGTGACTGAAGAGATGCTAGTAGTAGAGGAGGAGGAGTAGGAGTGGAGAGTTGCCTAGTATAGTAACTGCGCAGTAGTCGGACTGCAGCAGCAGCAGCACAGCAGCATGCTAGCACAGCACATAGTATATAGTATAGTAGAAGCAAGTACAGTACTAGTATAGTAGTAGTAGAAGTAGTACAGCACAGCAGCAGTAGTAGTAGTAGCTACTAGTAGTAGTAGTTGTAGTAGTAGCATCAGCAGCAGCAGTAGTAGTAGTAGTTAAGTACAGTAAGTAGCAGTAGCATCCAGCAGCAGTAGTAGTAGTATAGTAGTAGGTAGTAGGAGGCAGCAGCAGCAGCTGAGTAGTAGTAGAAGTAGTAGCAGAAGTATGTAGTAGCAGCAGAACCAGCAGCAGTAGTAGTGCAGCAGCAGCAGTAGCACAGCAGAGAGCAGTAGCAGCAGCAGTATAGCAGCAGCAGCAGCAGCAGTAGTAGTAGTAGTAGCAGCAGCAACACGAGCAGTAGTAGTAGAGCAGCAGCATACATCAGTGCAGCAGCAGCAGCAGCAGTAGTAGCAGTAGTAGTAGAAGTACGATAGTAGTAGTAGCAGCAACAGCACAGCAGCAGTAGTAGTCAGCAGCATAGCAATAGTAGTAGTAGCAGCAGCAGCAGTAGTAGTAGTGCAGCAGCAGCAGCAGCAGTAGTAGTAGTAGCAGCAGCAAACAGCAGCAGAAGTGTAGTACAGCAGCAGCGACAGTAGTAATAGTGCAGCAGCAGCAACAGCATGCAGTAGCAGCTAGCAGCAATAGCAGCAGCAGCAGCAGCAGCACCAGTAAATAGTGCAGCAGCAGCAAAGCAGCAGTAGCAGTAGCAGCAGCAGCAGTAGCAGCAGCAGCAGCAGCACATGACGGATGCAGCTGACCTGGGCTGACTGTGTGCAGAGTCGCGTTCACCG
>CM054155.1:55903379-55920879 GCA_028751875.1 Rapana venosa
CCCAGTTCACCCAGCTGTAAATGGGTACCTGCCCTCTTTAGGGTCAGGGAAGGTAAAGTAGCGAGGGAGAGGAGATGGGCGCCGCCCTCAATATGCTGGCCCTAGAGAAGTGAGGTCTCTGACGCCTCGCTCCCCTACGACCTTATAGGTTATTTGGACACCTTTACCTTTACCTTTACTACTACTACTACTACTACTACTACTACTACTACTACTACTACTACTACTCCTCCTCCTCCTCCTCCTCCTCCTCCTCCTCCTACTACTACTACTACTACTACTACTACTACTGCTGCTGCTACTGCTACTTCTACTACTACTACTGCTGCTGCTGCTGCTGCTGTTGCTGCAACTTCTACTACTACCACTCCTCCTACTCCTCCTACTATTCCTCCTCCCCCTCTCCTCCTCCTCTTACTACTACTGCTACTATTGCTATTGCTACTACTATACTACTACTACTACTATTCTTACTACTGCTGCTGCTGCTGCTGCTGCTGCAACTTCTACTACTACCACTCCTAGATCCTCCTACTATTCCTCCTCCTCCTCCTCCCCCTACTACTACTACTACTACTACTACTACTACTACTACTACTACTACTACTACTACTACTGCTGCTGCTGCTGCTGCTACTGCTACTTCTACTACTACTGCTGCTGCTGCTGCTGTTGCTGCAACTTCTACTACTACCACTCTTACTCCTCCTACTATTCCTCCTCCCCCTCCTCTTACTACTACTGCTACTATTGCTATTGCTACTACTACTATTACTACTACTGCTGCTGCTGCAACTTCTACTACTTCCACTCCTAGATCCTCCTACTATTCCTCCTCCTCCTCCTCCTCCCCCTACTACTACTACTACTACTACTACTACTGCTACTACATCATCATCATCATCATCATCATCATCATCATCATATTAGTGGCTACTACCACTACTACTACTACTACTACTACTACTACTACTACTACTACTACTACTACTACCACTACTACTACTACTACTACTACTATTAGTACGACTACAACCACATCATTATATTAGTGGCTACTACTACTACTACTACTACTACTACTACTACTACTACTACTACTACTACTACATCAACATCATAATTAGTGGCTACTACCACCCCTACTACTGCTTTCTGCTGCTATTGTCTTTTACGATGCACGCGCTCCTATCCATGCTTTCAGCTCTTTCACACGGGTTCAGCGGCTGACTTGTGCCCTTTGCCTCCTCATGACGACGATGCTAAGCAGCCTGATGTTCTATGGGATACCTAGCGATGACCCCAACGATCAGGTACCAGCGCTGCCCCTTCTTCCTCTTTCTCCTCTGTCTTGATCCTACTTGCTCTTGTCGTGGAGAGGCGTGGGGTCCGCTAGGTTCGATCTTCCCGAGTGTGCCAGTGGGTGCTTAAGGTGTGATGTGATGTGATGTGATGTGATGTGAGAAGTCCAATGAAGTAACTTCTCCTTGGCTTTCGTGTCGTCTTTATTGTTACCATTGTGTCATTGCCGTTGTACCTGTACTATTACCAATACTTTATTATCTCAATAAACAGAGAAACTTGTTATTCTTTTATATCAAGGATCATGGAATAAGCACTTATGTGCTTTTTTGCATCCAGTTCCCGTGTGTATGCGGCTTTGTCAGTTTTGTCATCTGCTCCCACCGGCACACAATGGCCTTCTCTTACGAAAAGCGGACAGGATTTTACGTGTGCGCAAGATGTTCTGCGTGCGTTCGCACACGGGGCCTCGGTTTATAGTCTCATCCGGACTTTTTAGGAGAGTGGAGTCTGCACTGATGTGAACTCCAGGGGAAAATATCCCCCTTGAACGGGAATCGAACCCGAGTCGTCAGATTGCGAGCGCAATGTTCTAACCACTAGGCTATCCCGCCCCCTAAGCTGATGTGGTGTGTGTGTGTGTGTGTGTGTGTGTGTGTGTGTGTGTGTGTGTGCATAGCCCGTAGGCACACTCGCATGCCACACACAAAGCGCATACGTACATACATGTCAGTGCACAAATAACATGTCATACACTCACAGCAACATCAAATATCGTGCTCTATATTGCACTAAAACATTACACATAGTAATGGAAATGCCTGTCTACTTTGCTGTAAGCGTCTGTCCGTCAACTGATAGCTTTACTCCAGGACCTAAGCTTTGTGCTCTGCCAACATGCCTAGACGAAACTATTCTGAAATCGGAATATGGCTGCCCATAGAGCGAGGCACTTCTGAAAACAGCCATGTACACAAACTTTTCACCCAAGTGCACACCCGCACTCTCACAATCACTCTCGGGTGTACATAATTAGTGAGGCAGAAAGCATATTCTGGGTGAACATCTTGCGCACACGTTAAATTCTGTTCCGCTTTTCGAAAGAGTAGGCCATTGTGTGCCGGTGGGAACAGATGACAAAACTTACAAAACCGCATACACACGGGGACTGGATGTATAAAAAAAAGCACATGAGTGCTTATTCCATCATCCTCGGAAAAAAAAATCTGAGCGCTCTGATTTGTTGCTTTACAAGTTTCAGCGATATATACATTCCATACATTATTATTATTATTATTATTATTTATTATCTTGAGGATGTTGAGCTTAGGAACACCCGAAACGAACCGTAAGTGTTACAAAAAATGGTGTGGTTCCCAGCCCGTGATCTTACACTCCTGACTGTGTGACCTGATTCCTCCAGGTCAGCACAGGTCCCCTGAGGCTGAACCTGAAGTCGCTGGTCATCGGCGTGGAGGGTTCCCTGGTGGTCTTCCCTGTCAACATCCTTCTGGTGCAGCTCTTCGTCCGCACCAGCAAGATGCCCCGTGTGCGAAAGTACCCCAGCTACACCTTTAATGATGGAGAGCTGGTCGCGTTGCAAGCAGGAGGCAAACCGCAGGAAAGCACTGTAGTCGAGGACGGTGCGTCTGTGAGTCAGTCTGTGTTCAGCACAGACACTGACAGTCACGTTGACCCCGGCGCATTTGCTGAGAAACACCACCACCACCATCATCATCACCCCCACCACCACCACCACCATCACCACCACCCTCACCATCACAGCCACCACCCTCAAGGACATGTAGTGGAGGGTCATGCGGCAGAATCATCGTCAGAAGGGGAAAGCAGCTCTGGCAGTTCATGCAGTAGCAGCAGTAGTAACCATGGTGACAAACAGAAGAGTGCACCTGACTTATTGTCTATTTTCAACATTGGGGATAAGCACGCAGAGAAGTTCGTGACGGTCATTTCCGAGTCTGCCGCAGGTCTCAAATCTCCAGCTGATTTATTGAAAGCTTCTGTGTTCGGGGAGACGCCCAAGGCTGATACAATTCAAAAAAGCAAAAGCCTACCAACTGCCTCAAGAGCAGGGAAGCATGTCACCGTGTCCCCGTCGCATGCACACCGAGACAGGAACGTCTCTGCCTGCATTGAGGGAACTGACCATCATATTACTGGTGCTTATACAGGAGAGACATTTCCCTCCAACCAGAATGCTCAGACATCTCAGGAGGCCTCATCACAGTCGATTCACTTACCCAGTAAAAGTACCGAAGAGCTGACTGCAATGGATAATTTGTGTTTCAACTCATCTTTGGAACCGCGCGCATTGGATGCCAACAATTCAGCTTTAGAATCAGACGCCAAAAGCTCGAAGCGTCAGCCCAGATCCCAGATGAAGAACTACCCCTCTAGCAGGATGAGCGCACAGTTCAGTTTGATCACCGAGACAGAGTTTTTTCAGAGTGCAGTCACGTATCTCCGAAACTACATCAACAGGACACCAAAACACTCTAAACAGGTAAATCAAGAACTGAAACAGCAGAAGCCCCACCCATCAAATGTAAGAGATCGATCATTAAAAGCGGAGGCCGGCAGCGGATTGGCGAACGGTCCTTCATATTTTGACAAACTGAAAGACAAGATGAACAAACAAACACAGCAGGAAGACATGTCGAATCTCCGTGCTGTTTATGCAGGTGGAGGGGATTGGGAAGACCATCTAATAGAGGCTGACTTCAAAGAACAGACGAGTGACTCTGAAGAAAGCTTGGGTGAAGATGAACATCGCAGGCCGACATACTTTGATAAGCTGAAGGCAAAAAACACAGTTCAGAGACAGTTCTGCCTTGCTGATGCGCCAGGTGATCATCAGAAACCATCCCAACAAAGCCACGCCACCTGTGGTGCCTCCAAGAGTTCCACGCTCCAAACTTGTAGGTCCTGCAGCACAGACCCCGGTCGTGCACAGGTCGCGCGACCTCTTGAGGCCGTGACAGCGAAATCCTCCACCAGCAAACTGTCCTCAGTCAGAGCAGACAGGTCACGCAGCCCACCTGGCTTGATGGCAAGAAAAGAAAAGCTGACAAAAGCAACCAGCAAACCTAAACCCAAAACAACGACAAAACCTCCAAATCCTGCGTCAGACGACCTCCCTGAAAAAGTGATTCCGTTTAAAGCCATCCGGCTTCAGCATGACTACCACTACCGACAAGCGCTGAGGGAAGGGCCGCGAGCTTTGAGGGCTTTTAGAAGACAGGCAGCGCAATGCTTTGCCGAAGACTTGGTGAATACCAACAGAAATGCGCGCTCCCAGCATGATGTCGATGAAGGGAGTGACTCGGATGAGTCGACGGAGGAGACGGAAAGCGAGACTCTGACGGAGCACGCGGAGGAGAAGATCGGTAGGGTGGATGTGGCGGAAGAAGTTCCGGGAGGCTGCAGACTGTGTATGCGTTCCTGTCTCCATACTTGGGTGTCTGCCTTCGTGTGCCTGTGCCTCTGTCAGTGCCCTAAAGGGTAAGTGTGTATGTGCGTGCGTGCGTGCGTGCGTGCGTGCGTGCGTGCGTGTGTGTGTGTGTGTGTGTTCAGTTTTATTTAACGTATGTTTCCATGCTCATATTAGACGGGAAAAGGGGGTGGGGGGAGGGGGAGTGGTCAAAAGGGGATAAGAACAGTGAACAATAAAACCAACTTTGCGTTACAAGACTACAGGTATGGAGAGTGCACTCAAAACCTACTGGACAAGGAACCGACCCACCGAAAGTTCTCAGAAAAATAACCATATTGCTAACCATAAATAAAACGAAGAAAGAAAACGAAAGCAACTAGAATGGTGGAGCAGCACAATATCTGTAAAGCCATCATAAAAACGAGCCAACTGGGTTGCATACCAAAGATTTGTAAACAAAAAAATCATCCCCCTCCCCCCCCAAAAAAAAAAAAGGTGGACTAAATATAGCCGCGGCAAAGATGTTTTCGGAAAAAGGTATACAAGGTTATAACATGTAACAAGTATTGTCGGTTGTTGTGCTATCACTGCAAATGCAATATCTATTTTCATCACGTTTTGTTTTGAATCAGTTCAGCAAATGCAATATCTATTTTCATCACGTTTTGTTTTGAATCAGTTCAGCAAATGCAATATCTATTTTCATCACGTTTTGTTTTGAATCAGTTCAGTTTCCATCCGCATGCCAAAGAAAACAATCTATTTTGTACAGGACACGTTATTTTATATTGTTTTTAAAAAATATATATATAGTTTGAACTTTTGTCACATGCATCTTGACATCGAATTTTGTGTTTGCCACACTGAAATGCTACATCTTTTGTTTTTTGCACAAGATGTTAGCCTTCTCACAGACTAGATGCAAAAGGTCACCAGGCCTCGATAACATTCCAAATCTGTTTAATAAGCATTCAAGAGAACATCGGTTGGGAGCCATGCATTACCTTCTGTACAGTTTGGTTGACCGGTCAGGAGCTGGTACACTGGCAGTCCCAAGAATTTGTCCTGCTCCACAAAAAGTGGAAATTAAAAAGACTGCAATAAGTACAACACTATAGTCCTTATCTGTATCGCAAGTCAGATCCCATTGATCCTAATTTTAAATAGGATGAAACAAAAAGGTGGAAAGTAAGAATGAAAACCGTTTTGTTCTATTCAAAGACTACAGCTGAGCCTTTGACAGCTTGATTTACTAGCATCTTTTTAACATAATATACACAGTGAGCAATTCAAAACACATCATCTCTCTAATTTTCTCATTGTATAAAGTCCATAATAGTACTATTAGAATGGAGCAACCAGAAATGTGCATGTTTCAACATCTCAAAAGGAGTTAGACAGGGATGCATCCTCTCACCTCACCTTTTCAACATGTACACAGAGCAAGTGATGAGAGAGTCTCATATTGAAGACATGGATCTCAAGATAGGTGGCAAACAATTTAACAAACCTGCGCTACGCTGATGATGGTATAGCACTACTTGCCGACAACATCACTAGCATGAAGAGATTATTACACACCGTAAATGTAACAGAGAGAAGACAAAAGTGCTGCATGTTTCCAGAACCAGTTACCAAACAGAGCATGAATCACAGATTGGCAAACTTGTAGAAAATGTTATTTCATTAATTCTTTATTTCGAGGATATGAAATATGTACTCATGTGCTCTTTTACATCAAGTCCCCGTGTATATGCAGTTTTGTTAATTTTGTCATCCGTTCCCACCGGCACACAATGGTCTACTCTTCCGAAAAGCGGAATGGGTTTTAACTCGTGCGCAAGATGTTCTACGTGCTTTTCCACACGAGACCTCGGTTTATAATCTCATCTGAAGGACTTTTAGGGGAAGTGGAGTCGGCACTAATGTTCACTCCACAGTGTGTGTGTGTGTGTGTGTGTGTGTGTGTGTGTGTGTGTGTGTGTGTGTGCGTGCGCGCGTGTGTGCGCGCGCACGCGCCTGTGTGTGTTTGTGCGTGCGTGCCTGCATGTGTGTGTGCGCGTGCGTGCATGTGTATGTTTGTGAGTGTGTGCGGTGCGTGCGCGCGCGCATGTGTGTGTGTGTCTCTCTCTGTCTGTCTGTTTGTCTGTCTGTCTGTCTCTCTCTCTCTCTCTCTCTCTCTCTCTCTTCTCTCTCTCTCTCTCTCTCTCTCTCTCCCTCTTCCCTCTCTCTCTCTCTCTCTCTCTCTCTCTCTCTCTCTCCTCTCTCTCTCTCTCTCTCTCTCTCTCCCTCCCTCCCTCCTCCCTCCCTCCCTCTCTCAACCCACCCACCCACACACTCACTCGCAACCACCCCCACCCTCTACACACATAATCCACCCCCCTCCACCCCCCAACCCACCCCACCACCCCACCCACCCACTCACAGACCTTAAAACAAGGCAGCACTTGTTCCAAAGCCCACCCACCCAACCACACCCCGTTCACATTCCCTGCCTTAACCCCTTTTCTCTCCTCACACCAGAGGCAAGCTGCCCTGGTGGACCGTGTTCTTTGCCTGGATGCTGGCCGTGCTCGTGGCGCTCTCCAGCTCCTGGGTGGTGATGCTGTACGGGCTGCGCCTGGGCTACCAGCGCTCCGTGGACTGGCTGTCCTCCTTCTTCACGGGCTGGTGCCAGAACGTGCTGGTGCTCCAGCCCGTCAAGGTCGTCCTGGCCTGCTTCCTGTACATCATTGTGCTCAAGCAGCACGTCAACGTGCGCGAGGAGGCTGACCTGACCATCCAGGGTGGGTTTGAGATGAGGGTGGGGGGGGGGTTGGGGGGGGGGTGTGAGGGTTGTTGATGTTGATGATGATGATGTTGTTGTTGTTGATGATGTTGATGTTCACTTTGCCAAAAGCAATCACTTTGATACCTTCAAATCCAGCCTCAAAACACACTTATTTCCTACCTGAGACTTTCCCCCCAAATACCTGTCCCTAATTTTCAACAGCATCTTTCACCTTCTAAGTGTTGTTCCGAGTGTGTGTGTGTGTGTGTGTGTGTGTGTGTGTGTGTGTGTGTGTGTGTGCGCGCGCGTGTGTGTGCGTGCATACGTGCGCGCGCATGGTTTTGAAATCTGTTGTTCATTATGTTTAAGGAGAGTTGCATGCCTGTAAATGATTGAGTGCAAGCGCTTCGATTTATTTTTTTTTTTTACAAGATTCAGCGCTATATAACTTCCATATATTATTATTATTATGATGATGTTAATGTTGTTGATGATGATGTTGTTGTTGATGATGTTGTTGTTGTTGATGATGATGATGATGATGATGATGATGACGTGGCGCATAGTGCAGCAGCTTCTTGCTGTTGGGAATGCACCGTATTAGTTTAAAATCCTGGGGATCACCTACAAGCTGCACACTGTTTTCACTAAACGCATTTGGAACTCGTTATGACCAAGAGAGATGATAGGAAGATAAGGAAAAAAGAAAGAAACAAAGAGAGTGATAGAAATGGGTTAGTTTATTTTATTTTATTCTTTTGTATCGAGGACAGTGGAATAAGTACCCATGTGCTTTTTTACATCCAGTCCCCGTGTGTATGCGGTTTTGTAAATTGTATCATCTGTTCCCACCGGCACACAATGGCCGAGGAGGAAAAAGGCCGTTTCGAAAAGCAGAGCAGGATTTAACAGTGCGCAAGATGTTCTGCGTGCATCATCCGAAGGACTTTTGGGATAGTAGAGTCGGCACTGATGTTAACTCCAAGGAAAAATATCCCCTTGAACGGGAATCGAATCCGGGTCGTCAGATTGCGAGCGCAATGTTCTGACCAATAAGCTATCCCGTCCCCCAGTGTGTACCCACGGTGTCATAATGAGTCCCTGTCGGGAAGCTCAAACAGTGTTCCCTGCAAACGTGTCCTCCCTCCCATTTTTAGAATTATATCTAGAATGTGCAACAGCAGCTTCAACTTCTTTATTTATGCGCTTTTGTTGTTCTGTGCCTGTGTTAAATTGATACTACTTTCTTTTTGTTTCATACATGTTTTAGACATTTTGTAATCAAATGCTTGCTATGGGAGCAAGTTGTTATCTCTTGTGTTGGAATGACACAACTAAAAGAAAAGGCAACGTAAGAAGAAACAGTATCAGTGAATTACTTCAAATCAGAAACACGTTATGAAACATATCCCAGTCAGTACAAACAAAGCAGCCACGCAGACTAGCTATACTATCGGCAGTCCAATTTTTGTCGTGGTCCTGACCATGGGCTAAAGGCGCTGCAACACTGACTGGTACATGGGTGCTAGCAGGACACAGCTGTGGCCGGATGTTCCCAGGGGACGCACTAGCGATGATTTGTTGCACAGTCCCTTAGTACATAACAATCAAGGTGTTTTTTCTGCACGGCACGTACTGTTTATAGTTCTTCAACGTTTTGTTGAGTGATCAGTTATTGTTGAAATCACTCAGGATGAACTTTGGAGCATCAGGTACAATGTGCTCCAACACTCTGGCTACTTTGGGGTGAATACAAAAAGTGAAATTTAAAAAAATAGTTGATGGAATTCCTGTTGTAGATAGACTGAAGGCACAGAGCAAAACAGATAGCAGTTCTACGTTCTCCATACACAGAAGCGTTTGTACCATCACAGTCTGGCACTATGATTATTACCTCACTGACATAGAAACACGCACCCTCCTTGTCCCTTTTTCGTGTAGTGGCCTGTTTTTCCCTGTCGTGAATGGCTCAACCAAAAACCACTGAGGGAACATTCGCTGTTTGGTACGACGTCATTGAGCCAGGTCTCTAAAAAGGCTTTGTTGCTGTTGCCGGTTGTATTGATGTCCAAGCGGAGATCTGTAAAGGCAAGCAGGCCACCTGTCTTGTACTGGTGCATAAAGCTGACGGTGGCTTGAAGCCCGACAGGTTTTGAACATGGGACACAACCACCGTTGGTAGCAGCATTTGCAGCAGGCTTTTCCATGGTGGGGATTGTTCAGCCTTTGTCTAACATCACCTGGTTCTCCTCATTTTATTTTCTTAATAGTGTTCCAAGTTCTGTTATTGATGGTCAGTAATGGAAGAATTTCACAGGGAAAGTAGTAGTCTTAGCCCTTGGCAAAAGCTGGCTGATCTGAGGTTTCATAGTCCCTCATGATACTACATGTTTCAGAAAAGCAAGCTCCCGAAAAGCAGCAGACATTGTTGTAGGACAGTCAGTCAGTCCATGCTCGGCACTAGACTGCAGAGCACCACACCCTCAACATGCACAAGATAGCATTTCCGTGACTCGCTGGAAATTGGAATGTCATCAACAGAACTGATGGTTACAAATTTTTTCAAATGCAACAATCTCATCATCCTTGCAAACGTGTCAGGTGCAGTAGTCAACCCAAAAGGCATATGAATGCATTGAAATAGACCCTACGTGGTTCGAAACGCATATTGTTCCCTGTTAAACTTTTCGTGTCTTTTGTCTTCTAGCCTTGCAATTTTTAAAACAATAACATATAAATAGGCAGGAGACTATTAACATCTCTGACAATCTACTAACACCACGACAACTACAGCTACGATTACAAATACCGTCACTACTGCTACTGCTTCTACTTGAACTGTGGATGCTTTTGCTGCTGTAATCACCCCACAGTTACAATATCTACTGGCTAGCATGTGTGTTTGTTTATTATGTGCACATACACTGTCACCTTAGATGAAAACAGTGAACCAGTGTACAAGGCCGTGTTGAGAGAACTGGAGGAACGTAAGAGACTGTTGGAGGGAATGTGGACTACGACGGATTATGCCTACCCCATGCCTCGTAGCAAGGTAAAAACAATGTAAAAAAAAGATTGTCCTAGTCTTGGAATGACTTAATTTCAACTCTTTGCGGAGTCGTCACGTTTATAACGTGCGCTTAACATTTTAGTCAGTGCATCATGGACAAACTGAACTTTGCCGAGCTGTGCGCTAAAGGCCCTCCAGAGGTCCAAAGAGTTTGTTCAGTAGGCCAGATATCGGCCCTCAGGTTTTTGGTGTGTTGCATAGGTCTGGAGGAGGAAGTGTTCCACTGTCATGGGAGAAGTGCCACAGAGGCATGCCTCAGAATCACCAATGCGTAACTTGGTAAACATGTGATGTCTGAGTATTCAGTGTGGTCTTCTCTGGGGAGAAGGTAATAGTCATCCATACTGTTGAAATTAGGGTGCTGCTGAAGCCATCTTCTATCCTTTCATCCACCATTGTCTTTGCTTTTTCATACGCTACTTCCAGCTCCTCTTTAGGCATCTGGCTTCCTACCTTCGTCAGTAGGTCAGCATCTTCATTGCCATAGACGCTGCAGTGCAAGGAAACCCACTGGATGGAGGTACGCTCAGTGGATTGTTGCGGGGCAGCAAGAACAGAGGCAAGGTCGTTAAGTTTCTTGTTCTGTGAGATTTCATTGGTCTGAAGCACAGACAGCCCATCTTAGAAGATGACAACTTTGGAGATAACTGCATCTCTGTTGATGTAGAGTGTTTTGATTGCTGTCAACAGTGAACCTGTTTCAGCCCTGAAGTCTGTTGAGAATTTTCCAGTTGGTACTTATTGGCGGATTTCTGTGCCATAGTTCAATGTAATGATGACTTCACCGCATCCATTTCTGGTAGCGTCTTCTGCTGATCCATCTGTGAATGCATGTGTCCAGAGTTCTCTTGGACAGGTCTCTTTCGTGTATTCTCACATAAGTACTTTTCTTACATGCGCTGTGTTCCTTTTGGTAAGATGCCAGGAACAGTGTCTGATTTCTGGAACTGCTCTCTCTTCCAAGCTGGTACTGTGGAGTGGGTTGGTATTTCTTTGTTCCCTTGTTACATCAGTCCAGGATCCAGCCTTCCAAGTCTTCGCACACTATGCACAAAGTTGCTACATTTAAGCCTGCATTTAAGCCTCATTTTCTTGTACATTGGAAGGTTCTTCGGCCTCTTGAATTTGGCAGCTTGTATTATAATGTTGGTGTCTCGCCTGCTTTCAAGGCTCTCAAGACCAGTCAGAGTGTCCATGACCTCATTGGGAGTAGACTTGAGGGCACCAGATGTGTTCCATGATGCCTGGTTCTGGACTTGGGCTACTTTGTCAACGTTGGATTTTGATGTAGTCACCCATTTAGCTACTCTACACTCGAGGACAGGCCTTACACATCCAAGATGCAGTTTCTTCCTAATTGTGATTTTCCTCCCAGGATATTCCAGACTTTATCAGGGTTGTTTGTAATCTGGCTCTTGCTGTGCATTTTTTTTTATCTGGCTCTTCCAGGTCATCCTGGATCATAGGTAACCCCAGGGTAGGTTGGTGTTTTGTCCTGTGTCTGTTCACCAGGAGATGTGCACACTGTTTCTTTCTGGCCAGACTGAAAATGGTGTATGGTGTTTTTATGGTGTTGATGGTCACCAGCCCCTTACTTTTCTTTTTATCAGTCTTCCTCAGGGCTTCCTGCATTTTCACTGCGGCTGTAGTCACCTAATGCTCAGAGCACCAAATGATGAACTGTGCTCAACTTAATAGGAAGAAGAAAGTACAAGGCTGCTTTGAATTGTAATTTTAATAAATCAAAAAGAAAATGTGCATGCTTAAATGCTGAGAATTAGCTATCTGTGCGAAAAATAATGTTCTCATCACAATGTATGCAAAACAAAGACATCTGAAGTGTGCTTATTTAGTAGCCAAGCCTAGTGGGGTCAGGCCTCTGGCATTGTCTTTACTAGATAACACCTCAAATGCTGTCACTGAAACATATTTCTGGGTGGTTTTCTTTTCTTTGATAATCATTTAAAAAAATGGTGGGGTATTGTAACTGCTTACCTGCACTTGTTTCCCTTCAGTATATATTCTCAATAGCAATGGTTGTAAGTCCATCACACTATATCACACCCAGGTTTGGGTTCTTTCATTTTAGTTTCCGTATTTTTATATTTTGCCAGTTTCGTTCTTGTGTTTTCTGATTTATGGTGAACCACTGATATCACTATACTTTGATGCCAAAGCTGAGGTCTCCTTCCACAGGCCAAAGACATCAAGATGCGACTGGAGCAGGATGCCAGGGCCCGCGTCATCCTGAGCGAGTCCCTGATCTGGGTCGTGTACGTGGTGACAGTGACGCTGGTTGCACTGGGGCACACACGAGTGGAGGATGCCCACGCCACTAACAGCATCCTCCGTAGATTGCTGGAGGAAGGCAACGTAGGAGGAGTCAGCTTTGAGGATGTAAGAGAGCACTGCGTGTAGTGGTTGAGCTGTTTGGGGCTGAGAGATTCACAGCAGAGTCATCACTTTTAAGGATGTACTCTGTGGTGTCGTTAAGTGGTTGTTGTTATGTGCTTGTCAGGTTCGACAGAGATAAAACTCCCCCCCCCCCCCCCCTCCAATGCAATCTGATGTCGGAAGTGAATGCGGTGATCAAAATGCCTCTCTCTTAGCCTCAATATCAAAAGACCTCGATATTGCCTCTTATTGAAATCACACGCCAAAATATATCTTTGAAATAGATTTAGGTCAGTAGTTTTCCTAGTACAGTTGGGGAGTATTTTTTTAAAGTTCATAGTCTCGACTGAGTTTTATTTAATTACTACTTTGCATTGTCGTTATCCTGGGAATCGGTTACTTCTTTATAAATAAAAAGACAACGTGCTCAACAGTTTGAAAATCATGTCTGGTTACTTATGGACCAGATTTGACAATTCAACGTCTTGTACCAGTTAGCAACAAAAAAGCAGTTAATGACACTACATTGTGAGCGAACTGTGTGTGCCGTGTGAGCTGATTAGAGTGGAGAGCTTCATGATCTAGAGAAAAAAAGACACCTGGGTTTCTATCATAAATAGTCCTGAAGTTATCTCTGATGTGACGTGGTGGCTTAAGAAGGAGAATATTTACAGTATCCATTAGTTATAATCTCTTTAGATGTGCCAGTACCATAATCTCCTTCAGGCACATACCCATGGTTTGCCAGTTCCTTTCTGACCCTGGCCAAAAGCTGTATTAGGTACTGATGTCAGCCAAGTGCCAAAGCCTATATCAGAATGTTGTGTTAAGCAAAAAATTGATGTTGATATTGTTTTCAGCCATGGCGGGCTCTTAGCGTAACAACCTGCACACTCCTTTCAATGAGAAAACAATCCTCTGGAGTTGGATTACGGGCACAAATTTCTCATCTAGTATGTATTTGTATTCTCGTGGTGATTCTTAGGTATAGTGAATGAGTTAATAGGGCATAACATCCTGGGTGACCCCCGGGTGTTAACCTGGGTAACACAATAGCAGCTGCAGCAACAGCAGCAGCAGCAGTACCACCACCACCACCAACAACAACAATGAACTCTTCTTCCTTAACCTCTCCAGGAGTTTATAGGGCTGTGTAAGTCCAAGGAGCTATTGAAATCGATGCTACATCATCTGCCAAGAGTAAAATGAATATATCCATATTATCAGACACCATTCGGAGCCTATGTTGACCTTCATCATTCATAAGCACTGTGGTTTGTTTTAACAAGATATAGCCTATATAAATTCCTTATAATATTTTGTTATTATCATTCTTCTTCTTCTTCTTCTTCTTCTTCTTCTTCTTCTTCTTCTTCTTCTTTCTAATGATTTATAAACATCGAAAACAACGTAGGACTCAAAACACCTCCCTGTCTGACTACATCTGGCGCTTTGATTCCAAGTGGCATTTCAAGCATGTGTGTTAATTCAGAATTTACGCGTATACATGGACAATATGACATATGCATGGTCCTGAGTGAAGCGCAAAATCTACACTGGTCCTAAAAACAGTGCTAAAGTTTACCATGTTGAACTGAATCGAAAGCCTACGTAAACTCTAAAAAGGCAATGGGGTGAGGATGGTGATGATGATCTGGATACTAAACGTGATGATGGTAACAATGGTTTAGATGTTGAAGGTGATAGTGGTGACGGTGACTGTGATGGAGATGACAAAGGTGACGATGGTGACAATGATGTATATATTGAAGATAACGATCATGATGATCATGACCATGATGTAGATAATGAAGACGATAATCGTGACAATAGTAATTATACGGGTTGAAGAAGGTGATGGTAGCGTAGATGATGAAGATGATGTTGATGATGATGACGTAGAGAATGAAAGTAATGATGGTGATGTTGATATACTTGCTGCAGCTGCTGCTATACGTAATGAAGATGCTGATGGCGATGATCGTATAGATGCTGAAGAGGATTATGGGGATGATGATAACAAGAAGGTATGCGTGCAGAATTGGAAAAGTGAAATGGATAAAAACGTTTTCTGTAATGATATCTACCACCCCCCTTCCCAAATATGTTTTGTATAGTGGCCCAAGGCTGAAGTACAATAAAACTTTTCAGTGCTTTCTCTCTCTCTCTCTCTCTCTCTCTCTCTCTCTCTCTCTCTCTCTCTCTCTCTCTCTCTTTCTCTCTCTCTCTCTCTCTCCTCTCTCTCTCTCTCTCTCTCTCTCTCTCTCTCTCTCTCTCTCTCTCTCTCTCTCTCTCTCACTCTCTCTCTCTCTCCTACAAAAAAGCTGCAAATGAAGCTCATTGTTTTGGTTATTCAATGTACATCGATTTCAGAAATAAGTTTCTTATTAAACATCATTTATCTTTTCCGAATTTGCTTAGAGTAACAAACAGTGACCTCAGACACAAAACACCTAGGCTTACTTTCACATTTTCAATAGAAGAAAAAAGCATTGATTGAATTGTGTGTAGGGAATAAGAAAGAATCAGTGGAATAATGTGCAAGCAGGAGCTTGTGTTGATTGCTATGTTCATTAATGATATTCATTCTGGTGCATGACAGTGTAGTGTTTGGATACGCTAGTCAGCTTTAGACGTTACTCATCTCTTTCATTTTTGGCCATTATTTTTAAGTGACCTGCGTTCTGATTCGCCCTCAAACCCCATGTATTGTGGCCTAAGGCTGATACCAGTACATCAAATTGCTCAATGTTCAGCGTACAGTGCTCTCTCTCTCTCACGCACGCAGAACATCTTGCGCACTCGTTAATTCCTGTTCCGCTTTTCGGAAGAGTAGGCCATTGTGTGTGGGTGGGAACAGAGGACAAAATTTACAAACCGCATGCACACGGGGACTGGATGTAAAAAAGCAAATAAATGCTTATTCCATTGTCGTCGATATAAAAGAATTTTTAAAAAATAAAACACATACACACAAACACACACACAAAACACACACACACACAACACAAACACACACACACACACCAAAGCACACACACAACACACACACACATACACACACACACACACACACACAGCACAACACACACAGCACAACACACACACACACACACACACACACACACACACACACACACACACACACACACACACACACAAACAAACACACACAACACACACACTTACCCTCAACCATACACACATACCCCATATTCATGTTTGAAGCTTGTCCCTGTTCTGATAGGTGGGTTCGACGAACGACGTGTGGGACTATGCGATATACACCTTTCTGCCTACACTGTATGCTGATGCCAACAAAACCACCGCCAACAACGTTAGCCAGGTGATGGGGGTCATACGCATGAGGCAGGTCCGACAGACCTCGGAGAGAGGTAAGCCATTTGGGGTGTGCTGTGCTGTGTTGCTTGTCGAAGGTGTCACTCCAAACACATACAGAATCTGAGAGCTTGTTGCGGTTCAAACTACCTTTTATTTACTGCTTCTATTCTGACATGCCATTGTTTTACGCTGTCTTCCAATATTTTGGCTTTTAATCTGAGCAACTTCTCTACGATGTCACGCCATTCATTTTCGTAAGATTGTATTCGATTTTGATGTCATCTAGCATATCAGCATCTCCATCATCACAAGCTTTTTTGGGGTTTATCTGGGATCAGATCTTCAATCTCATCCTCCATACCAGAAAAGGAACTGTCCATTCTTTTCTTGCTTATTTGAAACTGGGGTGTCCCCATCCAGCCAGCCTGTTGTGGCTGCATTTTTGCAGGCCCGGATCCAGATTTCTTCCATTTGTCTGCTTCAGACTTGCACAAATTCTGAAATTTTGGGCCTTCAGTGTTTTCCAGTCTTTAATATAGTGATGAAGACCATCTACTGACAAGAATAAACAGATTATTGTTTTTCTCTTCGAGAGTTTGATAGCGTACATTCATCACTCAACAAATCACCTTCCATGTGCTAAATGGAATTTGCACAGAAAGTGCAAACAACAATATTGCTTCATTCAATCAGGATCGAATGTAACAAACAAACGGGATCGGATTTTAGGACAAAAAGCCAACCTGATACTAAGGATGGGTTAGATTATTGATTTTCATCAAAGAGTGTGAAGAAAAGCCAAAGCATGGCTTCCAAAGCATACACGATATGGCTTCTTCCAGGAATGCACATCTCACATATCACGTAGTTTTGGGAAACTACCGGAAATGGAATTGTATCTTTATGTATTTTTTGTCTGTTTTGTGTTGTTCTGTATTGTTTTGATTTGTATTGATTACAAATTTCGTCATGTCTGAATCCTCTGTGTTGAAATTCGACCTGCTGTTCCCTGAGAGTAAGTTGCCACAAGCAGCAGTACCATCCATTCCATTCTTTGAATTTTCTGTCAGTATAAGATTTCCTTTTGTTTCCCTAGGAGAGTGGCTGTTTTCTAACGAGTTTAGCCAGGGATAACTCTCTTGTTGCTGTGGGACGTTTGTTATGTGTG
>CM054155.1:55925879-55958379 GCA_028751875.1 Rapana venosa
TAACTTAAACCAGTATCTAAGAACATTAGTATGAGAGTTACTATAAAGAGGATACCTACCCAATTCACCATACACCATTTTATAGGGTGTTGTTATTGGAACTCCAAAAACCTCTTACCTGCTGACATGTGAACTTTTTGAATATGGTCCATTCTACTTTAATTTTATAATTAAACTGTAATCCCCATGGGGATGACGGAGGCCTATCAGTATAAATAGCATCCCCCACAATCTGGAAAATCTGTGCCAGAAATGTCCTCTTCTCTGTCACTCTCTTTGTTTCGGCCTTGTTCCTTTTCTTCCTGTCACCCCTTTTGTCTATTTTCTGCCTTCTTGGTCCATTCTCCTGCCTTTTTTCCAGAAAGACTCAAAAGATAACGATTCTCTCGTGCCGAAGTCGGATACAATCTTGTGCCGATTCTTGATTTCTAAATTGTGTGTATGTGTTTGCGTGTGTGTGTGTGTGTGTGTGTTTGTGTGTGTGTGTGTGTGTGTGTGTGTGTGTTTATGTTTTTACTAGATAATGGTCATTATGGTGCGCGGGTGCACGTGTGTGTGTGTATGTGTGATAAAACTGTGTTCATATATTGGTGTGTGTATGTATGGGTGTGCGCGTGTGTGGGAATGCGCACGTGCGTGCACGCACACACACACACACACAAATATGTTATTTCTTTTCCAGTCAATGGTATTTACAATATTGTATTCCTGCATTGGTGTGTGTGTGTGTGTGTGTGTGTGTGTGTGTGTGTGTGTGTGTGTGTGTGTGTGTGTGTGTACGCGGTGCGTGTGTGTGCGCGCACCTGGGTTTGTGTATGATAACTTTTTAAAGCTATCTTGGAATGCTTATAGCAATCTGAAATATGTTTTTCTTGTGTCTTGTGAGATAATTATAGGTATCAATGTGCCTGTCAGTATTGTAATTGCCCTTCATGGGATGATTAAAGTGTTTTTGACTTGACTTGACTTGACTCTCTCTCGAGGCGCTCTTGTGCCGATTCTCTCTTGATGCGCTCTTGTGGCGATTCCCTCTTGATGTGCTCTTGTGGCGATTCCCTCTTGATGCGCTCTTGTGGCGATTCCCTCTTGATGTGCTCTTGTGGCGATTCCCTCTTGATGCGCTCTTGTGGCGATTCCCTCTTGATGTGCTCTTGTGGCGATTCACTCTTGTGGCGATTCCCTCTTGATGTGCTCTTGTGCCGATTCCCTCTTGATGCGCTCTTGTGCCGATTCACTCTTGTGCTGATTCCCTCTTGATGTGCTCTTGTGCCGATTCCCTCTTGATGCGCTCTTGTGCCGATTCCCTCTTGATGCGCTCTTGTGCCGATTCCCTCTTGATGCGCTCTTGTGCCGATTCACTCTTGATGTGCTCTTGTGGCGATTCCCTCTTGTGCCGATTCACTCTTGTGCCGCAGTCGGATAGCCTTCCTATTGTAAGCCTAGTGGACACATGCGCTAAAATACTGACTGGCTTGGCACCGAGCTCCGCTGCTACATCTCCCGTGACTTGTCAGGCACTTAACAGCAGCGCTACGCATTTTCGCTCATATAACAGACAACAATAGTTGCTGTCTGGGCATTTGAGGAAGAAGAAAAGAAGACATTAAACTAGGCTTACGCTAGGAAGGTGGAGTTTAATTAAGATTAATTTGAATCTATTGGAGGCAAGAGAAATGACGGGAGATGTAGCAGCTGAGCTGCGTGCAAATCCAGTCAGTATTTAGCATAATTATGTGTCCGCTAGGCTTACAATAGTGAGGGTAGTTCATCAGGATTATCTCAAATTGTTGGGGAGGGCGCGTACTTTCTCTTCCCGTATATAGATTCAAAATAATCCTAATTAAACTCCACCTTCCTAGCATAAGCTTAGTATAATTATAAAGCTATTTCTCATCCATGTCTTGTACAGAGAAATGACACAAGACTTTAGCGACCTTGAATTGTGTAGCTCTTGATGTCAATCACTTATGCTTATGTGTTCTCTTCACTGTTCACTGTTTTTAACTTTTAACTTGATATACCTATTCTTATACACATTTAATGTACCTCAAGAAAACGGGCAGAGGTCTAACTAAATTCATTAAGATTTGTCATGTCATTGTCTCTCTGATAATAGCATTACTTGTCATCTCCATATCTGTACTCTGCACATTTCTTTCCAGAAAGCTCAAGACCTTTTGGACCGCTTGCAAACTATGAGATGGCTAGACTACAATACGCGGGCCTTGGTGATGCATGCAAACCTGTACACCCCGAGCAAGGATCTCATCACAGTGGTCACGGTGCTATGCGAGTGGAACCAGGAGGGCCCTGTATTCATCACTCTGGACCTGCACACAGCTACCCTACATTGGTACTCCACAGACGAAGGCAGCTATACATCATTGGCAGAGGTTCGTCGAAAATGGATGTGTGTGGGAGTGATAGCAGTTTAATGCTAAGAATGTTGCTAAAAGCAAGCTAATGTTAACGCTGCTTCCAACAGTAATCAATCAGTCATTAATCTAAGAAAGTCCTTCGGATGAGACTATAAACCGAGGCCCCGTGTGCGAACGCATGCAGAACATCTTGTGCACACGTTAAATCCTGTTCCGCTGTTTGAAAGAGTAGGCCATTGTGTGCCGGTGGGAACAGATGACAGTTTTTTTTAAAAACCGCATACACACGCATAAATTAAAAAATAAAATGTCATCTGAGCGCTTTGATTCGTTGCTTTACAAGATTCAGCGCTATATAAATTCCATACATTCTTCTTCTTCTTCTTCTTCTTATTATTATTATTATTATTATTAATCCAGTTTTAACCACGTCACGCTCACAAGAACAGGGGGTGTTCTTGTGAAGGGGGGCTTCAACAACCACGCCAACTCCTCACAAACCAGACCTGAACACGTGTGTCCCAGATCATGTGGCTGATGATGATGACCATCAGTATCTACAACGAGATGCACGAGCTGATCAAGGCGGGAGTCCTAGACTACCTCCTCGATCCCTGGTCCTACGTGGAGCTGCTCAACTTCTACCTCTCTCTTGCTGCCGTTGCCGTCCAGATGGCTCGAGTCGTCCTTGCCGACAGTTTCATTGACAGAGTTGTGAAGACAGACTTCAAGGTTTTCGTCAGCTTCGCTGTGCCAAGGGTGTTGGATGAGGTACGACACATGGGGATGGTTTTGGGAGAGGGGGTTTAGTCTTTTGGGTGGGGGCGGGTTGGTTGGGTTGGGTTGAGAGTGGAGAAGTTGATGTGAAAGTTGCTTAGGACTTGTGGGGTGGTGGTGGTGGTGATGGAGGTGGTGGTGGTGGTAGTAGTAGTAGTAGTAGTAGTAGTAGTGTGTGTGTTGTTGTTGACTTCAATTTTACGTCTGTTCACTTCTAGTGATATTAGACGACTGTGTGTGTGTGTGTGTGTGTGTGTGTGTGTGTGTGTGTGTGTGTGTGTGAGTGTGTAGTTTGTTCAGATTAATGTCTGTTATGAAATGCAATATATGAAATGACGACAGATTATGTCACATGACTAATTACAATAAGTTTCGTATAGGAGAGGAATGTAAGACTCCAGTAATGCTACTACAAATATTTGAGAGCAATATCTTATATATTTATCTATTCATTTATATATTTTGTATATTTTCTACAAACATACATACATACACACACACACACACACACACACACACACACCACACACACACACACACACACACGCACACACGCACACACACACACGCACACACACACATATATATATATATATATATATATATATATATATATTATATATATAATATAGATGATAGAGAGACAGATACATTTATATATATATATATATATATATATATATATATATTTATATATATATATATATATATATATATATATATATATATATATATATATATGTGTGTGTGTGTGTGTTGTGTGTGTAGAAAATGTCTGAAATTTATATAGCGCTGAATATTGTAAAGCTAAAAAATCGAGGCGCACGCACACATCCACACACACACATCTTGCGCACACGTAAAAACCCATTCCACTTTTCGGAGGAGTAGATCATTGTATGCCGGTGGGAATGGATGACAACATTTACACATTGCATACATACAGGGACGAGATGAAAAAAGCACATGATTACTTATTCCATTATTCCCGAAATAAAAGAATAACAACAACAACAACAACAAACAAAAAGAATCATCATCATCATATCTCACACACAAACACACACAACCCCACACACACACACACACACACACACACACAACACACACACACACACACACACACACACACAAACACACACATGCGCGCGCGCGCGAACAGACATGAGAGGAAAGTCTTAGGCAGTAGATAAGTGCGCTTTGAGGCTGGATTTGAAAGTATCAAATAAAGGCTTTAGGGTGACGTGAGAGAGGGAGGTAATTTCATGAGGATGGACCAGAACTAAAGAGCGATGGCTAAGAAATGTTTTTTTTCCCCGAATCGCAACGTATCTAAGGCGTCAGTACTCAGTCCCAGGTTCCAATCCTCACACCCCTTCACCACCCCCGCATACACCTCTCCTGACAGCCAGGGTGAAGGACTAGCACCCTGGACTAGGAGAGAGGGGCGTGGTGTTAAGGGGACCAACAGGGGGTCGTTTACCTCCGCGCCACTTGTCCTCCCTGCCCCCTTTTTTAGTTTTGTTCGCATCCCTGGGCGTAGGCTACGGGCGCACAGGGAATATGAATAACTTCTCTTACTTACTGACTTAGGCCCATCACTCCCCCTGGAGCATAGGCCGCCGACAACAGTCCGCCAGTGTCCTCTGTCCTGGGCTATTCTCTCCAGCTGTCTCCAGGGTATGTCCCATCTTCTTGGTTTCTGCCTCAAGGTCGCGTCGCCAGGTGTTTCCTGGCCTTCCTCTTTTTCGTTTTCCCTGCAATGCAAAGCACGCGAAGCACGTACAACGATGGAGTCTGACTGGAAACCGTAGCGGCATCTTGCCTGTGTTCGAGTGCAAGTCTGTTTGGGATGCTGACCAGGGCACATTGTTCTCTGCAGCCACAGTGGGTGAAAACAAGAGCAACTCCTAGCGGGCGCGGGAGGTTGGGTGTCGCCACGGGTACCGGGAAGATGTAGGCCCTGCACACACGTACACACACACGCACGCACGCACAACATACGCACGCACGCGCACACACACACACACATACACACACACAACACACACACACACACACACACACACACACAACACACCACACACACACACGCACGCACACACATACACGTACACACGCGACGTATAACTACAAGGGACAGGAGAAAAGCAAAATGGTTGTGGTGGCTAGATGTTGTGACTTGGACTATTGACCTGCCTTCTCTAGTCTCCAGTTCACTAGGTTTATTATGGATGTTGCTTTGTTGTTGTTTTGGTTTGATAGTCTGGTGTGTGTGTGTGTTTGGTGTGATGTTGTGTGTGTGTGTGCGTGCGCGCGCGCTTTTGCTTTTTGTTGACATGTAGGGTTTTATGTTTAGTTGTATAATTATTTTTTTATCATATTTTTTGTTTGTTTGCTTGTCTTCCCCTTTTTCATTGATGCTCCCACTCTCCTTTTCAATCGCTTTTTGTTATCCTTGTGTTGTTACTCGTAGTGGTGATTATCATTATTATTGTGTCAGTATGATCATTACCGTTATTATTTATTCATTTCCTTGATTTTGTTTTCATTTGTTTGATTATTATTGAATGGATACTCTAAAATAATGTTAAAAAGCACTACTTGAAGAGCGTAAGCGCCTGTGGTATGAGTACACGTTCGTGTATGTGGAGGGAAAGAGGAGGGATAATTATCATTGCTGACAGTATTGTCAAGGCTAACAGCAAATAATGACTAGTGTTTTTCGTTGGGGTTGTTTTGTTTTGTATGTCCTTGTTTCTTGTTTTTATAAAGTATGAACGTGAAAGAACGGGTGATATTGTATCCTAACATAATTCATTTGTTTGACATTTGATGATTTGTTTTGAGTTTGGGGGGTTGAATTTTTTTTTAATGTCTCACGAGATAATTCTTACGAGACTGATGGATGCCTAGTGGGATATGATGTGTCATTATTACTTACAAAATGAGGTTTCTGTAACACCCCCCTCTCTTATCTTTTTTACTGTTTGTTTTTGCTATTTTGTTATTATTATAGAAGGCTGGATGTAAAAAAGCAATTGTCATGGATATTGTGGATGTGTAAAAGCAATTGTCATGCATATTGTGGTTGTGTAAAAGCAATTGTCATGCATATTTTATCTCCTCCTGAAAATACAATAAATTTAATGATTAATGATCTCCCCCTCCCCTCCCCTCCCCCACCCCCCCCCTCTCTCTCTCTCTCTCTCTCTCTCTCTCTCTCTCTCCTCTCTCTCTCTCTCTCTCTCTCCATCCCCCGAGGACTGAATTTAAAAAAATGTATCTGTACTTAGTGTACAAGAAATAAAATTTTCGTTTCGATTCCCTCTTGTTTTTATTTTTTTATGTATATATTTATTGCTTTATTTCGAGGATAACTGAATAAGCACTCGTGTGCTTTTTTTACATCCAGTCCCCGCGTGTATGCGGTTTTGTAAACGTTGTCATCCGTTCCCGCCGGCACACCATGACCTACTCTTCCGGAAAGTGAGTTTAGCAGTCGCAACGCAATATGGTTGCAGGTGCTGGTTGCCTTAAAGTCCATCGTCTTCATGCTGGTGGTGCTGAAGGTCTTCAAAGTGGCGCGCTTCAACCGCTTCTTCCGAGTCCTCCTGGAATCCTTCTACATCGCCCGCTTCAGCATCTTAAGCCAGACTGTCATCGCCTTCGTCCTCTTCATGGCCTTTGGCATTGCCTACATCATCCTCTTCGGCTTCATGCTGGAAGACTACCGCAGCTTTGGCTCCACCATGGTCGCCCTTCTCAGCATCGGTCTGGGGGAGGGGGACTTCGACGGCATTCAGGAGACGCAGCGTGTCTTTGGTCCGATCATGTTCTTCCTGTTCGTCATCTTCTTTGCCATCCTCACCATCTCCTTTTTCGTCTCCTTTGTCCTGGAGTCCTTCAACGTCAGCCGGGTCTTCGTGCAGCTGAATGCGGAGGAGCAGCACGTCTTGAACTATTTGGTGAGGCTGTGGCGTCTGCTGATTGGCCACACTCCGAAGATCAAGACCGTGCGACGCCGGCGCCGCACTCACCCCTTTAAACAGGCTTCCTTCATTCCGCAGTCTGTCCGCCCTGTTTAGATTACGGGGGGGGGGGGGCCAAATAAATGTGAGATGATGTAAATGAGGTGGAAAACGGAACGTAGTTAGGGAGGCCACAGATAAAAGCAATGTATCGCACGCTGAAACGTGATGGAAATAACGGTTTAACGATTACCATTGAAGACAATGGTGTTTTGCATTGGAGAGCAGCATAATCCACGATAGAAAGATAAACGATAGACAAGCAGACAGACACAGACAGAGAGACAAATAGATAGATAGATAGATAGATAGATAGATAGATAGATAGATAGATAGATAGATAGATGATAGATAGATAGATTAGATAGATAGATAGATAGATAGATAGATAGATAGATAGATAGATAGATAGATAGATAGATAGATAGCTAGCTAGTTAGATAGGTGAGTGGGTAGCTAGATAGGTAGGTAGGTAATTGATTGATAGATTTATAGACAGACAGATAGATAGATAGAGAAAATTCTGAACTCTTAAATGATTTAATAAAGATCGGTCTAAGGTCACAATACATTCCAAGGGGCAAAAAATGGAAGGTATAGAAAAAGAATAACATCTGGCAAGCTGTGATAGCGCCGTAGCATTACGTTGGTATGTCCCTACCGCAAACTGAACACTCCCGAATATCCATACTCCAAAATCGTGTATACATCAAGTGCACACAGACACAGCTAAAGAAAACCATCTTGGCTGATAGTGGATCGGTGGTCTAGCGGTAACGCACCTGCCCAGAAAGCGAAACGTCCGGGTCGGAAGTGTGCGTGGTTCGATCCCCGTTGAGGTCAGAAACTTTTACCCCATCCATTAAACCGTGTGTGGTGGTCTGGGTGCTAGCTTTTTGGGTGAGACGATAAACCGAGGTCCTGTGTGTTACACATGATTATTTAGCGAATGTAAAAGTACCCACAGCAACAAGAGAGTTATACTTGGCAAAATTCTGTAGAAAAAAGTTTAATAGGGGAACAAACACAGTTGCAGACAGGAAAAGAACAAGACAACATGGGTGGCGCTGCTCTTGTGGCGATGTGCTCTCCCTGGGGAGAGAGCATCCCGAATTTCACGCAGAGAAATCTGCCGTGACTTAAAGGGGTATTTACCTTGCTCCTTAGGATACTACATAACTGTGATTGGCCTGGGAACAGCAGTATGGAAGGAGTTATACTTGATATGTCAACACTTGATCACAAAACAAAATGCAAACATCAAATGCAGCATATATAATGAAAGCTGGAATCACTTTCAAACACGAACTATTGCATTTTCAAAAGTTACCTAAATCACCTGTAGGTGAATGCAATGTAAGCACAGCGTCGAGGGCAGAAAATGATGGTAGTACACTGCGCTCAATAATGTTATATAACACTTCTCGTCGTAAGAAGAGAACAGGTGGTAATCAAAACATTGCAAGACATCATTTCAGAAATAGCCACACACCACCTGTTCAACTGATTGTCCTCTCAGTCAGATAAAATACGCAGACAACTTGTCATTCAACGGTTGTACACAGAGCACTCCTTCAACTACCATCCTGTAACTGTGTGGCACATCCAGCCACACTGAAGTTCACTCACACACACACACACTCGCACACATGCGCGCGCACGCACACATGTACACACGCACGCTCACACACACACCAAACACACACACCAATCACACGCACACACACAACACACGTGCGCGCATGCTTGCAAACACACACACCAAACACACACTCACACACACACACACACACACACACACACACACACACACACACACACACACACACACACACACACACACCACACACACACACACCACGTGTGTGAGGGGAGGATGAAGAAAAGTTGTGTAATCTTTTATCCTCAATATAGATCCTTTTGACTTGACACACGCGTGCGCGCGCGCGCGTGTACTCACACACACACACACACACACACACTAAAACATCCGAACAGCCATCCCCACACGCACACAGATCCCCCCCCCCCCCCCCACACACACACACATAATTGTCAGGCCATTCTCATAGTTTATAGCAACATAACATTTTAGATTTATGTTTCCAAAATGAAGTGTTTTCCTCTATTGATAAAACTAAGATAATTGTACTTAGAAAGGAGGGGTTTTTAAGGAGACGTAAAAATGCTTAAAGTGGTGTACAACTATTGCTACATAGGATTCAACTTTACAGCCATGGTAAACGCACAAAAGTACACTTCACTTAGCAGCTGAAGGGTAAAAGGCAGTGGTACAGGTTAATAGGGGTTTTGAAAAATGTTAGGAAATAACAGCTAATACCTTCTTTAACATTGTGGAGACTAAGATCCAACTGATATTGATATATATATTGATATTGAGCGCTTTGATTTCTTGCTTTACAAGATTCAGCGCTATATAAATTCCATACATTATTATTATTATTATTATATACTCAGCTGGTGTATGTGGCCTAAACAGATTAGAGCTTTTAGAAAAGATGCATATGGCTGCTTGTAAGAGGTGTCTTGATGTTCCAGTCAGAACTCTAACAAAATGATACGTAGGGAATTGGGCTGATATCCATTGTATGTGAATACATATATAGCTTGCTTAAGATTTTGGTTTAACCTATTACAGATCAGTAGGGAATGGCAGCCACGAAAAGCGTATAAAATGCAACTTGAACTTGAAAAACCTGGTTAACTCTGTTGGGCTCCAAAAGTTAGATATTGTGTGTCACTGGCTTCAATATAATTTGGTTGCAACAAGGTGTTGGGGATATAAAACTATTTTTACATAATTATTATTCAAAGAAAGGCTAGTTGACATGTTTAGGAGAGATGTGGCCGTTAGAGATCCTGATAGGTACATAACGGATAGAACATTTACAACTGTTTTTGGAAAAGAGATATATTTTGGATATGGATACGTATTGTTTCCGAGTTGCCATGACACAATTAAGGTTTTAATGTACTTCCCTTAAACAATAATGTGCACCACTACAGTGAATCGACTTAGGATGAAATGTTTTCATGTTGCAAAGAAAAAATCAAAAATGAATATCATTTTGTATTGAAATGCGTTCCTATGAGGAGGATCTATGTGCTAAATTTCTAAACTTCCTTTTCATGCATTACTCAAGGCTACAAATCCCATTCCATTATCCTCGAAATAAAAGAAACAAGAATAAAAATAAAAGTACATAGTAGGCTACAGACAAAACATACGGGACTAAACTGTACACATTAACATGACTCGGGAGAACAGAAACTAAAGTAAGACAAGACATTATGTAACAGAGATAAGACAAAGCAGGGCATGATGCAACAACACAGGAAAAGGTACAATTTGGTTGCCTGGGAAAACAATGCAGCCTTTTTTTGTCAAAAGCACAAGACAAGCTACCCAGAACAGCAATAAACTACCAAAAGAGTAACTAAGAGCCTCCTTTGCTTGTAGGTCATTAAGAAACAATTTTGGAATGTGTCTATCTTTATGGGGGCGAAAACGGTGGCATACACAAAATCTCACCATTGGTGAACCTAGCCGAGGAAGGACCCCCCCCTTCCCCCCACCCCTCTCCCCCCCCAAAAAAAATAGAGTTCAATGCTTGGTTTGGCTATGTCTTTGTTTGCGTGGTTGTTTTCTTTCAGTATTAATTGTCTCTTCTTGCGGAGGCGGGCCGGGGTGGTCTGTATGTGTTCATTTGCATTGTTTATTATCTTAGCAGTTAGTGGGGGCAGGGTTGCGGGATAACAAGACAAGTGGGGTGGCTAGAGTAAGATTTTTTTTCTGTTCTGTGCTAGTAGTATTAGCTGAAAGCATGTCTTTTTTGTGAATGTTATGTTGTGAGCGTGTCTCAGCTTTAACCTCCGGGGCCATCCAGAATATACAACGCCTCATTTCATCTGTGAATCGCCATGAAACTCTAAGTACACACTACATGAGACGTGTACGTTTCATTACTTTCTTTTCCTTCTTTGTACAGAAACGCTGCATTAGAACTTTTCACAAGATGTTCACTTGAGCATTTCCAGCATTTCTAAAATCCGAGATTCATTTATCTTATTCATGGTCGTATTCTCTTTAAAAACAATCCTATGAATTTGAAAGGCAGGTACATGTATGATGAGGCCCTAGAAAAGAGCCATGAAGGCAAAGTTCTCATTCAGTATGAGGTCTCACACTGACTTCTCCATGGGATGAGTATCAGGAAGACCCCCACAGTGTTAAGCTGGGCAACGCCCTACCATCAACGGTTTATTGCCAGTTTTCATCTTGTTGTCTTTTTGTGTTCTTTTCTTTTCACCCTTTTCTTTCTTCAATTTTATTTGTTCACCCTAGATTGGTTGTTTGTGGGTATTTTTGGCATTCAAAATCTTTTACACATTTACTGTGTTCTTGTTGGTAATAAATATATGGTAGAAATTGTGTGTTCTTTAAAGTTTAAGGGAAAGGTGTGTGTGTGTGTGGGTGCGAAATAGAGAAAACTCTGAACTCTAAACATTTTAATTATACTTGGGCCGTGATGCACGTAAAGGGGATGAAAGGGAACACGTAGAAATATTTAAATTGACAATGTTCTATATTATGCTGTCTAGTGATGCACACATTCATCAAACATAGCACAGGACCAAGAGCATCCTCGTTATCATCTTCAACACAGAGTGCTATCATTATCAGTAATTACATTCAATAGAATCATTGTTATGGTCTACCTTACCAATTTCTGCACACAGTAAGTGCAACAGTTCACACCCTCGGGTATTTGCAATACTCTCTCTCTCATAGCCTTGCATGATCTTAAAAAAATAGAGATAAAGTCTTCGGGAGGGAACGCCCTATGTGAGCGGAGCCTCACAAGGGTCTGGAACGTCCTGGTTGGTCATATCTAGTGCCAGCACACCCCCCCCCCAACTTCCCCACCATCAGCCCTATAAAAAAGCATTCCCATGGAAATTTGGCGCTTTTTGCAATTCTTGCCGAATTTTTTCACAAGAATCATGGATACTTCCAACATCGTGCATGTTTCTGCCTCATGGGCCAGTGCTGTATTGGATGTGCCTGAGGAGGGGGACAATCAGCAGCTGGATGCACAACATGCTGCTTTGTCTGCCTCCCAATTACAGGAGCTGGCCGTTCTAGCGGCGAAGCAGATGCATCAACCACTCCCAGAAAAGGTCAGTGTTCAAATTCCAGTTTGACATATAACTAATATCATGGTGTGCCATATGCATTGTTTCAATTCCGTAATAATTGTAATCACAATAATTGAGCTGAATGCAGGTGTGTACGTGTATATATCATACATCATGAGTTATTATTCATGGAAGGAAAGGAAAAGAAAACACACACGAGGAAAGGATAGCGCAAGTATTATTAAGTTGTTGGTGTTTTTGTTGTCTCAGCAAGTAATCATGCAATGCTTGTTCTTGTGTGATCAGGATTCGGCGATGTCGCCAATGAGAAAAGCTGGTGGTCTGCCTTTGTCTCTCTTTCCACCAGTCTTGCAGTGAAAGGTAGTTTTGTAAAGCTCGTATCCTGGTTTTGCAGTGCAAGGCCTACATGATTTTAGTTTCCGTTTATTTATCAAAGTAACAAGTGTTCTTGTTGTTCCCAGATCGTGTATTTTGTTCTTTTATGTCTCCAACTGACTCTGAGCAACCTTCTAAATACACACACACACACACACACACACACACACACACACACACACACACACACACACACACACACACTCACACACACACACACACACACTCACACACACTCACACACACACACAAACACACACACACACACACATACACACACACACACCATTGCACATCTCAGTTGCTTCGATTTCTTGGTGCCTAGGATTCACAGCCATACAGCATGACGGCCATGGTAAGTATTTCATTGTTAGCTGGTAGGCAGTGCTGTGATCTAACCAGCTGTTGTTTAGTTGGATCATTCTACTTTTAGCCATGCCCGTTCGTGTATTCATGGCCTTAGTACATGATCCGTCATTTGGTTTCATTGTTTTTAATCAGAGTGTCTCCCCTTATCTCAACAGGGAACCAGGATGACAGCAACGTCACAGAAAATGATGCAACAAAAAATACAAAAATCAAAAAGCAGCTCGTAATCCCACACTCACAAAGCTTTTTCACATTTTCTCTAGAATTTTTGTCAATCTGTATTCCATGCTCTGTTTGGCAGCTGGTCCTGGTAACATGCAGCACTTTTGTCTTTTTGGCATTGAGCTCGAGACCGGTTCTTCCTATCACGTCTGCTTTGTGTAATACCCTCTCCAGTGATGTTCCTTTGGACATTCCATGTACCAATTCTAATGGTGTTCTTTTTTCCCCCTCTTTCTGCTTTTTCTTGAGTAGTCCTCCACATGATTGCTTCTGGCAACGACAGTTTTGGTGAAACAGCATCATCACAGCTGCCTGGGTAGAGGAAACATTGCTTTGTGCACATGACATTCCTCCTTTGTTTGAGTATTGTACGTCATTGCTAATGAGTACAATCCGACATTGAAACATAACAGCTGTTTTATTGTACTTTAATTTCAGCTTATAAGTGCAACATTCAAAAGAGCACTATCAGCAAGGGTCAATGATGAGGATTTTGATACTACTAAGCACGAGGAAATGAAGGTTTCTGAGCATCCTCACTGGCTGAGTCCCAAATCGTTGATGCAGGGGTTGAATTTGATTGATTAAAAGCGTTTGTTTGGGTTGTTGTTTTTACGAGAATACATATTGAAGGAGTGCTTTATGTTGGAAAACAACTAGATTTTTGGATACATGGCTACATATCATTTTTATGTATTTTAACCATGACATGTTGTTTGTGTATTACTATTCCAAGAACTTTATGAAAGTGGACTTTTTCCATAATATTTTCATTTATGCTGAGAGAGAGGGAGAAGGTGAGAGGGTTGATTGATTGGTTGTATTTTATCTTATTTTCAGAAAGTGAAGAAATAAGCATGACAATTGCTCTTTTTATACATCTAGCCTTCTATAACAGTACAACTAGTAAACGCAAATTGTAACACAGACAGACGACAGAGGTATGTTTGCTATGTCAGAGGTTTGTTTGCTTTGTACGTATTTTATCTTTTGTAATTTTGCACCTTTATAAACACGTTTTGGTCACAATGTCGTAACAAGGTTGCACGTTGATCAGGCGAAAAGCAGTCAGTGTATCACATAATAAGGGATGTCCTACCCGATTCTCTCTAGCTACAGGGTGTATGCTGGATTGCTTGGGGTGGATTTTGTTTCTCGTTTCCGTAACCTACTGAACTCTGACGTGAAAGACGCAATCGTCGATGTGCATGTTTGGTTTTCTGCTTGCTCTGAAATTCGTCGAGTTAAAGGTCGTTATCAATAAAGGTTGCTGATCATGTTGGTTTGAATATTCCACCTTTGAGATGGAAATTAAAGTACAATAGAGAACGCTTCATGTCAGGATGATTGTAAACATTTTGACCCTTAATTTTCCAGACACTGCTGTCGAGTTTTGAGCCCGTGACATCATTGACCCACGGTGTGGAATCCAAACACACTGTTGTTCTTATGCACAGCGTCCGTGCAATGCAAGGACTACTTTCCATAGTCAGCAGAGATAAGAGAGAAGACACGTAACCAGTGACTGCCTCTATCAACTGCTTGGCCATGAACATGAGCACAGGCAGTTCAAGATAGTTTACGCGTGATACTTTGGTTGCAGTTGAAATCTTCTTAATACGCACTTAATAGCCTCTGAAATCTGACTATGGCTGCTTATAGTATGGTGAGGTACTTGAAAATAGGCACACACGCAAACTTCTCACCACTTGTGTACTTAGGTCTCACAGTTTTGTGAGGACGGTGAAACCCTTAAACTACGTGTAGACAATATAAAAAAACTGTGAAGTATAGTTATTTACAAGTATTTAATCCTCCAAGAAAAATTTGGGCCGTAAATTATAGACAAGAAGTAAATCACTAAGGCATTACCGTCAAAATCATGTGAAATAGTAAGGCATACATTGTCAAAATAAAACCATGCGTACTTGTCCCGCTGTCTTTCGTTAACCAAGGGTCTAATCTCAAATGTCTGCAGAGGCTCTGTAGTGGTGGTTCACATTTGGAGCAGAGTAGAGAGGGAAGAGTGTGCCAGATATGTTGCTATGACAGATCGGGAAGATGGCCTGGCTGAAAGACAACGGAAGAAAGGAGTGAATAGGGATAGAAAAATATTATGAACATTCCCAAACAGAAGCTAGGACAAAAATAATTTGGGTAACTAGATAATTATCATCCAAGCTTCCGTACCCATCCACAATCTGGCAGCAAAAAGCTGTGTCAGGTATTGATATATATCATACCAAGACCTGCACTGCAATGTTGTTATGCTTCAATATCTATGTGGATATTGTCTTCAGCTATAACAAACTCTCATTATAATAACCTGCACTTTTTTAAAAGAGAGAAAATCATCTGGAGTCGGAGTATGGATGCCTATGTGGCAAGGTACTTGAACAGTCTTACGCACAAGCTTTTTACCCAGTGTGTAGTTAGGGTCTCACAAAACTTAACAGGTTTGATGACTTATACAGTGCATAGTCTGTTGATATCTCATGATGCTAATCCGGAGAAAAACCACATACCCATCTAAATCAGAAAGAATAAAAAAGGAAAAAGCTTTATATTTTCTGTTCTAGCCCCCCCCCCCCCCCCCCCAAAAAAAAAAAAAAAAAAAAAATCCCCAACCACCACCTCACCACCTTCCTCCTTTCCCAATACGTTCCAAAAAACCCACTGCTGCATAATGACGTAAAAACATTAGGTGAAATAGATACGCCAACAGTGCCAAACAGATTCTTTAAACATTGTCTTAGGCTGGAACCAAGGTATACAGCATTAGCTAAACGTTGTGATACCTATCAGCAGGGCCAAAATACTACATTCTTGAACTCTTTGTGATACTAGAGAGATGTCTAAGACAAACACGTACTTGAGAAACGGTAAATGTGGCATAGATCATTTATTAAACGTAAACGAGAAATCCTGATCTCTGGTATGTAGAATTCACTACGAATCTACAGCTGAGGTGGACCAGCCACACATCAGACGTTGACTTTAGTAGTAGTAGTAGTAGTAGGAGTAGTAATACATGGAATTTATATAGCGCTTTATCTTTAAAACAAACACAAATCAAAGCGCTTTCGTCCATCCCACTCATTCACATGCAGCCAGTTACAATTAACAGATTTTACAAATTCAAATGTATACACACACACGCACGCACACACACGCACACACATAAAGGTTATACACTTCGGCAGGGTGATGGGGTTTTGGCTGTTGAGGGCAGGGACAAGAATGAGATGGAATATGAAGGGAGAATCTTAGGGTTGAAATAAGTATGTCTTGAGGCCGGATTTAAAAGCGTCATAAGAAGGTTTTTGGCGAAGGGAGAGAGGGAGGTCATTCCAGATCGATGGACCAGAAACAGAGAAAGAGCGCCCCACATGTTGGGTCATCTCTTCACCCTTGTTCAGAGAATTGGAATTCTACAGATCACAAGAGCTGCCAGTTTCTGCAAGTTACTAGAACTGGGATAGGGGATTTTCTGCAAATCACTGTTACAGAGAAGATTATGGATGAAAGTAAACTATTAGAAAGAAAAGCGTTTACGACCTGTAATCTATGAACAATATTTCAATGTTTAGAAAACCTCAAAATTGTTCAGGAGAAAAGTATAACAATTGTAATTTTGTGGACATCGTGATGAATAGGCTGTGGAAAAAAACAACAACGTGTATATCTAGATATAATTACGCCCTTATTGACTTTTACTGCATGTTGATGCATTTCAGATTTAACATTCGCACATACGCGCGCATGTATGTGTGTGTGTGTGCGTGTGTGCTTTACATTGTTTTTATCTTTTTATCTTTTTTATAGTCTTCCTTCTTTCTTCTTTTCTTTTCTCTTAGGCTGCGTTCCAGTTAGCCCTTTGTCCTCTCATTCCTCTGTTCCTCTTTCGCTGTCAAATGAAGGCGTGGAGGGCCGTCATGCTTCCAAATCATCACCGTCTGCTTCATCGGTACATCCCTATCGAACATTATCTTGCGCTTAAGGACAAGGCGTCCCAGATACATGTCACATGACATAACAGGTTGATTAAAACGGTCAAGCATACAGTCCTTATCTACTGATCGCAGAGGAGAGACTGACGGCACGAGTCAGGCAGCTGACGGGCGCAAAGATGAGTGCAATGTGGTGTCTCTTGGCGATCTGGGCTGTTTTCTTTGAAGGTACACTGTTGGTTTTTGTTGTTGTTGTATTTGTTGTCATTGTTGCTGCGGTTGTCGTTGATGATGTGGTGTTGTTTTAGTACAGTTGCTGTTCTCTGTCCCTGGGGTTCAATCAGAAAAATAGACTTTGTCTCACTCATCGCTACTGGGATTCCCTGTGAAACTAGTCGGTACATTCACTGCATTAGAGGTTTAGCGTGTTGGACTGTTTTCAAGTGTCTTACACTGTCGGCAGCCATTCTCCGGCTTTAGAGATTGTTCTTCTGTGAAGGAGAGAGTACAGGGTGATATGTTAAGAGCTTTGTCATGAAGACGATCTTAAATTGTAAAGCATGTCAACATGCAATCTTCCAAAGTAAGCGATAGCCCTCCACTGACTGATGGGCCTCGGTCTGACTGTGAGGAGAAGAGAGTTACTGTGATCATGATGATTATGATCATAGTAACTCTCTTCTCCTCACAGTCTTTGATGATCCTTATCTTCATCGTCGTCGGCGTCTTTGTGTTTTGCGTGTATATAATTGTGTCCGTGGGTATGAGTATATATAGGTGGACACAAATATTCCTGCCTCTGAATTCCTTTGTGCGTAACATACGCTTATACTCTAATTTTTTTAATTCCTTCTTTTATTTCGAGGATAATGGAATAAGCACCCATGTGCTTTTTTTTGTATATCCAGTATATATGCATGCAGTTTTGTCCGTTTTGTCATCTGTTTTCACCGGCACACAATGGTCGACTCTCTTGAAAAGTGGAACAGGTTTTGATGTGGGCGCAAGGTGTTCTGTGTGGCGCGCGCGCGCGCGTGTTGTGTGTGTGTGTGTGTGTGTGTGTGTGTGTGTGTGTGTGTGTGGTTGTGTTCGTCTTCAATTTTACGTCTGTTTCCTTTAAAGTGATATTGTGTGTGTGTGTGTGTGTGTGTGTGTGTGTGTGTGTGTGTGTGTGTGTGTGTGTGTGTGTGTGTGTGTATTTATGGCTTGCTGCGCTTGTGTGTACATGACTGCATACGTACACATGGACATACTACCGTACGTGCATTTGAACGTGTGTGTATGTGATTGCATTTCGTTTTGTGTATGTATATATGTGTGTGCTCTTGCATGTGTGTTTGTGTGTATGTTTGTGTATGTGTGTGTGTGAGAGAAAAGTCTCTGAGGGGTCAAGGAGTACTTGACGATACTTGCATAAAATAGGACTCAAAGTAAACTTTTGGCCACAAAATAAATACACTTTACATTTTTACAGTATTTTCTTATGATAGCACCAAGTCGAATTCAGTAAACCATACTAGAAACTTCTATCGTCTCGAAGCTAGACTGAATAGACCTCAGCTATCTTGCGAGTCCTGTAAGAGACCTGATTCTTTTCCCAGTTACCTTCTTTCAAGCAGTCGTGCCCATGACATTGACTATAAAAAAAATGACAAACCCCGTTTACTGAGGGACGAATTTTTACTATACGCAGCTGTTTAAATTCCGAGCTCCATGCCTCTTGCCGATTTGTTGGCTAACTTTTTACCGCTTAGGCCACAGTGGGAAGTTCAATGCTTTCCACACAAAACTTTCTAAACATGTCCATGGAGTGTGCGGTGGAATGATTCTTTCATTTCATTTCATTTCATTTCATACCACTTTAAGTCACGGCAGATTTCTCTCCGTGAAATTCGGGCTGTTCTCCCCGGGGAGAGCGCGTCGCCACAAGAGCAGCGCCAACTTTTTTTTTTCTTTTTTCCTGTCTGCAACTGTATTTGTTTCCCTATCAGAGTGGCTTTTATCGACAGAATTTTGCCAGGGACAACTCTCTTGTTGCCGTGGGTTCTTTTACGTGCGCTAAATAATTATGTGTAACCACACGGGACCTCGGTTTATCGTCTCATCCGAAAGACTAGCGCCCAGACCACCACTCGTGGTCTAATGGATGGGGAAAGTTTCGGGCCCAAACGGGGTACGAACCACCGCACACTTCCGACCCGGACTTTTCGCTTTCTAGACAGACGAGTTACCTCTAGACCACCGATCCACTCAGGCTAATGGAATAGGCATCCACCCTTTCCGATATGATATACGTTTTTTTTCAAACTTGACAGAATGATGAAAGCTGCACCTCCAAGGGTGTGTGTGTGTGTGTGTGTGTGTGTGTGTGTGTGTGTGTGTGTGTGTGTGTGTGTGCGTGCGTGCGTGTGTGTGTAGTACACGCCTTGCCGGACCTTTGCCAGCCTGGGAATTACAGAAAACTGTCCGATGTCAGACGTAGCAGTGGTTACCGTATGCTGTCGGGGGAACCTGGCCTCTGTGACATTAATTTGACACCTGGATGGTACAGGTCAGTAGTAGTAGTAGTAGTAGTAGTAGAAGTAGCAGTAGTAGTAGTAGAAGTAGTTGTAGTAGTAGAAGTAGTAGCAGTAGTGGTAATAGTAGTAGTAGTAGCAGTAGTGGTAGTAGTAAAAGTAGTAGTAATAGTAGTAGTAGTAGTAGTAGTAGCAGCAGTAGTGGTACTAGAAGTAGTAGTAGTAGCAGCAGTAGTGGTACTAGAAGTAGTAGTAGTAAATCAGTGTGTAGCAAAACAAAGCAAAATCTGACATGATGCTATTTAAAAAAAAAAAATTGTAACACGGTAATGGTCTACAAGAAATAAGTAGTAGGAGTAGGAGTAGGAGTAGTAGTAGTAGAAGTAGCAGTAGTAGGAGTAGTAGTAATAGTAGTAGAAGTAGCAGTAGTAGAAGCAGTAGTAGTAGTAGGAGTAGTAGGAGTAGCAGAAGTAGTAGCAGTTGTTGTAGTAGTAGCAGTAGTAGTAGGAGGAGGAGTAGTAGTAGTAGTAGGAGTAGTAGTAGTAGACGTAGAAGTAGTAGTAGTAGTAGTAATAGTAGTAGTAGTAGTAGAAGTAAGTAGTAGTAGTAGTAAGTAGTAGAAGTAGCAGTAGTGGTAATAGTAGTAGTAGTACAGTAGTGGTAGTAGTAAATAGTAGTAGTAGTAGTAATAGTATAGCAGTAGTAGAAGCAGTAGCAATAGTAGTAGTAGTAGTAGCAGCAGTAGTGGTACTAGAGTAGTAGTAGTAAATCAGTGTAGTAGCAAAACAAAGCAAAATTTGACATGATGCTATTTAAAAAAAAAAAATTTGTAACACGGTAATGGTCTACAAGAAATAAGTAGTAGGAGTAGAAGTAGCAGTAGTAGAAGCAGTAGTAGTAGTAGTAATAGTAGTAGGAGTAGTAGTAGGAGTAGCAGTAGTAGAAGCAGTAGTAGTAGTAGTAATAGTAGTAGGAGTAGTAGAGTAGTAGTAGAGTAGCAGTAGTAGAAGCAGTAAGTAAATAGTAATAGTAGTAGGAGTAGTAGAGTAGTAAAGGAGTAGCAGTAGTAGAAGCATAGTAGAGTAGTAATAGTAGTAGGAGTAGTAGGAGTAGTAGTAGGAGTAGCAGTAGTAGAAGCAGTAGTAGTAGTAGTAATAGTAGTAGGAGTAGTAGGAGTAGTAGTAGGAGTAGCAGTAGTAGAAGCAGTAGTAGTAGTAGTAATAGTATAGGAGTATAGGAGTAGTATAGGGGTACAGTAGTAGAAGCAGTAGTAGTAGTAGTAATAGTAGTAGAGTAGTAGGAGTATAGTAGGAGTGCGTAGTGAAGTTAGTAGTAGTAGTAATAGTGTAGGAGTAGCATAGTAAACATAGTAGTAGTAGTATGTAGTAGGAGAGAGGAGTAGGGATGTAGGAGTAGCAGTGTGAAGTAGTAGTAAATAGAGTAGGAGTAGCAGTAGTAGAAGCAGTAGTAGTAGTATATAGTAGTAGGAGTAGTAGGAGTAGTAGTAGGAGTAGCAGTAGTAGAAGCAGTAGTAGTAGTAGTAATAGGAGTAGCAGTAGTATAGCATAGTAGTAGCAGTTGTTGTAGTAGTAGTAGTGGAGTAGGAGGAGTAGTAGTATAGGAGGAGTAGTAGTAGTAGAGTAGAAGTAGCAGTAGTAGTAGTAGTATAGTAGTAGTAGTAGTAGTAATAGTAGTAGTAGTAGTAGAAGTAAGTAGTAGTAGTAGTAAGTAAGTAGTAGTAAGTAGTAGTAGTAGTAGTAGTAGTAGTAGTAAATCAGTGTGTAGTAGAAACAAAAAAGAATCCGACAATGTTATTTTCTAAAATAATGTGTAAGACGATAAAGGTCTATGAAAAATATTTTTTTGAAATGAAGAAAACGATCTTATTCCTAGATGCATGAATGTTTATTGGTCATGTTGTAGCATTTTGCTGGTACTAATAGTAGATGTATTTTTTTCTTGAAATAGTGTCAAAGTATGTTCTTTTGAGCCAGAAGGCCCATAGACCCGGAGCTTATCCCGGTTTCTATAGCGTTAAGCGAACTGATGGTTTTTCACCACCCCTGTGACAGGACGCTAGTCTGTCGCCAGATACTTCCCCAGCAGAGCTGGTACCCACTTGTACACCTGGGTGGAATGAGGAAAATAGGAGTAAAGTGTCTTTCCCAAGGACACAACACCGAGCCGAGCAGGGATCGAACCCGCGACCTCTGGATCACGAGTTGACCGCCTAAACCACTCGACCACGGTGCCTCCCAAGTGTCAAAGCAAAGGAGGGAATTCTAGGGAGTGTTTAAGACTTTGAAGAGGATCTGAATGGGTTACCCTGTCTTTTAATTGTAGTGATTAAAATGTCTCATAGTTACAGACATTCCTTGTAGTTTGAAACAGTTCGCGACATTTCTATTCTTCATTGTAGCGTGAAACACTGTTCGTGACATTAAATTTTCTATTCTAGATTGTAGTGTGAAACACAGTTCATGACATTCCTATTCTTGATTGTAGTGCGAAACTCATTTCGTGACATTCCTATTCTTGATTGTCGTGTGAAACTCAGTTCGTGACATTCCTATTCTTGATTGTAGTGTGAAACACAGTTCATGACATTCCTATTCTTGATTGTAGTATGAAACACAGTTCATGACATTCCTATTCTTGATTGTAGTGAAACACAGTTCGTGACATTCTATTCTTGATTGTAGTGTGAAACATCAGTTCAGTGACATTCCTATTCTTGATTGTAGTATGAAACACAGTTCATGACAATTTCCTATTCTTGATTGTAGTAGGAAACACAGTTCATGACATTCCTATTCTTGATTGAAGTGTAAAACACAGTTCATGACATTTTATTCTTAATTGTAGTGTGAAACACAGTTCATGACATTCCTATTCTTGATTGTAGTGTGAAACATAGTTCATGACATTCTATTCTTAATTGTAGTGTTAAACTCAGTTCGTGACATTCATATTCCTGTTGTCTTTGTTGCCAAGTATTGCTCAGTTTCTAAGCATGTTGGAGGTTACCTAGAAATATGCTCACTGTCCCACACCTCACACCTGGAAATCAGTGTGATATTGTAGGTACACACTGGATGAAAAGTTTGCATGCATGACTTGTTTCCAAACACCTCACTATGAAGCCACTTGGAAGAAGAGAAAAGGGTGTGCATACTGTATTCATTATCGGAAAATGGCCCAGGCTGCAAAAGCTTTGTCAATAACTGCTTTAAGGCAGCGTACCGAGGCTTACATTGAAATGTTGTTCTGCTGTGGGGAGGTATGTTACGATTTTCTTCAGCCATGACAAGCTCTTTATAATTATTATTATCCATCAAAGGAGAAAAACATCCTCTGAAGTGTGAGTATGGCTACCTTTATAGCCAGGTACTTGAAATTCATAACCAAGACTACTATCATGTTGTGTGCAAGCATCAATCGTCCTGGCTGCAACGTGGTTTTATTTTACGTGTGCTAAATGCTCTTCTAGCACATGGGGCTTCGGTTTGTTGTCTCCTCCAAAATAACTGTCACAGGCTAGAGGGTAAGGGGGGGAACCTGGCTTCTGGTGTGAATGGAACCTGTGAGTTCTGGCTTTCTGATGACAATGGTCTGTGATGAGACACTGATGATGATGCTGAAGTAGTGGAAGTAGTAGTGGTGATAGTAGTGGGTGCTGGGTGAAATAGAAGTATGGGGAGGGGTGACAGTATAGCGGGGGTGGATCACCTTAACCTGAAGGAAGTCCTCCTTTTTGGCGGTTATCTAGATTACCCAGCTATCTCCTTCATTGCGAACAGAAGATGAGAAATGAGGCTCACAAGGATGCTCACAGGTCATCCTCACATATCTCACATTCCTTTGCTTAAGGCAAGGAAACTCCATGGTGTGTAATTTGTGATGTGTGAATAAACCATCAAGCTTCTCTTCCTGGATTGTCAAGATGTCCAGAGTAATAGGCTCAAGCATTTTACTGCAGACTCCCTGAAGAGCCTTTTATGTGATGTTCCATCAGACATTATTTTTGAACTTCATTTTAGAATTCAGGTACTTTCTGTCTGATTTGAATGAAAATTTCATAGTTGTTACTAAGAACAAGGTTGTTTCAAGGAGACTGGTTTTGGTTGATCTCACTTTACGGGTTATTAATGTGGTTAATTCTACAACACAGTGATGTCCTGGGTTAACCCTTACGATTGGTGAAAGGAACTATGGTTAAGTTGATTTAATACCCTGCTTTATTCTGTATATAGTTGCACAGTTTTAATCTGTGATCTAGAAACTGACAAGGTAACAGCCCCAATATGGCATATGTGGTCAGCAGAGCCATAAACCAGAAGATGTGATTGATTAAGACTGTTTCTTATCATAAGATATATCATAAATACCCAGATCTTATTATACAATACATTGTACATACCCATTTCTTATCACAGGATACATTGTCAATACCCAGCTTTTATAAGATACATTGTGAATACCTGTTCTTATCAAAGGATATAACGCAGTACCCAGTTCTTATCATCATATACATTGTAATATATAGTATATTGTATACATAGAGAAGAGTATATTGTATTATATTGTATAATAGTTCTTATCAGAGGATACATTGTAAATACCCAGCTCTTATCATAGGATGCAATGTAAATACCCAGTTCTTATCACAGGATACATTGTAAATACCTAGTTCTTATCACAGGATACATTGTAAATACCTAGTTCTTATCATAAGATACCTTGTAAATACCTAGTTCTTTTCATAGGATACATTGCAAATACCCAGTTCTTATCATAGGATACCTTGTAAATACCTAGTTCTTTTCATAGGATACATTGCAAATACCCAGTTCTTATCATAGGATATCTTGTAAATACCTAGTTCTTTTCATAGGATACATTGCAAATACCCAGTTCTTTTCATGCTCTTTTCCTTCTAGGTTTACTAGCGTTGCCGGAGGGATGATGCCGGAACACTGTCTTCATCGAAGCCAGGTAAACAAATAGCTGTGCAATCCCCAAAACACTGACCATGCCATATTTACCCATAACTAAACCAAAAGGGTGTATGGGGCTCTGGTTGGGGTAGTACTTATGAGGTCTGTCTGCTACACTCTACCTGGTATTGGGGCTGGTCCTCATCCATCTCCTAAATCTCTCACACACTGACTCCCAAGTGCCACACCCTGGGACCTCACCTAACCTGAGTGAAGGGGTGATGTGAACAATGGCATCACCGGGTTCGTAACTTCTACAAAACAGTGTACCAGTCAAGGTGGATGAAATTCCTTGGAACTCAATGGCTATTGTGTTTGAGGCCAAGGCGAGCCATCATGATGAAGGACATTGTCTGTGGTCTGGCATGGAGAGGAATGGGCTTCACCATGCCACACTTCCCAAGAGACACGACATGAAGAGAGAAAAAGCTCAATTTTGAGACTGAAAAAGCTCATTTGAGACTGTGAACGCATAACAATACTTCCTAACTCCCTGGGAAATCTGTAAATTTACCAATTGCATACTCACAGACACAAACGAAACTCGTAGATTTGTCTTTCAAAAGAAAATGTAAGTTTTTCACGGAAAGTTTTCAAAACCGGGAGCGTTCTTATCAACTCTGAGCCTATCCACTTTACAACAGCAACCTCTTTAGGACACAAAGCCGCGGCCAAGTTGAAGTTGCTGGATTCTGCCCCTCTGCAGGTAGTGGAGTGTGTGCTGGTATGTTTGTGTCATTGGACTATATGAAGAGCTCCTGACTCCAGTGACAACACGCAAACTAAAGTGGTAGGGGCACGTCACACCAACATCTGGACTGGCCAAGACTGTCCTACAGGGAACAGTACAAAGAGGGAGACCAAGAGGCAGACAAGAGCAAACGATGGGAAGACAACATCAGGGAGTGGACATGGCCTTGAGTGGAACAATTTGCTATGGCAAGCAGAGGACTGTGGGGAGTGCGAGAAACTAGTTGCAAAATCTTTGTAGGTACCCCCATGATTCTACGGGACTACAGGATAGCATGAGAATGAGAATGAAAAACCAGAGGAAGGAGACAGTCTACTGTGCAATCTCCAAGACAAGTTCAATGCCGTATTTAGCTATTACTAAAACATAAATAGTTTTCCTTGCAAGTTCATCAGCCCTTTCTTTGCCAGGTATACTACAGTGGGCAGGGATCCATTGCAGCGTTATACGTTTGTTTTGTATAAGGAGCTGTGGTTCCCTTTGGTGTTCTACTTCTTTGCCTGCAGACAGGGTTAGTGGGGATGACAGGGCATCGGTGAAGAAAACCACTTGCTGGCATTCATCTTTGGAGTGTCTGACCATGGTGGCAGCTTGTTTCAGGGCTTGAGTTTCTGCAGGGTAGTCAGTGCAGTGTGTCCCTGGTGGGATGATTGCTGTTTCCACTTCCCCAGATGGGTACTCCTGCTCCTCCATTGAGACAGCATCTGTAGCTGATCCATCTCTGTAGACATGAATCCATGCTTTTCCTGGGTAGCAGTCTTCTACCATGCCAGGGTGATACCTTCTTACTGATGTCACTCTGATCTCCTTATGGAGCCACATACTGAACAGTGGTGTGGATCTCAGGCTTCCTGTGGTTGGCTTCTCATGGTCTTGGTAGATAGCTGCGTCCCTTGAAACAGAATGTGCAGGTAGATTGTTAAGCTGCTGTCGTCTGAGTGCATGGCTATGTCGGATGAAACTACTGTGCTTTATCCTGCTTCTTGTTGGCTTCTCCATTCGATGGTCCATTGGATGTTGCAGGAGACGCTTGTATTTCTCTGCCTGCAATAGAGTCTCTGTGTCACCCCGATTAGTGAGCGGTTGGATGCCAGTCAGCTGTTCCATAGCTTTGATGGGGGCATTTCTCATAGCACCACAGAGCTTGATTCTGTGCTTTATTTACAACTTTCTGATGGGATTCCTCTGCAACTGCCCAAGCTGGAGCAGTGTATTCCAAGTGGAGCCTTACAGTTCCTGTATACACTGTCTTGAGAATCCTCCCATTCGTTCCCCACTTGGTTCCCGCTAGCTTCCGAAGAATTGCCAGTTTGTCTTGCCTTTCCTTCAGCTGTTTTGCTGTGTGGTCTCCATGTCAGGACTTGGTTGTAGGTCAAGTGCTGGGCAAGTCCAGGCCTCCTACTGCATGCTCGATATGCTGGCCTTATGCAAAAGATAAATGGAAGTTGTTTAATGTGCCCTTCCCCCCCTCGCTCTCCCTCCGTCCCTCCCTCCCGTACACACGCACACCCACACACGCACACAGAATCTATGATGGACCATCTGGGGACTAGTTACTCTGTTCTATTATCTATTATTATATATATATATTATATTGTATATTCTATTTCTATATTCATTGCTGTACATATTGTGAGGCAAGTGCTCTCACGCGGCGTCTGGCTTTTACAGTCTCATTCTGAGAAATGGTGGAAGAATGGAATCGGACCCATTGTTAGCTCCAGGGGGAAACATCGCCTGAAATCTTGAGGGATACCGCGGCAGAGGCTCGAACCCACACCCTAAGGTGTTGTCTGTTCACCACTTCCACGCTCTTACCACTAGGCCAGTGAGCAGGTGAGGTACTCTTCTATCCGACCCAAGGCCCAAAACTGGGTCACTGAATGATATCATCAGCACTAAGCCCTCCATTTGTTTTGCTTTAAAATGGTCATGATGAGATGGTCTTTATTCAGCATGGCAGCCTTGTGCTTTGCTCTCTATTAAGGAAGAAAAAACATCCTCTGAAGTCGGAATGGGGCTGCCCATACGTGGCAGTGTTTGAACACAGAGAAAACGCAACCTTCTCCTGTAGCGTCGTCTATGTAACGCCTCGCGGCGATTCCCAGGTTGTGAAGAATCAGTCAAGAGTGCACAGTTAATCTGGGTGACCCCTGTAGAGTTAAGCTGTGGAACGCCCAGCAACAACAACAAGAACACCACCACCACCATACACACACAAGTCAAGTCAAGTCAAGTCAAAAACACTTTAATCATTCCATGAGGGGCAATTACAATACTGACAGGCACAATGTTGTATTTTTCACAATACTGACAGGCACAATGTTGCATTTTTCACAATACTGACAGGCACAATGTTGTAGTTTTTACAATACTGACAGGCACAATGGTGTATTTTTCACAATACTGACAGGCACAATGTTGTAGTTTTCACAATACTGACAGGCACAATGTGTGTTTTTCACAATACTGTCTCGCAGTGTGGCACCCTGGTCCCAGTGTGGTTGAACTCCACACACCCTACGGTAGGGGATGGCGTAGTGTCCAGGACAGCCTGTGCCAACTTTGGGTTCGGGGGCAGGTCACGGCCTGCTGTGATCACCACATCCCCATCGGGGTGAAGAACTGCGGCTCCTTCTTCCTCTACTATCTGCAGCCCACACCCTCCTGCCCTGTGGCCTACTGTGCTGGTACTGTTGGCTGAGACTGAGACAGTGACAATGACACATTCTTTTCTATTTCGAGGATAAGGAATAAGCACTCGTGTGGTTTTTACATCCAGTCCCCGCCCGTAGGGATACATCTAAATAACTTATACTCTCCCCCCCCCCCCCCCCCCCCCCCCGCCCCATTTGCGCTTGCTTGCTTACTTATACACACACACACACACAAACACGCACGCGCGCGCGCGCGCACGGGATAGCTAGGTGGTTAGAGTGATCCCCATTGCGCTCATGATCTGCTGACTCGGGTTCGAATCTCGAGAAGAGGATATTTCCCCTGGAGTATCAGTGCTGACTCCACTTCCCCTGAGAAGTCCTTTGGATGGAGACTATAACCCGAGGCCCGTTGCGCTCTTCGGAAGAGTAGGCCATTCTGTGCCGATGAAAACGGATGCCAAAATTTTATAGCACTGCATACACACGGGGACTTGTAAAAAAGCACATGGATGCTTATTCCCTTATTCTCGAAAAAATATAATAAATAAACACACACACACACACACACGCACGCACGCACGCACACACACACACACACACACACACACACACACACACACACACACACACACACACGCACGCACGCACGCATACACACACACACACGCACGCATTCACGCACACACACACACACACACACACACACACACACACACACACACACACACACTGTTTTAGTTTGATATTGTTTTAGTTTTGATAGTCCAGTTGATTATGGGCTTTTGAATTCTGTATCATATAGGGGTTCTACTTGTTTGAATAATTGTTTGTTTGTTTTTTTAAATTATTATTTCTCTATTGATTGAAGGTGTATTTCCCCTTCCCCCTTGATACTCCTCCCCCACCCCATCCTTTCCAATGCTTTTCTGTTATCATCGTTATGTTATTGTCTCATGGTGATGGGGATCATTTGTTATATTGTTGTCTCATGGTGATGGGTGATTGTTGTTATAATTGTATCGCTATTATAATAATCATTATTGTAATCTTATTTGACTTCTCTTGCTTGGATAGTTATTGTGTGAATGTCATTTTTTAAAAAAGCGCTATTTGAAAAGTATGAGCGCAAAAAAGCACACGTTTGCTGGGGGGAGGAGGAGAGGAGGGAGGTCATTGAAGGCAATATTGTCAGTAGTGACGAATGCCTAGTATTTTCTAACGTTTTGTTCCTGTATCTTTTTTGTTATCTAAAGTGTAAACGTGAAAAAGTGGATGAAACAGTAGGTGAAGTGGTTTGTGTGTCCTGACGTTTTATGATTTTCTTTTTTAATTCTTGAGGCATTTTTTATTTAAATGTGTGTGTGGACGTGAGCGCGCACGCGCTCAGGTGTGCATGAGTATGTGTGTGCGTGTATATGTATATGTGGTAATTTGTATTTTCAATGTATTTCCTTATCGATTTTTTCCTTGGTTTAATTTAATGGTAAACGATGCAATAATGTAGTGTCTTAGTATAATCATTACGAAATTTGTTCTTAGATAGATGGCTTGATGAAAAAAAGCAAATGCATTGCTTATTCAATGTACCATCTGGAAATAAAATTTTGACTTGACTTGACTTGACTTGACACACACACACACACGTGTACGCTAGTGCTGAGGATGGTTTGTCGATTAAAAAGATAATGTACCTATATTTTAGTCTTCACTATTCTTAATAACCTAAACTCTCTCTCTCTCTCTCTCTCTCTCTCTCTCTCTCTCTCTCTCTCTCTCTCTCTCTCTCTCTCTTCTCTCACACACACACACACACACACACACACACACACACACACACACACACACACTCTCTCTCTCTCTCTCTCTCTCTCTCTCTCTCTCTCTCTCTCTCTCTCTCCCTCTCTCTCTCTCACACACTCTCTCACTCTATCTCCCTCTCTCTCTCTCTCAAACACACACACACTCTCTCTCTCTCTCTCTCTCTCTCTCTCTCTCTCTCTCTCTCTCCTCTCTCTCTCTCTCTCTCTCTCTCTCTCTCTCTCTCTCTCGTGGTTTGTTCTCCTTTATTTTGTGGAGGTTTTGCTTTGTTTGGTTCTGTTTTGGTTTGGGTTTGGGGTTGTTATTGATTTTTTGGGGGGAATTATTCGGTTGTCCCTTCTCCCCTTGTTGTTGTTGCCGCTTTTGTTTTGCTCTTGGTTCTTGCTATTTTTTCGGTTGTTTCTGTTCTGCTTTTTTTCTAACTTCTTGCTACTCTCTCTCTCTCTCTCTCTCTCTCTCTCTCTCTCTCTCTCTCTCTCTCTCTCTCTCTCTCTCTCTCTCTCTCTCTCTCTCTCTCTCTCTCTTCGTGATTTTTGTGTAGATATTTTTCCCGTATACTGTGTAAGTGTATTGCTATAGGCTTTATTTTATTTTATTATCACATATATCCTTAAGGGCGGGGACTGGATGTAAAAAAGGCACATGGCTGCTTATTCATTATCCTCGAAATAAAAGAATTGGTCATTGTCATTGTCATTGTCTCTCTCTGAAACAGGGAGCACAGTGCCCTGCCCTGCTGGCCAATGGTCTTCCACTGGATTACCTCCCTGCGTGGGTAAGCGATTCTTGTTTGTTTTTTCATTCTCGCTCCACCCCCTCCCCCCATCCCCCACACACCCCTACACCCCCACCCCATACACACACATACACACATATTTCTGTTTGGGGTAGGTTTGGTGGGTGGGTGAGTCTTCTTTGTTTGCCCCCCTTTTTTTTTTTTGCTTTTTGCTTTCTTTCTTTTTGATCTTCCTTATCAAATTCTTTGTTTCCTGTTTTCTGTCCTTTCTTTCTTCCTTATCTTATTTATCAAACACGCGAGAATCATAATTTCTTTTAAAAGAAAAACAAATCAAACAAACATAAAAGTAATCGTAGAAAAATGGAAGTCGGAGCATATCTTATCTTTTGCTTCCGAAATATCTGCGAAGATTTCTTATACACACACACACACACACACACGCACGCACGCACGCACGCACGCATACACACACACGCACGCGCACACACACACACATCATTGATATATCCTTACCCCCCCCACTTCCTTCCCCATGGGATGCCGGGGGCCTATCAGTATAAATAGCACCTCCACATTCTGGAAATTCTGTGCTAGAAATGTCCTCTTTTCTATCACTCTCTTTGTTTCTGCCTTGTTCCTTTTCTTCCTGTCACCTCCTTCTTATCTATTTTCTGCCTTCTTGGTCCCTTCTCCTGCCCTATTTTCAGAAAGACTTAAAAGGTAACTATTTTCCCTTGTGCTGAAGTCAGATGCGCTGGGCCTGACTCGTCAGGCGCTTAACGGCAGCGCGACGCATTTTCGCTCATATAACAGACAATAGTTGCTGTCTGAGCGTTTGACAAGAAGAAGTGCCCTTATTTGATTTAAGGCTGCGCGTGTGTGTGTTTATTTTTTATTTATTTTATTTATTTATTCTTTTATATCGTGGATAATGTGTGTGTGTGTGTGTGTGTGTGTGTGTGTGTGTGATCGCGTGGAAACATACGTGTGTTCATGTGTCATGTGTCCATCTCGCCTTCACCGATCCCTCAGATTCCGAATCCTGTGGGGCGCCTTCGAAGCTTTGTCAACCACCTTTCTCCAGTCCTCTCGTCTCTCAGCCGCCCTCAGGGTGTCTCTCAGCTCCATGTCTGTCCACTCTCGAATGTTGTCCTCCCATCTCTTCCTTGGTCTGCCTCTTCTTCTTCTTCCTCCCCTCACTGTGCCTTGTAGGATTGTTTAATTAACCTCTAGACTGCCTTACCCCGGAAATTTTCCGGGGCTAAACGTGCACCCTATACGCCAACAACCCGGAAAATTTCCAGGGTGTCAAACTGAAGTAAACAAGCCTGCTTCCTTGACTACAGTTAAAGGGAAAGAACTCCAAAATTAATGGAGATCACTCTCCTGTTGCTTGGCAACATCCAGCTGCAAAAACCGTGGCAAAAGATCGTTTTTTCGCTCGTATTTTGTATTTTTATGCATGACTGCTTGGGAAGTTCTTGTTCAAAATTGCTGACACTTCTTGTTGAAGGCATCAATAACTTTACACAGCTGTACAAGTGGCAAACAAAACTCTAGATTTACCTAACAGTGAAGAAAACGATCGTGTATGATTCATGAGATCGTGTATTTAAAAAACAATGAATGAGATTTGGCCTAGACATATGTTTGACATTATTGAGATGGGGGGTACTCAGAATGACAGTGGTGATGAAGAAATTGTATTTATGGTCGATTTTTTACATTTTAAATAT
>CM054155.1:55963379-56060879 GCA_028751875.1 Rapana venosa
GTTGACACACCATTAAGCTAACTGCATGCAGACTACGGGCCTGTTCTTTTATTTTGTCATCCATTCCCTTTAGCACGAAATAACCTACTCTTCTGAAGGCCGGAACGGCTTTTTAACCTGTGGGCAAGAAATTCTGCGTGCGTTCGGACACAGGACCTCGGTTTATAGTCTCTTTCGAGGGACTTTTGGGGATGGTACTGACGTTAACTTCAGGTGGGGAGAAAATCACTTTGAACAGATAGATGCCTAGGTGGTGGTTCGAGCTCGGGCCGTCAGTTCTCGAGCTGAACGTTCTAACCACTAGGCTATCCTACCCCTCCATACATAACTTGAATCTAATCTCCTTAACCCCTGCCCCCATTCCTCCCTGACCTCCTTTCCTGCCATATAATCATTTTGCATGGACGAAGTCATTACTAGCACACTTTTGCATCGGAGAGTGAGGAGCCAAGTGGTTTGAGCGTGACGGCATGATCTGGCAGTAACTGAGAGCGCAGGTTCCAACTTCCGCTATATCCATCTTAGGAACATTTTGTCATTGTGTTAATATTGGTAAAACTATGTGTTGCTCCACAACAGATTGAGTGGCACTTCTGGACTAGTAGCCAGGACTTGTCCCTTGATTTGTCTCTTGATTGTCCATTGACTTGGCTTGTCCCTTGACTTGTCCCTTAGCTTGTCCTTTAGTTTGTCACTTGACTTGTCCCTTGACTTATCCTTTGGTTTGTCACTTGACTTGTCACTTGACTTGTCCTTTGGTTTGTCCCTTGACTTGTCCCTTGCCTTGTCCCTTGACTTGTCCCTTGACTTGTCCCTTGACTTGTCACTTGACTTGTCCCTTAGCTTGATTTGTCCCTTGGCTTGTCCCTTTCTTGTCTCTTGGCTTGTCCCTTGGCTTGTCCCTTGACTTGTCCCGTGACTTGTCCCTTGGTTTGATTTGTCTCTTGATTTGTCCCTTGATTTGTCTCTTGACTTGTCCATTGACTTGGCTTGTCTCTTGACTTGTCCCTTAGCTTGTACTTTAGTTTGTCACTTGACTTGTCCCTTGCTTTATCCTTTGGTTTGTCACTTGACTTGTCACTTGACTTGTCCTTTGGTTTGTCACTTGACTTGTCCCTTGCCTTGTCCCTTGACTTGTCCATTGACTTGTCCCTTAACTTGTCCCTTAGCTTGATTTGTCCCTTGGCTTGTCCCTTTTCTTGTCCCTTGGCTTGTCCCTTGGCTTGTCCATTGGCTTGGCTTGTCTCTTGGCTTGTCCATTGGCTTGTCCCTTGGCTTGACTTGTCCCTTGGCTTGTCCCTTGACTTGTCCCTTGGCTTGACTTGTCCCTTGGCTTGGCTTGTCCCTTGGCTTGTCCCTTGACTTGTCCCTTGGCTTGACTTGTCCCTTGGCTTGGCTTGTCCCTTGGCTTGTCCCTTGGCTTAGCTTGTCCCTTGTCCCTTGGCTTGTCCCTTGGCTTGTCCCTTGGCTTGTCCCTTGACTTGTCCCTTGGCTTGGCTTGTCCCTTGGCTTGGCTTGTCCCTTGGCTTGTCCCTTGGCTTGTCCCTTGACTTGTCCCTTGGCTTGGCTTGTCCCTTGGCTTGGCTTGTCCCTTGGCTTGTCCCTTAGCTGGCTTGTCCCTTGGCTTGGCTTGTCCCTTGGCTAGGCTTGTCCCTTGGCTTGGCTTGTCCCTTGGCTAGGCTTGTCCCTTGGCTTGGCTTGTCCCTTGGCTTGTCCCTTGGCTTTACTTGTCCCTTGGCTTGACTTGTCCCTTGGCTTGTCCCTTGACTTGTCCCTTGGCTTGGCTTGTCCCTTGACTTGTCCCTTGGCTTGGCTTGTCTCTTGGCTTGTCCCTTGGCCTGTCTCTTGGCTTGGCTTGTCGCTTGGCTTGGCTTGTCCTTTGGTTTGGCTTGTCTCTTGGCTTGGCTTGGCTTGTCCCTTGGTTTGGCTTGTCCCTTGGCTTGGCTTGTCCCTTGGCTTGGCTTGTCTCTTGGCTTGGCTTGTCTCTTGGCTAGGCTTGTCTCTTTGCTTGCCTTGTCTCTTGGCTTGGCTTGTCCCTTGGCTTGTCCCTTGACTTTTCACTTGGCTTGTCAATTGGCTTGGCTTGTCCCTGGACTTTTCACTTGGCTTGTCCATTGGCTTGTCCCTTGGCTTGTCCCTTGGCTTGGCTTGTCCCTTGGCTTGTCCCTTGGCTTGGCCCCTGGCTTGGCTTGTCCCTTGGATTGTCCCTTGGCTTGGCTTGTCCCTTGGCTTGTCCCTTGGCTTTAGCTTGGCTTGTCCCTTGGCTTGGCTTGCCCCTTGGCTTGGCTTGTCCCTTGGCTTGGCTTGACCCTTGGCTTGGCTTGTCTCTTGACTTGGCTTGTTCTTTGGCTTGTCCCTTGGCTTGGCTTGTCCCTTGGCTTGTCACTTGGCTTGTCCTTTGGCTTGTCACTTGGCTTGGCTTGTCCTTTGGCTTGTCCCTTGGCTTGGCTTGTCTCTTGACTTGTCCCTTGGCTTAGCTTGTCTCTTGGCTTAGCTTGTCCCATGACTTGTCCCTTGGCTTATCCCTTGGCTTGTCCCTCGGCTTGTCGCTTGGCTTGTCCTTTGGCTTGTCCCTTGGCTTGTCCCTTGACTTTTCACTTGGCTTGTCCCTTGGCTTGTCCCTTGGCTTGTCCCTTGGCTTGGCTTGCCCCTTGGCCTGTCCCTTGGCTTGTCCCTTGTCTTTTCACTTTGCTTGTCCCTTGGCTTTGCTTGTCCCTTGGCTTGGCTTGTCCCTTGGCTTTGCTTGTACCTCGGCTTCTCCCTTGACTTGTCCCTTGGCTTGTCCATTGCGCTGTCACTTGGCTTGTCACTTGGTTGTCCCTTGGCTTGGCTTGTCCCTTGGCTTGTCCCTTGACTTCTCCCTTGACTTGTTCCTTGGCTTGGCTTGTCCCTTGACTTGTCCATTGGCTTGGCTTGTCCCTTGGCTTGGCTTGTCCCTTGACTTGTCCCTTGGCTTGGCTTGTCCCTTGACTTGTCCCTTGGCTTGGCTTGTCCCTTGGCTTGTCACTTGGCTTGTCCCTTGACTTGTCCCTTGGCTTGGCTTTTCCCTTGACTTTTCCCTTGGCTTGTCCCTTGGCTTGGCTTGTCCCTTGATTTATCACTTGACTTGTCCTTTGGCTTGTCCTTTGACTTGTCCATTGGCTTGTCCCTTGACTTCTCCCTTGACTTGTCCCTTGGCTTGGCTTGTCCCTTGACTTGTCCCTTGGCTTGGCTTGTCCCTTGACTTGTCCCTTGGCTTGGCTTGTCCCTTGGCTTGGCTTGTCCCTTGACTTGTCCCTTGGCTTGGCTTGTCCCTTGACTTGTCCCTTGGCTTGGCTTGTCCCTTGGCTTGGCTTGTCCCTTGACTTGTCCCTTGGCTTGGCTTGTCCCTTGGCTTGTCACTTGGCTTGTCCCTTGACTTTTCCCTTGGCTTGTTCCTTGGCTTGGCTTGTACCTTGGCTTGTCCCTTGACTTCTCCTTTGGCTTGTTCCTTGATTTGTCCCTTGGCTTTTCCCTCGACTTGTTCCTTGACATGTCTCTTCACTTGTCCCTTGACTTGTCCCTTGACTTGTCCCTTGAATTGTCCCTTGACTGGTCCCTTGACTTGTTCCTTGACTTGTCCCTTGGCTTGTTCCTTGGCTTGTCTCTTGGCTTGGCTTGTCTCTTGGCTTGTCCCTTGGCTTGGCTCTTAGCTTGGCTTGTCCCTTGGCTTGGCTTGTCTCTTGCCTTGGCTTGTACCTTGGCTTCTCTTGTCGCTTGGCTTGGCTTGTCTTTTGCTTGGCTTGTCTTTTTGGCCTTGGCTTTCTCTTGGCTTGGTTTTGTCCCTTGGGTTTGGCTTGTCCCTTGGCTTGGCTTGTCTCTTGGCTTAGCTTGTCCCTTGGCTTGGCTTGTCCCTTGGCTTGGCTTGTCCCTTGACTTGTCCCTTGGCTTGGCTTGTCCCTTGGCTTGTCACTTGGCTTGTCCCTTGACTTGTCCCTTGGCTTGGCTTTTCCCTTGACTTTTCCCTGGCTTGTCCCTTGGCTTGGCTTGTACCTTGGCTTGTCCCTTGACCTCTCCCTTGGCTTGTTCCTTGATTTGTCCCTTGGCTTTTCCCTCGACTTGTCCCTTGGCTTGTCCCTTGACTTGTCCCTTGTGTTGTCCCTTGGCTTGGCTTGTCTCTTGGCTTGTCCCTTGGCTTGGCTTGTCTCTTGCCTTGGCTTGTCCTTGGCTTGGTCTGTCTCTGTGGCTTGTACCTTGGCTTCTCTTGTCGCTTGGCTTGGCTTGTCTCTTGGCTTGGCTTGTCTCTTGGCTTGGCTTGTCTCTTGGCTTGGCGTGTCCCTTGGTTTGGCTTGTCCCTTGGCTTGGCTTGTCTCTTGGCTTAGCTTGTCCCTTGGCTTGGCTTGTCCCTTGGCTTGGCTTGTCCCTTGGCTTGGCTTGTCTCTTGGCTTGTCTGGTCTCTTTGCTTGGCTTGTCCCTTGACTTTTCACTTGGCTTGTCAACTGGCTTGGCTTGTCCCTTGACATTTCACTTGGCTTGTCCATTGGCTTGGCTTGTCCCTTGGTTTGTCCCTTGGCTTGGCTTGTCCCTTGGCTTGTCCCTTGGCTTGTCCTCTGGCTTGGCTTGTCCCTTGAATTGTCCCTTGACTTGTCCCTTGGCTTGGCTTGGCCCTTGGCTTGTCCCTTGGCTTGGCTTGTCTCTTGGCTTGTCCCTTGGCTTAGCTCTTGGCTTGGCTTGTACCTTGGCTTGGCTTGTCCTTGGCTTCCTTGTCCTTGGCTTGGCTTGTCCTCTTGGCTTGGCTTGTCCTTTGGCTTGGCTTGTCTTTTGGCTTGGCTTGTCTCTTGGCTTGGCTTGGCTTGTCTTGTCTCTTGACTTGTCCCTTGGCTTGGCTTGTCCCTTGGCTTGTCCCTTGGCTTGTCCCTTGGCTTGGCTTGTCCCTGGCTTGGCTTGTCTCTTGGCTTGGCTTGTCCCTTGGCTTGTCTTGTCTCTTGACTTGTCCTTGGCTTGGCTTGTCCCTTGGCTTGTCCCTTGGCTTGTCCTCTGGCTTGGCTTGTCCCTTGAATTGTCCCTTGACTTGTCCCTTGGCTTGGCTTGGCCCTTGGCTTGTCCCTTGGCTTGGCTTGTCTCTTGGCTTGTCCCTTGGCTTAGCTCTTGGCTTGGCTTGTACCTTGGCTTGGCTTGTCCCTTGACTTCTCTTGTCGCTTGGCTTGGCTTGTCTCTTGGCTTGGCTTGTCCTTTGGCTTGGCTTGTCTTTTGGCTTGGCTTGTCTCTTGGCTTGGCTTGGCTTGTCTTGTCTCTTGACTTGTCCCTTGGCTTGGCTTGTCCCTTGGCTTGTCCCTTGGCTTGTCCCTTGGCTTGGCTTGTCCCTGGCTTGGCTTGTCTCTTGGCTTGGCTTGTCTCTTGGCTTGTCCCTTGGCTTGGCTTGTCTCTTTGCTTGTCGCTTGGCTTGTCTCTTGGCTTGTCTCTTGGCTTGTCTCTCGGCTTGGCTTGGCTTGGCTTGTCTTTTTGCTTGGCTTGTCTCTTGGCTTGGCTTGTCCCTTGGCTTGTCTTGTCTCTTGACTTGTCCTTGGCTTGGCTTGTCCCTTGGCTTGTCCCTTGGCTTGGCTTGTCCCTGGCTTGGCTTGTCTCTTGGCTTGGCTTGTCTCTTGGCTTGGCTTGTCTTTTGGCTTGTCCTTTGGCTTGGCTTGTCTCTTGGCTTGTCCCTTGGCTTGGCTTGTCTCTTGGCTTGTCGCTTGGCTTGTCTCTTGGCTTGGCTTGTCTCTTGGCTTGTCTCTTGGCTTGTCTCTTGGCTTGGCTTGTCCCTTGGTTTGGCTTGTCCCTTGGCTTGGCTTGTCCCTTGGCTTGGCTTGTCCCTTGGCTTGGCTTGTCCCTTGGCTTGGCTTGTCCCTTGGCTTGGCTTGTCCCTTGGCTTGGCTTGTTCCTTGGCTTGGCTTGTCTCTTGGTTTGGCTTGTCCCTTGACCTGTCCCTTGATTTGGCTTGTCCCTTAGCTTGGCTTGTTCCTTGGCTTGACTTGTCCTTTGGCTTGGCTTGTCCCTTGACTTTTCCCTTGGCTTGTCTCTTCGCTTATCCCTTTACTTGTCCCTTGGCTTGTCCCTTAGCTTGTCTTTTGGATTGTCCATTAACCTGTACCTTGACTTGTCCCTTGGTTTGGCTTGTCCCTTGACTTATACCTTGGCTTGTCCCTTGGTTTGGCTTGTCCCTTGACTTATACCTTGGCTTGTCCCTAGGCTTGGCTTGTCCCCTGACTTGGCTTGTCCCTTGACTTATACCTTGGCTTGTCCCTAGGTTTGGCTTGTCCCTTGACTTGTCCCTTGACTTATACCTTGGCTTGTGCCTTGGCTTGGCTTGTCCCCTGACTTGGCTTGTCCCGTGGCTTGTCCTTTGACTTGTCTCTTTGCTTTGCTTTCCACTTGGCTTGTCACTTGGCTTGTCTTTTGGCTTGTTGCTTGGCTTGTCACTTGGCTTGTTCCTTGGCTCTACCGCCTTTCTGAATGAGTGAGACGGAATCTCGTTGCTGTTTGAATGTCACACTTCCTGCATAGAATAACTCCGTTGGGACTTTGATATAATCTACAACAGCAAGAGAAAGAGTCGCATTACACCTGACCCAATTTTCTACTTGAAATGATTTTAAGCAGGTGGGCATCAGCTTGTCGTTTTGAGATTTTTATCGGTTATCTACCTTGTACTGAAATATTAAAACAGAATTCTGTTTCCTTTTGCTTTAAAAACGCATTTTAAAACACCCAACCCCACATTCTGACCACCTACCATGATGCAAACTTCGTTTCTTTCTCATTTTGTCACTTTCTGGAGTCTAGCATTTCAATTTCCAATAACTTCTCACATTGTCGGATTTTCGATCTGTTTTCTTATTTTATTGAATATCTGTCTACATTGCAAATTAACAACCTGTTAACAGTTCGAAAGTTATCGGGTGCAGTGTGACTCCTCATGTGTTGGAGAGTCGCACTTTGACTCCCATCTCTGAAAGTCCCTCAGTTCAGACAATGAACAAGGTCCCATGTCCAGACGATCCTGCAACCACGAACGTCTTTCGTAGTAAAAAAGCAAGGCAGCTAGAAGTGATGACACAAACAGACCCAGCATGCACAAATGGGAGCTGTAGAAGAAGCGATAAGGTGGGCCAGGTTTTCCCCATGCCCACGACCACACACGCTGCCTTCACCAGTGAGTGCAGCCCCCGACAGTGCCCCCAGACACAGGCAGGGCAGGGCAGGGCAGGGCAGGGCAGTGACTAGGGATGCTGCCGGCGTGCAGGTGGACCCAGGCATGATCAACGTGACGGACGCCACCCGAGAGAGCCAGGTGACCATCACCTCCACCCTGCCCATAGTCTGTGACCACTCCTTCACCGCTGCCTGCTGCATCTCCCTGAACCTGGATGTGGACGGACCTAAGAGTCAGTACTCAGGCTACAGGGGGAGAGGAAAAGGAGGGGGGGGGTGGGGGGTGGGGGGGGTGGGTGGGGGCTGGTCATCTGGGTGGGTGGGTGGGTGAGTGAGGGGTGGGGGTGTCACCACGATGTCGATAATGAAGACGACGGCAACTAGGATGATCATGGTGGTGATGATGGGGCAACCACCTTTACCACCACCACCACCACCACCACCACCACCATTACCACCACCACCTTTATCACCACCATCACCATCACGGTGGTGGTGGTGGTGATAAAGGTGGTTGCGATGATGGTGGTGGTGGGGGTGATGATGGTGGTGCTAAAGGTGGTTGCGATGATGGGGGGGGGGGGGGGGGGTGGGGTGGACGATGATGATGGGGGTGATGATGGTGGTGGTGGTGATGATAAAGGTGGTTGCGGTGATGGTGGTGGTGACGATGATGATGTGGTGATGATGGTGGTGCTAAAGGTGGTTGCGGTGATGGTTGTGGTGACGATGATGATGGGGATGATGATGGTAGTTGTGGCGGTGATAAAGGTGGTTGCGATGATGGTGGTGGTGATGATGATGATGATGATAAAGGTTGTGGTGATGGTTGCGATGGTGATGATTGTGGATGTGGTGGTGATGATGATGTTGATAAAGGTTGTGGTGGTGCTGGTGGTGGAGTCAGTGCTTGCTGCTCTTGTTACTACGGGTGCTGTTGTTATTATACTCTTTCTTTTATATCGAGGATAATGGAATAAGCACTCATGTGCTTTTTTACATCAAGTCCCCGTGTGTATGCGGTTTTGTCAATTCTGTCATCTGTTCCCACCGGCACACATTGGCCTACTCTTACGAAAAGCGGAACAGGATTTAACGTGTGCGCATGATGTTTTGCGTGCGTTCGCACACGGGGCCTCGGTTTATAGTCTCACCCGAAGGTGAGCAATTATTGTTCTTGTTGCTGCTGCAGTTGATGACGATGATAACGATGATCATGACGGCGAGGATGACAACACCGAAGACAATGACGACGATGATGATGACGCAGCTGCAGCTGTTCTTGTTGCTGTTGCTGATCCTAACTTGTTGAAATATGAATTGCTGAGCCTTGTTCTGTGGGGAACAAAGCTTCTCCTGTCTTATCTCTGTCATCTGAAATAAGACAGAGGTCTCCACACAGTGACAACACTCCAGACTGTGTTGTGCTGAGGGAAGGGAGAGGACAGACGGTACCAAAGACGTTATCCTACACACTCGATCGTCCAGATCAATCAGTGTGGAGCCTACTGCCTTTATTTTGCTGTTGAACAACTGACAGGGCATAGAAACAGCACAATGCAAGACAAAACAGTACTAACACATCTTTACATGCAATTCAAAAATATTTATGGTACATAATAATTTAGTGCAATGTATAAACAAATGGATACTACAATTAAACACAGTGCAGTTGAAAAGAATACAATGCAGTGCAATGCAATAAAATAGAGCACACCATAACACAAACGAAACAAATAATGCAATACAGTACAATACAAGCAACAAAACACAACATCAACGCATCAAAAACAAATCTCCCAACTGTAAAAGTCATCCATTGAAAGAGACAAGAACAAACAACCCCCTTTCCTCTCCAAAACCACAAAAGGAAACCAACTCTGCAAACCGCAATTTGACAAAACGGTTGCAACAAAGACCATAACCAATTCTGTCCCTCTGTTGTTGTTTTCCAGATACAGTGGTGGTGCCTCACCCTTGCAGCTACAAACTGTGCTCCAAAGACTGGAACCCAGCCACCCAAACGGCCAGCAAGGTGGTCACCGTCAGCGCCCGAAAGAACCAGATTGTAGACGGGTCCAAACGCATGTTCCTGTCCTTCGAGAAGCTGGAGGCTGCTGGAGGAGGGGGCTACCTCAACGTCTTCTCCAACTACACTCTGCCTGAAGTGCAGGTCTGGGGTTCTGCTGTTCTGTTCTGCTCTGTTCTGTTTTGTTTTGCTCTGTTTTGCTCTGTTCTGTTTTGCTCTGTTTTGTTTTGCTCTGTTCTGTTTTGCTCTGCTCTGTTCTGTTTTGCTCTGTTCTGTTTGCTCTGTTCTGTTTGCTCTGTTTTGTTTTGCTCTGTTCTGTTTTGCTCTGTTCTGTTTTGCTCTGTTCTGTGTTGCTCTGTTCTGTGTTGCTCTGTTCTGTGTTGCTCTGTCTGTTCTGCTCTGCTCTGCTCTGCTCTGTTCTGTTCTGTTCTGTTTTGTGTTGCTCTGTTCTGTTCTGCTCTGTTCTGTTATGCTCTGCTCTGTTCTGTTTGCTCTGTTCTTTTTGTTCTGTTCTGCTCTGTTCTGCTCTGTTCTGCTCTGCTTTGTTCTGCACTGTTCTGCATCATCGTCATCATCGTCGTCGTCGTCGTCATTGTTGTTGTTCTTGTTCTTATTATTACTTTTTTATTATTATTATTATTGTTATTATTATTATTATTACTATTATTTTTTATTATTATTATTATTATTATTATTATATTTGTTGTTGTTATCGTTATTACTATCTTCATCATTATCATCATCATCATCATGGTGATTGCTGTTGTTTGCATTCTTTGTTATTCTGATTGTCCAGGTGGCAGTTCAGCAGGCGGCTCCTCTGAAGTGCCAGTGGACAGGCGATCCCCACATCACTGGCTTTGCTGGACAGTAAGTGCCTCTGCATGGGGAGGCTGTGCTGGTCACTGTCTGGCTTTGCTGGTCTACTGTAGGCCAGACTTCTTGTCTACTGTATGTGTGTCTGTGTAGATGTGTATGGGTGGAGTGAACTGGTTTGTGTGAGTGTGTGTAGATGTTTGCTGGTCTACTATAGGCTGTACTTCTTGTCTTCTATATGTGTGTGTGTCTGTGTGTGTGTGTATACGTGTGCGTGTGTAGATTTAGTGGTGGAGTGAATTGGTTTGTGTGTATGTGTAGATGTGTATGTGTGTGGATGTGTGTGTGGAGTGAATTGGTTTGTGTGTATGTATGTATATATGTGTGTGTGTGTGTGTGGAGATGTGTGTGAGTGGAGTGAATTGGTTTGTGTGTGTGTGTAGATGTGTGTGGGTGGAGTGAATTGGTGTGTGCGTGCGTGCGTGCGTGTGTGTGTGTGTGTGTATGTGCGCGCGCGTGTGCGTGTGTAGATTTAGTGGTGGAGTGAATTGGTTTGTGTGTGTGTGTGTGTGTGTAGATTTGTGGGTGGAGTGAATTGATTTGTGCGTAAGTGTGTGTGTGTGTGTGTAGATGTGTATGTGTGTGGATGTGTGTGGGTGGAGTGAATTGGTTTGTGTGTATGTGTGTGTAGACGTGTGTGGGTGGAGTGAATGGTTTGTATGTGTGTGTGTGTGTCTGTGTGTGTGTAGATGTGTGTGGATGGAGTGAATTGGTTGTCTGTGTGTGTGTGTGTGTGTGTGTGTGTGTGTGTGTGTGTGTGCGTGTGTAGATGTGTGTGTGTGCGTGTGTAGATGTGTGTGGGTGGAGTGAATTGGTTTGTGTGTGTCTGTGTGTGTATGTATGTGTGTAGATGTGTGTGGGTGGAGTGAATTGGTTTGTGTGTGTGTGTGTAGATGTGTGTGTGTGTGTGAGATGTGTGTGGGTGGAGTGAATTGGTTTGTGTGTGTGTGTAGATGTGTATGTGTGTGTGGTGTAGATGTGTTTGGATGGAGTGAATTGGTTAGTGTGTGTGTGTGTGTGTGTGTGTGTGTGTTCGTGTTCGTTCGTTCTTGTATTTATCGTCTGTTCACTATATGTGATATTAGACGGATGTGTGTGTGTGTGTGTGTTGTGTGTGCGTGTGTGTGTGTGTGTGTGTGTGTTGTGTGTGTGTGTGTGTGTGTGTGTGTGTGTGATGATCATTGTTGTGCCCTATCTAGTGTGCTGTGTCTTTATCTATGGCAAGCTCCCAACACAACAACCCGTGGCCTTCTTTACCGGTGAAGATGACTGTGATGCCCTCTTCCTGCTCAGACAAAGCACATTAGTTTTCGTTTAGGGTTGGCCAGGGCCGATGAGTACATAACCCCAGGGTGCTCAGCCTCAACACAGCAACAACAGCAGCAACAACAACAACAACAGCAGCAACAACAGCAGCAACAACAACAAGAACAACAGCAGTGGTATTGCAGCATCAGCAACACAAATGTCCACAGAAGCGTCTGTGACTTGGACCATGCCAGGTGTTTTGCCAGAGAGACAGAGACAGAGAGAGAGAGAGACAGACAGACAGCGAGACAGACAGAGAGAGACAGACAGACAGAGAGACACAGACAGACAGACAGCCAGAGCATGCGAGGTGTTTTGCCAGATAGAGAGAGACACACAGACAGAGAGAGAGAGACACACACACACAGACAGAGACAGACAGAGCAGATCGACAGAGACTGACAGATAGAGACAGACAGACAGACAGAGACTGACAGACAGCGACAGACAGACAGAAAAGACAGACAGCGACAGACAGACAGAAAAGACAGACAGAGACAGACAGAGACAGACACAGAAAGACAGACTGACAGACAGAGGCAGACAGACCGCGACAGAAAAGACAGACAGAGACGACAGACAGAAAACAGACAGACAGAGACAGACAGACAGAGACGGACAGAGACAGACAGACAGAGACGGACAGAGAGACAGACAGACAGAGACAGACAGACAGAGACGGACAGACAGAGACAGACGGACAGAGACGACACAGACAGAGACAGACAGACAGACACAGACAGACAGACAGACAGACAGACAGAGACGACACAGACAGACAGACACAGACAGACAGACACAGACAGACAGAGACACACAGACAGAGACACACAGACAGACAGAGACAGTCACAGACAGACAGACAGAGAGACACAGACAGGACAGACAGACACACACAGAGACACACAGGCAGACAGACATACAGAGACAGACAGTCAGAGACAGACAGTCACAGAGAGAGAGACAGAGACTGACAGACAGAGACATACAGACAGACATACAGCCACAGACAGACACAGACAGACAAAGAGACAGACAGACAGAGACAGACAGACAGCAATGCCCCAGCCTGATAGGGACAACCTCTTCTTTCTTTCTTGTTCTTCTCCAGACGTTTCCATCTGTTTGATGCCGGGGATTTCACCATGTACAAAAACGACCACGACAACTTTGAGGTGTGTGCTTTCTTGTGGGTACAACACACTGTTGTTGTTGTTATGGTGGTGTTGTGGTGGTGGTGGTGATGGTGGTTGTGTTGTGGGGGTGTTGTGGTTGTTGTTGTGGTGGTGGTGTGGTTGTGGTTGTGGTGGTGGTGATGGTAGTGTGGTGGTGGTGTTGTGGTGGTGTTGTGTGGTGGTGTGGTGTGGTGGTGTGGTTGTGGTGTTGTTGTTGTGGTAATGGTGTTGTGGTGGTGGTGTTGTATTGTTGTTGTGGTGGTGGTGGTGTGGTGGTGGTGTTGTGGTGGTGGTGGAGTTGTGGTGGTGGTGTTGTGGTGGTGGTGATGATGTTGTGGTTGTGTTGTGGTGGTGGTGGTTGTGGTGGTGGTGTTGTGGTGGTGGCGGCGGTGGTGGCGGCGGCGGCGGTGGTGGTGGTGGTGTGGTGGTGGTGGTGTGGTGAGGGGGGGGGGGCGAGGTGGTGTAAATGTTGCATGATCTAAAGCTTAACACCCAGACGGTCACCCACACTGTGTTCTCTGTTTCCTGACTCCTGAAATTCAATGTTGGACCATTAAGTACACACTGGATGAGAAGCTTACGTGTATGGCTGTTTTCAAGTACCTCGCCATAGAGGCTGCCATATTTCGACTTCAGAGGATTTGGGTTTTCTTTATTGGAAGTTGCGGGTTGTTGTCCGAAGAGGGTTTTGGGGGTTTTTTGTTTGTTTTTTTAAAACTGCCTTACAGACAACTCGCAGTCTCACAGGGTCCCAGGGTTAACTTAACAGCCTGAGGGTTCGATTCCCGTTCAAGGGAATATTTCCCCCTGGAGTTAACATCAGTGCAGACTCCACTCTCCCCCAAAAGTCCTTCGAATGAGACTATAAACCGAGGTCACGTGTGCGAACGCACGCAGAACATCTTGCGCACACGTTAAATCATGTTCCGCTTCTCGTAAGAGTAGGCCATTGCCGGTTGGAACAGATGACAGAGTTTACAAAACCGCATACACACGGGGGCTGGATGTAAAACAGCACGTGAGTGCTTATTCCATTATCCTCGATATAAAAAATATATTTAAAAAATAGAGAAATAAACAAAATAACCAATGAATAGATGAACAAAGTACCACTTGCACTAGTTCAAACTTCACGGGGCAGGGGGCCTTAGCGGTTAGATCGTTGAGCTCGCGATCTGACGGTCTGGTTTCGAGTCACTGCTGAAGCACCCGTTCAAGGGGATTCCCCACTATCTATCTATCTATCTGTCCCGTAGTCTGACGACCGTGGGGCACCCTCAAAGACTCAGCAACCAGTTCCCTCCATTCTTCTCTCTGTTCTGCCTTTCTCAGGGTTTTGTTGAGTTCTAGGCCTGTCCATTCACTGATGTTATCCTCCCAGCTCTTCCTTGGTCTGCCTCTTCTTCTTCCTCCTTGGACAGTGCCTTGCAAAACTGTCTTTGTAATTCCTTGGGATCTTGTGACATGCCCATACCACTTAAGTTTACGCTTTTTCACGATCGTTAGAAGGTTCTCATAGGGTCCAATGGTTTGCTGGATTCTGTTATGCACGCTTTCGTTGCTTATGTGGTCTTTGTAGGAGATGCCAAGGAGTCTCCGAAAGCATCTCATCTCCACTGCCTGTACTCTCCTCTCCAAATCTGCAGTCAGGGTCCATGATTCACAGGCATACAGAAATATGGATATGACAAGGGAGCGCATTAGTCTGATCTTGGAGATAAGTGAGATATTCTTATCTCTCCAGATGGTGTTTAGTTTTGACAAAGCTGTTATTGTCTGTGCAGTCCTGCATACTACTTCTGGCTTGGATCCCTGGTCGGATACAATGGCTCCCAGGTACTTGAAGCTTTGAACTGTTTCCAGCTTCTGGTCATTAACCCTGATATCAGTGCTAATGCCGTTGGTGTTATTAGTCATCAGTTTGGTCTTCTCTGCACTGATTTCCATGCCGTATGTTTTGGAGGCCTTATCCAAGTGTTCTGTTAGGCTGGCAAGCTCTTTTTCTGATCCTGCTATTCCATCAATGTCATCTGCGAAGCGGAGGTTTGTGATCGTTCTGCCACCAATGCTGACTGATCCTTCATGATGTTCCAGTGCATCAGCCATGATTCTCTCAAGGAAGATGTTGAAAAGGGTGGGTGAGAGTAGACAGCCCTGCCTTACTCCAACTGTTGTTCGAAACCATTCTCCAATGTTGTTGTTGTAGTACACTGCACTGGTGGCCTCGCTGTACAGCTGTTTGATGACTCTGATCAGGTTTGCATTGATGCTGTACAAGTTCATGGTTGCCCACAAAGCTGCATGCCACACCCTGTCAAATGCCTTCTTAAAATCGATAAATACGTGGTATAGGTCTTGTTGATGTTGAAGGTACCGCTCACATAGTATTCTGAGGTTGAATATCTGTTCTGTTGTGCTGCGCCCTGCTCTGAAACCTGCTTGTTCCTCAGCAATGATGGTCTCTGCTTGTGGCTTCAGTCTATTCAATATTATCTGCAGCATGACCTTGCTTGGGTGACATATGAGGCTGATTGTGCGGTAATTATGGCATTGTTGTAGATTTCCTTTCTTGGGGAGGGTGATGATGAGCGACTGCGTCCATGGTGTTGGCCATTTTCCTGTCTGCCAGATCTTGTTGCAGATTCTTAGTAGGGCGCTGATCATGGCTTCCCCTCCAGCTTGGACCAACTCAGCTGGAATGTTGTCAGCCCCTGCTGACTTCCCCTTTTTCAGCGATCTGACTGCTGTTTCCACTTCTTCTCGGAGGATAGGGTGACTGTCTGTGTCTTTGCTTTCGGGTACATTAAGGACTTCTGGATCTCCTGCGGTTCTATAGTTATACAGGTCGGAGCAGTATTCTGTCCATCTGTTCAGAATATCCTGGTCGTCAGTGAGACACTTCCCATTTTTGTCTTGGATTGTTAAACCTTTTCTCTGTTTCGTGCTAGTCAGGTCTTTCACCAGCTGATATGCTTTCTTGCTATTGCTTTTCTTGATGTTCTCTTCAATGTCTTGGCACTGTTCACCGATCCATTTCTCTTTTGCCTCCGTCATGGACTTCCTGATTCTTTTGTTGACTGCCCTATATTGTTCTGCTCTTTCTTTTGTTTCATTTTTCTTTTTCTTCAACTCTCTACGCTTGTCGCATAGTTGTAGGATGTTAGGTGTGACCCATGGTTTTTTGACTGGTCGGCGTTTGCCAAGAAGCTCGTTTGCTGTTTCAGTCACTGCTGTATTGAAACTATTCGTCAGTGTATGATTCCCCACTAGAGTTTAAAAAAAATGTATTCCTTTATATCGAGGATAATGAAATAAGCACTCATGTGCTTTTTTTACATCTAGTCCCCGCGTGTATGCGGTTTTGTCAATTCTGTCATCTGTTCCCACCGGCACACAATGGCCTACTTTTTCGAAAAGCGGAACAGGATTTTACGTGTGCGCAAGATGTTCTGCATGCGTTCGCACACGGGGCCTCGGTTTATAGCCTCATCCGAACGACTTCACATCAGTAGCGACTCGACTCCCAAGGAGACTATAAGCCAAGGTCCCTTTGGTGAACTCACACAGAATATCTTGAGCACACCTATTCTGCCTTTCGAAAGTAGGTCATTGCTTTCCAGATAAAACGGATGACAACGTTTTAAAAGAACGCAGGCACATTGGTACGGCCGTTTAGACATCACCCCGGAGGTCGGAATGCGGCTACCGTAGTGGTGGGCAAACACTGTTGCAAACGCCAAAATTACACCATTGGTGAACATTGGAGCTCTAGCCGAGGAATACCCCCCCCCCCCTCCCAAAAAAAACCCCACCAAACCAAAAAAAACCAACAACAACAACCAACCAATCAAACAATTCAAAGCAAACGAATACGAAAAAGTCCATTTTTGTTGTTGTGGTCGCAGATTCAGTCACGAACGTACGTGTGCGGGAAGGTAGCGTGCCAGTGTGGGCTGCTGATCAAGGAGCTCAACGACGTCATCCACATCAACAACTGTGCAGACATGAAGCACGCCCCTGTGGTGGAGACCACCCACCCTTTGAGGGAGGGAACAGTGATTGAACGCTCCAACGACGGCATGCACATCATGGTAAGGTATCGTGGCGGTGGTAGGGGGCGGGCTGGGTGTTTGTGGCATGTTTTGGACTGCATGGTATGGAATGGTTTTGTACTGTATTGTCTTTTATACATGTTTTCCATGCTCTAACAGTTTTCTCCACACTATACTAGTTTTTTCCACTATAACAGTTTTCTCTACACATCTCCACACTCCACACATCTGCCTTCCATCCACAACCACTCTCAACTTCCTTCTATATTTTCTGTATTCTTTTCTGAAAAAGTCCATCACATTCGCTCCAAACTGGATCAGACTCCTTTCCAGCCTGCACTTCCTGATCCCCAATTCTCTGGCACTCCTCTCCTTTTCTTTCATCCGACAAGTGAGAAAGAAATCACGATAATTCTGAAAGAAGTGACTATAAAATCATGCAATCTTGATCCCATACCAGCTTCTCTTTTCACACAGTACCTACCACAACTTATACCTACTATCACAAAAATAGTGAACTCATCTCTTGTTTCAGGAAATGTTCCATCCGCTCTCAAAACTGCTATAGTCACACCTCTACTCAAAAAGCATGACCTTGACCCTAACATTCTGAAGAATTATAGACCGGTTTCCAATCTACCTTTTATTTCTAAAGCCCTTGAAAAAGTAGTTCTGAAACAGCTCAACCTTCTCTCTAACAATCTTCTTCCTGAGTTTCAGTCTGCCTATCGCGTCAACCACAGCACTGAAACCACCCTAGTACACACTTTAAACACGCTTCTACTCGCTTCTGACTCGGGGAAAATCTCCCTTCTCACTCTACTCGACTTATCGGCAGCCTTCGATACTATAGACCATTCAATTCTTCTCTCCCGTCTTCAAAAAACGTTCAGTGTTACTGGCACAGCCCTCACCTGGTTTAATTCATACCTTACTGACCGATTTCAAACAGTTGCAGTAAACAAGATTCAATCAATACCTGCCAAACTGAAATGCGGAGTCCCACAGGGATCAGTTTTAGGCCCTGTTCTGTTCACTCTTTACACTGCCCCACTGTCACATATAATAAAACATCATCAAATCAACCATCATTTTTACGCAGATGACTCAGATTCAAAGCAGTGTTACTCCTGAAAATCTGCCTTCTCTCCTGGCAAATATGGCCCACTGCTTTGAAGATATTCAAAACTGGATGACACAGAACAAATTACAGCTAAATGCAGATAAAACCGAAGTCATGCTCGTAGGGACCAAACACAAACTCTCTTCCATTACAACAGCTTCAATAGAACTCGGCAATGCATCAGTCCCTCTATCCACTGCTGTGAGGTATCTAGGTGTTGTTATCGACAAACACACACTCTATGCAAAATTCATCACCCAGACCTGTCAGTCGTGCTACTATCAGTTACGGCGTATTAGTGCAATTCGAAAGTACCTGTCCACCGTTGCAACCGCCAAACTTGTCACTTCTCTCATTCTTTCACGTCTGGACTATTGCAATTCTCTTTTGTCTGGTCTGCCAGCATCATCTATCTACTCCCTTCAACGTATACAAAACTCCGCAGCTCGACTAGTTCTCAGAAAGAAAAAATCGGAGCACATTACCCCCCTCTTGCAATCTCTCCACTGGCTGCCTGTGCCACAGAGAGTAGATTATAAGATCAGTACCCTCTGTTACAAATGTCTCCACAAAACTGCACCTCCTACCTCTGTGAATGTCTTAACCTGTACACTCCTTCACGTTCCCTCCGCTCTGCTGCAGATACCTTGTGCCTACGAATACCTAGATTCAATCAATCTACTGTTGGCCGCCGCTCTTTCTCTATTTCGGGTCCATCGACCTGGAATGAGCTCCCTCTCTCTCTTCGCCAGAAGCCTAGCTATGACACTTTTAAATCCAGCCTCAAGACATATTTATTTCAAACCTAAGATTTTCCCCCTCCTGTTTCATATCAGAACTATCCCACCCTTCACTTAACCATGTCCTATCACCCTGCTAAAGTATTTGTCCTGTGTATGTGTGTGCTTTTGAAAAACATTTGACTATTGCAATTTTATTTCATAGATTTGGTCTACAGCGTACCATGTTTTGTATATCTGTTTGAACTATTGGTTATTTGTCATTGGTTGTATGACTGTGTAAGATTAGGTCGAATGCATGCGCTTTGATTTGTCTTTGCAAGATATAGCGCTATATAAGTTCCATTTATTATTATTATTATTATTATTATTGTAACAGTTATCTCTACACATCTATACACTATAACAGTTTTCTCCACACTATAACAGTTTTCTCTACACATCTATACACTATAACAGTTTTTTCCACACTATAACAGTTTTCTCTACACATCTCTACCTATAACAGTTTTCTCTACACATCTCTACACTATAACAGTTTTCTCTACACATCACACTATAACAGTTTTCTCTACACATCTCCACACTATAACAGTTTTCTCTACACATCTCTACCTATAACAGTTTTCTCTACACATCTCCACACTATAACAGTTTTCTCTACACATCTCCACACTATAACAGTTTTCTCTACACACCTCCACACTACAACAGTTTTCTCTACACATCTCCCCACTATAACAATTTTCTCTACACATCTCCACACTATAACAGTTCTCTCCTCACTATAACAGTTTTCTCTACACATCTCTACACTAGAACAGTTTTCTCTACACATCTCCACACTAGAACAGTTTTCTCCACACATCCCCACACTATAACAGGTATTGCACACTGTAATAGTGAACATGGACATTGACTTTGAAGGTCTATTTGCCGTCGGGAAGAGAAGTGAAGGTGGACGTGGGAAGCTTTTACCACAACGTCTTCCTGACGCTGCCTGCATCTGACCAACTGCAAGGAAGAGGGCGGGGCATCTGTGGCACTCCTGACAGTCGATCAGACAACGAGTTCATGCACGCCAACGGAACGATAGAAAAAGACCCCTGCCCTAGAACGCATCGCTGTGTACCTGTGGACTTTGAAGAGTCTTGGAGGTATGTCTGTCTGCCTGCTGGAGTTAATGATAATAATAATAATAATAATAAAAATAATAATGATAATAATAATAATAATAAATAATAATAATAATAATAATAATGATGTATGCAATTTATATAGCGCTGAATCTTGTAAAGCAACAAATCAAAGCGCTCAGATGACATTTTTAATTATTTTTTAAATTTATTTTATTTATGCGTGTGTATGCGGTTTTTTAAATTTTGTCATCTTTTCCCACCGGCCTACTCTTTCGAACAGCGGAACAGGATTTAACGTATGCGCAAGATGTTCTGCATGCGTTCGCACACGGGGCCTCGTTTTATAGTCTCATCCGAAGGACTTTGACATTCAGTTCGATTTTTTGGTCAAACTGGGAAGAAAGGGCGAGGCAGGGAATCGAACCCAGAACCTCACGGTTTACTTGTTGGTAGGCAAACGTCATAACCATCCTGCCACCTTCCTTCTCAAGAGTTTAATAATTGTATCTTTTCATTCATTTAGTGTTTTGCTTACGTAGTTACCTGTATTTAGGAGCCTAAAAAAGATCGTCACGGATTTATATCAAAACATGGTGTCAGGTAAAGGTAAAGGAGTCCCATAACCTATAAGGTCGTAGGGGAGCGAGGCGTCAGAGACCTCACTTCTCTAGGGCCAGCATATTGAGGGCGGCGCCCATCTCCTCTCCCTCGCTGCTTTACCTTCCCTGACCCTAAAGAGGGCAGGCTGGGGGAACTATACTGAAGCCAAGGCGTGCAAACGGTCACCCATCCAACTGGTAACCACGCTCGACGCTGCTTAACTTGACTGGGGGAAAGCGAGTGCTCCGACCACTGAGCTATCCCGGGTGGTGTATCAGTTCGAAATAATGTATCTGTCTTCTGACTGATGCCATTGGTGGTAACGATGGTCAATGTATGGAATGGGTCGTTCCTTGATGAAGGTCAGTGTATGGAATGGGTCGTTCCTTGATGAAGGTCAGTGTATGAAATGGGTCGTTCCTTGATGAAGGTCAGTGTATAAAATGGGTCGTTCCTTGATGAAGGTCAGTGTATGGAATGGGTCATTCCTTGATGAAGGTCAGTGTATGGAATGGGTCGTTCCTTGATGAAGGTCAGTGTATGGAATGGGTCGTTCCTTGATGAAGGTCAGTGTATGAAATGGGTCGTTCCTTGATGACAGTCAGAAGTGGGTCAATCCTGAAAGATGATTATGCGATAACTGGTCTGGCATGAATTGAAATACTTCAAGGGGATTTTTCCCGAGCAGTAAAGATTATGTATTCATAATCAATAAAATGAAAACGTTTCGAACAGAAGTATCTTGGGAGCGGCTTTTGACCTCAAGTTAAACTGGGACGTTGACACTGACGCTATTGTCCAAAAAGGGACAACAACGTGTGTATTTTGTGAGGAAAATGAACTCATTTTTTGCAGAGAAAAAGATTATTTCTGTTTTACAAGTCTTACATAGAGAGTGTTCTAAGTTTTGCTTTCATTTGATGGTACAATAACCTTAGTGTTAAAAACAAGAATGGCCTGCAGAGAATTGTAAGAATCTGCTAAAAAATAATTGGAGAAGAACAAAAAAATCTCATGTCGTTCTGCAATCAGCAGCTTGTACGCAAAGCGACTGCCATTTTGGCCCATCCCTCCCATGCTTTGTTTTTAGAATTTCAGTTGTTGCCTTCAGGATGCCTTTTTCAGTGTCCCATCAGCAAAACTAACAGAAAAAGGAATTCTTTTGTGCCAGTAAGCATTCGAATTCTAAACTCACAATGATATTGACTACCTAGTTTTTTACGTTTCTCTGAATTACTTGCCTGATTGTCATTGTTCAGTGTAGTCAATACATGTGTGTGTGTGTGGGGGGGGGGGGGGGGGTGTGCGTGGGGGTGTTCGCGCATGCACGCATGTGTGTGTTACGTGTTATGTGCGTGCGTAAATAACCAGTTTACATGTCTTTCTAGTCAATGATTTTTATAACATTGTGTTCCCAATTGGAGTGTGTGTGTGTGTGTGTGTGTGTGTGTGTGTGTGTGTGTGTGTGTTTCGTGACATTTTTATTTGAAGTTTTTGGGGGGAATGTTTTCACCAATGTGAAATATAGTTTTTTGTGTCTTTTGAGATTATGATACGTATCAATGTGCCTGTCAGTCTTGCAATTGCCCTTCATGGGATGATTAAAGTGTTTTTGACTTTGACTTTGACTTTAACATCAGTGCTGATCCCACTCCTCGAAATGTCCTGCGATGAGACTGCAAACTGAAGCCCTGTGTGCGCTCACGATAAAGCCCGTTCCGCCTGTCACTAGAGTAGTCCCCCGTCACCCATCCCTCAGATTCCGAATCCTTTGGTGCGCCTTCGAAGCTTTGTCAACCCCCTTTCTCCAGTCCTCGCGTCTCTCAGCCACCCTCAGGGTGTCTATCAGCTCCATGTCTGTCCACTCTCAAATGTTGTCCTCCCATCTCTTCCTTTGTCTGCCTCTTCTTCTTCTTCTTCCTCCCCTCACTGTGCCTTGTAGGATTGTTTTAGCAAGACCAGAGGAGCGTGTGACATGACCAAACCACCTCAGTTTTCATTACATTAGAGTAGGCCAGAAGACAAATCACAAAAAGTGCACAGGTGTCGTGGTTATTAAATATCATCCCCGAAGTCAAAATGTGGCCACCTCCGTGGTGCGTAAACGGACGTATTGCATACGCAGAGTCTCACCCTTTGATGGCCCTTAGAGCTGAAGCTGAGGAAACAAGTCTGACACAGCGTGAGCCAAGGCACGCCACTGACTTGTTCAGCACTGCACCCCTCTCCCTACACTGCAGACTGACTGCAAGGTGGTGATGTCTGCGGCCCTTTGGCTACACACCGGTATTAATTTGGGGGTCATGTAGTAACTTCTATAGAGTGCGAGTCGAAAAAATGTCGGTGATTTTCACAGATTTTTTTAAGCATGAAAAAATGGCCTGTGTACTTGTTTTGGGATTGAGGACATAGAGCAATACCAGGTAGTCACGAGAAAGTTGAAAATAATCATCAAATGAGGATTGCCTGTATTCCTACAGCGTTGACCCCGCGCATGCATATTGCGGTAAGGAAGCTAGCAGACGACAAAGGACTGAGGGGTACAGTGTTTGCTAAAAAGTTTAAATTTTCAAACCTACCAAATTTGTTCAAAATCACATGATTTTTTTTTAGTCAGGGGCTAGTCTTTCACAAAAAGTGTTTTTTATTTCTGTGGATGCCTTAGTATGTGCAGTATGAATATAAGAGTCACATAGAGAAACAGAAGGAAAAGAGTGATTTTTTTAATACCGGTGTGCAGCCTTTTACCAAAGGCCTCTGTGGACCACCTTTCTACACCAGATGGACGTGTTTAACTGGAGGGGGTAGGGAGGGGGGGGGGGGGGTTTAACCTAGTAGTTGGAGCGTTCAGCTCGTGATCTGGCAACCCGGGTTGAAGCCACCATCGATAGGACGGTTTGAGAGGATGTTTCTCCCCTGGAGTTAATGTTACATCAGTAACGACCCCCCCCCCCCCTTCTCCGAAAGTCCTTCTGATAAGACTGTAAACCGAGGTCCCGTTTAGAACACGCGTAGAACACCTTATGCACACGTTAAAACCCCTACAGTAAGTCTGCTAAGTTGTACTTTCTTTTTCTGTATGTTAGTCCGTCGTGTTTCGACGATGACCTCCAAAACAGCAGAGGAGGCAGCTGCTGTTTCGGAAATTGGGCAGAAATTTGATTATAGTGGAAATGCCTTGCCCACAGTATATCCCCACTCTCTCGGCCAAGTGGGCATAAGGACAGTCAGCGTTGGAGATGCTCTCCAAAGACCAACTAGCCCCCAGGGCTGCAGCACATAAGGACTGTGCAAGTCAAGCCTCCTAGTCAGAGAGTCATAGTCGATCACTAAAGACTAAGCTGTAAAGTGGAATTCCATGAATGGAAAAGCCACTGGTCATACAGCCTCTCACTTTGCTGTTGCCCCCAGCGTCAATGGTTTAATCAAGAACTGTGATAAACCCCAGGCGCTGACGGCTTTTTCTAACCTTCCTTAGGCGGCTGAGGTTAGAATGGAGCACCTTTCTTTCAACATCTTGGGCCTAGCTGACAGGTCATCTCTTGTTCTGTGAGTTTGTAGCACAACTGCTCCGGCATGAATGGCAGATCTCTTATCATCTTAGTACTACACTGCATAGCAGAGAGTCAGTCAGTCACCTGACTGTAGTTTGTGCATTAGCTTGCCCCTTTCTTTCTCCTACATCTGTATGCTGAGAGGCAGAGAGCGTCCATACCACATATACAGCTGTTTGGACCCAAAACTTGTCCCCATCCATTAGATCATGCGTGGTGGTCTGGGCGCTAGTCTTTCGAATGAGACGATAAACCGAGGTCCCGTTGTGTTACGCATAATTATTATTTAGTGCACGTAAAAGAACGCCACGGCAACAAGAGAGTTGTTCCTGGCAACATTATGTAGAAAAAAGCTACTCTGATAGGGAAACAAATACAGTTGCAGACTGGAAAAAAAAAGGGTGGCGCTGCTCTTGTGGCGACGTACTCTCCCCAGAGAGCAGCCCGAATTTCACACAGAGAAATCTGCTGTGACTTACAATGGTATAAAGTATAAAAGGGGATCCAAACCTATAGAAAGTCTTGGTCTGTGCCAAACCAGTTTTTGTCCCCATGTCTCTACAATCACGTAACATAACATCACCAGGTTTGAAGCTATTCCTAAGACCACGAAAAGGACGCAAGATACACCAAAAATGAAAGCCCCAAACTTTGGAGATAATCTGGTCTGCCTCTAACTAATGCTGTGGTAGGATGGTTCTAACGTTTGCCTGCCTAACCGTGAGGTTCTGGGTTCGATTCCCCCAGCCTCGCCCTTTCTTCCCAGTTTGACCCAAAAAAATCGAACTGAATGTCAAAGTCCTTCGGATGAGACTATAAACCGAGGCCCCCGTGTGCGAACGCATGCAGACCAACTTGCGCACACGTTAAATCCTGCTCTGCTTTTCGAAAAGAGTAGGCCATTATGTGCCTGTGGGAACAGATAACAAAATTGACAAAACCGCATACACACGGGGACAGGATGTAAAAGAAAAGCACATGAGTACTTATTCCATTATCCTCGATTAAAAAAAAAAAATTTTAAACCAAAATTACGAGAGAATCTGGCCTGCCTCTAACTAATGCCGTCTCTTCTCTTCTCTTCTCTTCTCCCCTCCCCTCCCCTCCCCTCCCCTCCCCTCTCCTTCTCCTCTCCTCTCTCTCTCCTCTCTCCCCCCCCTCCCTCCCCTTCCCTCTCCTCTCCTCTCCTCTCCTCTCCTCTCCTCTCCTCTCCCCTCCCCTCCCCTCCCCTCCCCTCCCCTCTCCTCTCCTCTCCTCTCCCCTCCCCTCCCCTCCCCTCCCCTCTCCTCTCCTCTCCTCTCCTCTCCTCTCTTCTCTTCTCTTCTCTGCATGCTCTGCATGCTCTTGGGGACAGACTCAACACCTCCAAGAGCCTGTTTCACGTGCTGCCTCCTGCCGTACACAGCGCCACAGAGAGCGCTCACTACTGTCAGTGCGACACAGGGGTGGCAGGCCCACCCAGGGTCAACTGCTCCGTGGCTGCTCATGTCGCGCATATGCAGCGGGTGAGGACATGTTTTGTTTATGTCTTCGGAATGTGTGTGTGTGTGGGGTGGGGTGGGGGTGGAGGGGGGGGGTGGGGAGGGGTGGGGGTGGGAGGGTGGGGGGGGGGTGTTTGTGGGGTGGGGGGTGTGGTGGGGGGGGGGTATGGGTGGTGTTGTGTGTGTGTTTTTGGTGTGTGTGAGTGGGGAGGAGGGATGTTTGTGGGGTGTGTGTGTGTTTGTTGTGGTGTGTGTTGTGTGTGTGTGTGTGTGTGTGTGTGTGTGTGTTTGTTGCTTCAATTTTACGTGTGTGTGTTACGAGTGTGTGTGTGATTTATTTTAAAAATGGTATTCTTTTATATCGAGGATAGTGGAAAAAGCACTTATGTGTGTTTGCGGTTTTTGTAAATTATGTCATCTGTTCCAACCGGCACACAATGGCCTACTCATACGAAACAGGATTTAATGTGTGTGTGTGTGTGTTCTGTGTCTGTGTGTGTGGGTGGGTGGGTGGGAGTGTGTGGGTGTGGGTGTTTGTCTACGTGTGCGCGCGCATCAGAGATGCGTTCCGTCTCTCTCTGTCTAAGAAAGAGATGGCGACACTTCTCATCAGAGATGCGTTCCGTCTCTCCCTATCTAACAAGGAGATAGTGGCATTTCTCATCAGAGATTTGTTCCTTTTCTAAGATGTGAAAGTGCAGACGATTAAGTTTTAAAAACCTGTTTTTTTTGTTGTCTTTGGCAGATTTGTTCCCCTTTTTTTAATTTATTTTTAAATTTTAAAAAATTCTTTTATATTGAGGATAATGGAATAAGCACTTATGTGCCTTTTTATATCAAGTCCCCGTGTGTATGCGGTTTTTGTAAATTCTGTCATCTGTTCCCACCGGCACACAATGGCCTACTGTTCGGAAAAGCAGTCTTTGTGTGTGTGAGAGATTTATTTATTTTTTTAAAATTTATTTATTCTTTTATAGTGTTGTGCGTGTGTATCTATCTGTTGAATGTGTACGTGTGTGAGCGTTTTTGCACATGTTGTTATTCATATAACGACATAAACACCAGTGTTACCCATACGTAGGAGCGCCTAATGTGTACGATTTACGCGTGCTAGCTGAAAGGTAAGCCTGTAGTTATATGTCTACCTGACTGCGTGCAGTGCTCTCCATGCAAGCCAGTTGGCAACCTGCCAGCCTTCCTGGCCAACCCCTCATGGTCCACCACCCGGAGAGATGTCCACGATGACCACACTGGAATGGATGTACCCCAGCCCCCACATCTGGCCAGGGCCAGTGAGTGCTTGACTTGACTTGACTTGACTTGACTTGATCATTGACTTGACTTGATCATTGACTTGATTTGACTTGACTTGACTTGATCATTGACTTGGTTTGACTTAACTTGATCCTTGACTTGATTTGACTTGACTTGATCATTGACTTGACTTTATTTGACTTGACTTGATTTGACTTGACTTGATCATTGATTTGGACTGACGACTTAGAATAATTTGGCTTGATTTTTTAAAAACTGACTCGGTTTTGATATGATGTTGATTTGATAGTATCCGAATTGGACTTTTTGTGGGTTCCTTTGAGTCAAAATTGACTTAAATTAAATACAGGGAGAGGGGTGTTAGTTTAAAATTGTGAATATTATCAGTTTCCACTGGCACGCAATGGCTTACACTTCTGAATGGCAGGAACGTGGCACTTCAAGTTAGTCTCAACCTAAGGGAGTGGGGTTGGTACTAATGTTTACTCCAGGAAAAGAAAATCCCTTCGCACGGGTGCTTCCCAGCCCAGGCTGACTAATCACGACCTGAAGACACTAGTCACTAGGCTACCCCGATCTATCCCTATCTACCCTACCCCGATCTATCCCGATCTACCCTGATCTATCCCGATCTACCCCGATCTACCGCGATTTAACCTGATCAACCCCCGATCTATCTCGATCTATCCCAATCTATCCCGATCTACCCCGAGCTATCCCGATCTACCCTACCCCGATCTATCCCGATCTACCCCGAGCTATCCCGATCTACCCTACCCTGATCTAACCCGAGCTATCCCGATCTACCCTACCCTGATCTATCCCGATCTACCCCGAGCTATCCCGATCTACCCTACCCCGATCTATCCTGATCTACCCCGATCTATCCCGATCTACCCTACCCTGATCTATCCCGATCTACCCCGAGCTATCCCGATCTACCCTACCCCGATCTATCCCGATCTACCCCGAGCTATCCCGATCTACCCTACCCTGATCTATCCTGATCTACCCCGATCTATCCCCATCTACCCCGATTTTAAGTTTCATCGGAAGGATATTGGAGACAGTGGAGCAGGTACCAATGTTAGCTGCAAGGGGAAATGCCCTGGAACAGACAGGTGATGAAGACGAACCAACGTGTCAGTCTGTGTCAGATGACGGGTAGCCTGGCTCTGACCACCAGCCTACCACCGTCTCTCTGTCTGTCTAGCCAGCCCCCAGTGATTAGTCCCAATGAGAAGCAGCTGAATTGACTGACACAGGTGATTGCGGCAAGAATGAACAGCGCCAGGGGATGTTGTTAGCGCCGGGCGTTCCTTTAGTAAACATTCTCGGCGTCACCGAGAATACACACAGTGGGTCGTTCATCGCAAGAGGGATCAGTGTGAGACCGTCAGTCCACACCAGACGAAAAGTGCGTGCGTGTGGTTGTTTGTTATCAATCACATAATTGTACACAGCAGCCCTACTCCTTGGCTTCAAAGGAGTGCCTTGCATGTCGTGAGGACATTCTCAGTGTAAGAATTCAAAGAACATTTTAACGCAAGCCAATGTACTTTCGACTATGTGTTGCTAGTTACCTAGTCATCTGTCTTACCATCTCCATACACAAACTGAAGACTCTAGTCACTAGGCTACCCCGATCTACCCCGATCTACCCTACCCCGATCTACTCCGATCTACCCTACCCCAATCTACCCTACCCAGATCTACCCTACCCTGATCTACCCTACCCCAATTTACCCTACCCCGATCTACCCTACCCAGATCTACCCTAATCTACCCTACCCCAATCTACCCTACCCCGATCTACCCCGATCTACCCTACCCCGATCTACCCTACCCCGATTTACCCTACCCCGATCTACCCTACCCCGATCTACCCCGATCAATCACATAAATGTACACAGCAGTCCTACTCTGACTTTAAAGGAGGGTCTTGCATGTCGTGAAGACATTATCGGTGTAAGAATTCAAAGAACATATTAACGCAAGCCAGTGTACTTTCGACTATGTGTTGCTAGTTACCTATTTATCGCGTCTTTTCATCTCCATACCTTTTTCTTTAGTCTTCAACATTACTGAACTCAGGAACCTGACTCCCGGCTATGGCCATAAAAGGGTTTTTACCAAAACCCAGTGTGCATAGCTGAATTCATTCATTCCATCCCCGAAGTCGGAATGCGGCTAGCTTAATGATAGGAAACAACGGGCGCATTCTCACCAAAAGTGAACCTCGTAGCTCTAGCAAATGAAGGAAAAAGTCTATTATTTATTGACTTTTTGCTCCAGTTTTTGTAAAGTTTTTGCTTTCGTCCATCGTTTTCGGATAGAATTACTGTGATACACGCCTGGAACAAATATGAGGCAGAAATCCAGCACGCACGCTTGAAAATATTCACTCATTTTTTCGTTTATTTCTGAAATCTTATTTTTAAATCTTCAAAACCGTAGGACATTAGCGTTCCCTATCCCTAATGGGAGATAAGTGCCCGACAGAAATCCAGCCTGCACATCTGAACTAACTTATTTACATTTTGGTTTTTGCTTTTATCTTTTTAAAGAATTTATTCATTTTATTTTTTTATATCGAGGATAATGGAATAAGCACTTAGGCGCTTTTTTACATCCAGTCCCCGTGTATATGCGGTTTTGTCAACTGTCATCTGTTTCCACCGGCACACAATGGCCTATTCTTACGAAAAGCGGAACAGGATTTAACGTGTGCGCAAGATGTTCTGCGTGCGTTCGCACACGGGGCCTCGGTTTATGGTCTCATCCGAAGGACAGTTGGGGAGAGTGGAGCCTGCACTGATGTTAACTCGTGCTTCATGGTTGAATGCATGCGCTTTGATTTGTCTTTGCGAGATATAGCGCTATATAAGTTCCATTTATTATTATTATTATTATTATTATTATTATCATTATCATTATTATTATTATTAACTCCAGGGGAAAGTATCCCCTCGAACGGGAATCGAACCCCGGTCGACAGACGGCGAGCGCCATGTTCTAACCACTAGGCTATCCTTTCCCCTTTCAGGGCTTCCAGACCGTTGGAGTTTGAACTTCCCTACCCCTAGTGGAATCACAGCCACGCAAGCCCGAGACAAGTGCCAGGCAGAGATTCAGCGTGCTCAGCTGTTCTCTCACTGCAGCACCAAGACACAACTGCTGAAAGACGTGGCCGATGGCTGCATTATGGACGTGCTGGTATTTATTTTTATTTTTATTTTATACCACTTTAAGTCACGAGATTTCGCTGCGTGAAATTCGGGCTGCTCTCCCCGGGGAGAGCGCGTCGCCACAAGAGCAGCGCCACCCTTTTTTTTTTCTTTTTTTTTTTCTTTTGGTCTGCAACTGTATTTGTTTCCCTATCAGAGTGGCTTTTTTCTAAGAATTTTGCCAGGGACAACTCCCTTGTTGCCGTGGGTTCTTTTACGTGCGCTGAAAATGTTGTGTAACACACGGGACCTCGGTTTATCGTCTCATCCGAAAGACTAGCGCCCAGACCACCACTCATGGTCTAATGGATGGGGAAAAATTTCGGGCCCAAACGGGGTACGAACCGCGCACACACCCGACCCGGACTTTTCACATTCTAGACAGGCGCGTTACCTCTAGACCACCGATAATTATGTTGGGTAGTGATGGAGGCGAAGGTGGTAGGAGTGGTGGTGGTGGTTGGTGGTGGTGGTAGTGGTGTGGTGGTAGTGGTGGTGTGGTGGTGGTGGTGCAATGCAACCGCAACACAACCCAGCTCTCAGCGTGACACGGCACAGGACAGCATTAGACAGGCATGGACACTGTCCACCAACATCCAGGTGGCACTGTGTCTGCAGTGTTGAATCAACTACACTGTGCTGCTGGAAGTCTGGCTGTTGTGTTGTGTTGTGTTGTGTTGTGTTTGCGTTGAGTTGTATTGCATTGTATTTTTATGGTATCGCATTGAGTAGCATTAGATTGTGTTGTATTAAGTTGTATTGCATTGTGTTGTGTTGCGTTTAGATATATTGCATTGATTAGCATTTATTGTATTGTGCTGTTGTGTTGTTATTTTGCATTGTGCTGTTTTTGTTGTGTTGTTTTGGGTTGTGCGTTGTTTTGTGTGTTTTTTTTAGTTGTGCTTTGGTTTTTTTGTGTTTTTGTTTGTTTTTGTTGTTGTTTTTTTTGCTGCCTCATCTTCCGTGACGTCCCCGTCCTGCTGTTCCCACGCCGCTCATTCCAATCTCCCCGCCAAAGCCATACCCAGATTTGTTATGGCTCATCCTCAGAGTCGGAGGTCCACAGGGAGCCAATCACTATCAGGCCGCCGCGGGGCCACCAGCCAGAGGGGCCCTGCACTGCTGCTGGGTCACTTTGACGGTGTTCAGTGGTGCCTGTTCTGAGCTAACATACGCAGGCCACCACCTACTAAGCCCCCTACTAACGACAGTATTAGCTCAGTCGCGGAGCCAGACTGAGTGAGTTGCCCACCCGAGGTGGCAACCACCACAACGTCCCTCCAACGACCGTCCCCCGCGAACCTCCAACCCCAAAGGCTTTGACACACACTCATCAGAGGCACAGAAGTGTATGGGCAAACCGAATCTGAGGTCACCATGAGACCAGAGAAACTGGGACCACCGAATCAGAGGCAATTTTTTTAATTGCATGATGATCAATGACAATGAGGATGACGTAATGATGCTGCTGTGGAAGTGCATATGCTTTGAGACTACTTGACAGGGTTGTACTCTACGCTTACTATCATAATATATCCCGGCGTCAACCGGCCCGAGAGATACAGACACCTGCAGTGTTGGTCAGGTAATCTGAGCAACACTCTCAAACTCGCATCCGTTAAGTGGATGAAGCTCGACTGTGTGGTCCCAGTCTTCCCACTGAGCCCACAGCACACTCACTCTGGGTAGGAGCCGGCTGGAGTCCGAAAAATCCCTATGACTCTTATGGGATTCGAACCCGCGACCTTCCAGTCCGTAACCCAAGGCGCTAACCACTGCGCCATGGCGGCTGGTGCTTTGGGGTTTTTTCTTGATTTTGTTTTTGCATTGCATTGGTTCCGTTGTGTTTTTTGGCGTTGTGTTCTTTTGCATTTTGTTCTGCATTTTGTTTAGTATTCTCTTGTGCTTTCTGTTGTTTTGTATTCTCTCGTTTTGCAATCTGTTGTGTCTTGTAATCTGTTGTGTTGTTTTGCATTGTGTTGCACTGTATTCTGTTGTGTTGTTTGCATTACGCTGCATTGTATTCTGTTGTGTTGCTTGGTTTAAATAAGGTTTATTCATTACTAAGCATGAAACAAGCATAGCATGATGAACATAAGCACAACAGCAACAAGCAAGTAGCCAATGTTTTGCTCAAGTGCAGCATCAACATTCTTATGGCGAGATCCAAAAGAAGTAATCATGAACAATGACTGAGTAGAATAATATCAGCGTTGTACGTGTACAGTGAAATAACTGAAGACACCCAAAAGAAATGTCTGTAGCATAAATACGCAAACGTTTGGGAAAATTCCAGAATCCAATGCCATTTAAAAAGCACATCAAACAAACAAACAAACAGTCCTACAACAGTCAAAAACCGGAGAGATTAGTGGGAGCAGGTAGAGAAATATTAAGCAATGCAAAGTTTAGTCAAACATTTAGTGTATACTAAATCAGTTGTACATGTGGAATTGACATAAGATTATAAACTAAACTGATGTACAGTTTTGAAGATAAGGGTATTTTATGTGAACGGTCAGTGGTGTCTGTTTAGAGAATCTGCACACATAAAATTAGACAGGGTTGAAATTGTATTTCTACGAGCAAGATTGTAATGTGGACACAGAGCAAGTAGTGTTCAGCTATCTCAAGGGCATGGCCACAATCACAGACTGGATCATTTTCTATGACGGTTAAACGTGTCAGTCACTGATACAGAGACGTAGGCGACAGTTAATTACCTGCTCCCTCCTCTCCTCAAAATAATAGTAGGTGGACACCAAGGCATCTGCCTATTATTTGGGGGAGAGGAGGGAGCAGGTTGTTTTTGCATTGTCATCAACATCCTTGTTTTGGTAAACGTTATCAATTGTGAAAGTGGCATCTTGATCATATTGTATACATTCATCAGTATAAGAATGGTACTTTCCATTATTACTTGTTTAGTGATGCAATATTGCACATGCACACGTTCATGCGCGTGGACACACACACACACACACACACACATACACACACACACACACACACACACACACACATCACTTCAGCATTTCAGAAGCAGTACTTAACTCACCTATCGAAAACAAGGTTTCAAAGCACATCAAAAGGATTATCAAATGCCAGTCAAGTTTCTCTTCCTTCTGTTCAGTGCATAGAAAATGTCCCTGGAGACACTGTGCATCTGTTTTCTATTAGTCGTTTGTAATAACACATGAGTTGTGGTTTCTTCATCATACATTTTGGGACAATAGCGTATAAATTAAATATTTGATCTACAGTTGAAAGTTCCCTACGGAAACCTCCCTGACTCTCAGAAATCATATCATTTTCTAACCGGTTACAAAGTCGTGCATTCAATATTGTTGTATAACATTTTGACTCTCCTCTGTAATTAACTGCATTTTTAGGATCTCCTTTTTTGAAAGTAGGTATTGTTGGCAACATCTTCCATGACTAAACTCACCACCATATGGAAAAGTAAAGAGATCAGTTTCCCAATCAAACTAAAGCTCTACAAAGCCCTAATTCAGACTATCCTGCTGTACGGAAGTGAAACCTGGACATTGACTGCTGAAACAGCAAAGCGAATCCAGTCATTTGAAACAAAATGCCATAGAAAACTGCTGGGCATATCCTGGAGAGAACGAAAGACCAATGAATTTGTCAAGAGTCAAATAACACGGCTGGCAGGTCCACAGGAACCCCTTCTCACCATCGTCAAGAAGAAAAAGCTGACATGGTTCGGCCACGTCACCCGCCACAACACTCTGCCAAAAACAGTACTGCAGGGAACACTCGAAGGTGGCAAAAAGAGGGGAAGACAGAACAAGTCATGGATGGACAACATCAGAGAATGGATCAGGATGAATGACTCGGCACTACTGCACAGAGCCAAGGACCGAGATGGATGGAGGAGGCTTACCACGGCATCGTCTTTCCTGTCTCCTCCACCACCGCCAAGGTCACGGGACTGATGATGATGATGATTGTTATGGCTTTTAACCACTCTTCCGGCTGAAAATACTGTTTAAAAATATAACCCCCAAAAGTACAACTTTGCCTCTATTTTTTAACAAACTTTTTTTAGCTAATATATTGTCAATCCCACAGGCTATTCCTTTGTTAAGCTTTGATATTGCTTGTACTACTTCTGTTTCACAAATTTCTGTATTCAAAGTGTATTGATTTCTTTCCTGTAAATCAGCATTTACACAATTTCCTTCCATGTTTACTTCAAGGTTTTGAAATACATTTTTGAAGTGGTTACACCACTCATCACTACTACTAGAGTTGTTAATCACGACACGGTTTTCACATCCCATGCTTCTTACATCTTTCCAAAAGAGTGAAGAATTAGAAATGCTATATGCCAAAGATTGTGCGTTCCTTTTTTTATAACTTTGCTTTTTTGTCTTAGTAACCGTTCATGTAATTTCCTTTTCTCAACATAAATTAGTCTGTCCTCTTCATTTCTGTGTTTTTGGATATGGTTTAATTTTGACCTACTTTCTTTTTTTGCTACTTCACATTCATCATCAAACCATTCACATTTTCTAATGTTGTGCTGTGATGTCTTTTTAATTAACATGCATACAGGGTTCTTTTAAAGTTTTAAGAAATATATCTAAAGCCTCTTCTATATTGTTTTCTATAGTATTTTGTGGCCATTGTGAATATTTTCTACATGTCAGTACTGTTTAATGCCTTCAAAAAGTCATCTTTCTTAGTTTCATCCATACTAGTTTCTCATAAGAAATTGTCATTTTAGAATTCTCGTTGCATAAGTTATCTAAAATATTGTTAGTGGCTTTTATCTTCATACAAACAGGAAGATGGTCAAAACTCTGTTTAGTTTTCCACAACTAATGAAAGTATTTTAACAGACTTTACTAATTCTAAAGATGCAATGAAGTAATCAACTGTACTTGAACCTGAAGGTGCTATAAAAGTATAACTATCATCAAATTTTAAATCACAGAGCCCATTTAGAATAACACAATAAAACATATTACATTACTTAATTAACTGGTTACCGACTACATTTGTTTCAGAATCATGTGATTTCCTGGGAATTTGGAAATTAGAAAAAGTATGCAAATTGTCAAAATCATCAAAGTCAACCAACATTATAATTATAGTGAGCAGTTCGAGCACTGAGATCCCCTGTGAGTATAGATGAAAGTCATCATATAAACTTTGGAGCCCAAGTAAAAATTGCTCCAGATCTTCCATACCGTACACCCCTTGTTTGGTTTTCCAAAATGCATCACACAGAGGAATATATGTACAAATCAACATTGTATCATTGTACCCAACAAATCTTGGTGCAACTTTACAACAGTATTTTCAGTCTCAACCTCAATTTTTTCCACAAAAGTATCAAAGGATTTTCTGACTAACAGAATTATCCCTTCCAAACACCTTCCCTGATATGATAGGGTTTTTTGCTAAAGATGAGGAAATCAAAATCAGCTGCAACAAAAATTTATGTTAAGCAAATGATATCATATTTGAGCAAAAAGCTAATAAAATCTCTGTTGTCAATTTCAGGCAACAGATAATTTAACATTATAACTTAGAAAATAAATTTTAGAACTATTTACACATTGATCATACTGCACTGCCTCTAGCCTGGTGCTATCATTTGCAGATCTAGAAATATTCCTCTGCCACTGACATTGAAATTCTGTGGCCTGGCCGAGTCCCAATTTTGCCCTGACTGGACTACCCTCATTTTTTGCTTTTGTCTTTATCTGTGGGGTTGAATCTGTTAAAAGAGTCAGCGCTTTGGCTATAAGACTTTGCTGGCACTTTACGGCAGCTTTACTTACCAGTGACTTACTTGAGAAGCAGCACACCTGGGCTGCAGAGCCTGCTTTGAGTTCAGAGACTGTCTGGTCTGCCTGCCGCTCCGCTCTGTGGGTTCACTGGCTCCCCTGCAATAGTTGTATCATCTTTTTTGTGAATTCTTTTGTCAATGGGGCAAAATGTTATCCTGTTTATGACCGTCTTTACTTTCTACTTTGTTGTCAGTGTACTCGTCGATATCTGTCTTGTCAGTCTGTGATTCAGTCATGTCTGGTTCTGTCATCAAAGTTCTGATGTTCCCAGTTGTAATGTTATTGTCAGCTATTTCATTGTCTTTGTTTTCTCCTCTCTCTCATCTCTGACAACCGTGTCAGATTTTTCATCATTATTACTATTATTATTATTATTGTCATCATATTTACTTTTAACTCAAGAGAAGTGGCAGCGCGATACAGGTTATTCAATTAGGTCTGTAAACCAAAACAGTTTCAGATAACAATACATTACCTGCCAACAAAAGAATAAGCAATTCTAAATCACCATAAGAAACTGTAATGCCATGTTTTCCATTAGCAATAACTTCTGCAGCAATTTCATTGATGAAAAGAGAAAACAGCACATGGCTACACACATTACGTTGTTTTACACCATAAGTACAGTTAATACAATCTGTTAGTTGTGTACCACTTCTAACTCAACGTTTCACAATATCATACATGCTATGTATACATTTATATAATTTATCTTTTACACCATTTTTCAAATGTATAGGCCAAAACAGATGTCTATTTACAGTGTCAAAAGCCTTTTCAAAATCAGTAAAAGCTACATAGAGCTTTCGATTCAAAGATAACTGTTTGTGAACTAAGGCAAGAAGAGCAAACATATGATCAGTAGTACAATAACATTTCCTAAAACCAGCCTGATGGTCACCGGTGATATTATTACTTTCAACCCATTCCTATATTCTTTTGTTAATGATAGTACTAAATAGCTTGCTACTTATGTTACTGAGAGAAATACCCCTATAATTATTTGGATTATTGACATCACCCTTTTTAAACAATGGTAAAACAATGGATTCAGTCCAGCTCTTAGGATAGATACCCCTATCAAATAAAGCATTGAGAAATGTTACAAAAAACCTGATTGCTTGAATTCTTGCATATTTCACTAATAATGCCATCAGCCCAGGGGCCTTACCAGATTTCAATTTCCTCAGTGTATAAAGAACTTTTTTCTCTAGAAATTGGGCGATTGATATAGTCATCGTCCTCAGCTCGTCTTTTTACAAGTTGTAATATTAGACAGGGTGGGAGAGGGGGGGAGGGGAGAAGGAGGGTGTGTGAGTGTCAGGGGAGGAGGGTGTAGTTGGTAATGCATAGGAGAAGGAATTTCAGGGGATCAATGCATGCGAAATAAACAATAAAAAACAAAAAACAAACCCAAGCAAAATTTTAAAGTAAAACCACCTACTAACTTTTTGAACTACAGTAAACAACAGGAAAATGCAATTCTAACAATTTCTAACAAAATCAGTAATTCGAATGAAAAATGTAAATAAAATTTCAACGACTCAGTTTCACATGAAAAAAACCCAAATCTATCTTAATATACGTAACCCCCTCCCCTGCCCCCAAAATAACCCAAGAAGCAACCCCCTCCCCCCCCCCCCCCCCCCCCCCCCCCCCCCCCCCCCCCCCCCACCCAAAGAAAAAAGCTCAACTCTTAAAACAAGAGCAAGAAACACCCCAAAACACCCCAAAACCAAGTACAAACACAATATCTTTAGCCCTTGTGCCCCCTCCTATAAAACAAACAAGATAAACAATAGGAATGCAACAACCGTGAAACAGGAGACATATTGCAAAGAAAAAAGGATAATGATAATGTTTGAAGATTGAACAAGCAGCAACAACAACACAATTCTGGACTAGAGCGTCTTTAAAGTCCAAAGCAATCACAATAACAAACCTACTGGACTATGCATCAGCGATCTTAAGAAGTCATACATAAGTGACAGACTGTTAAATATTGCTGTTGGAGAGGATACCATCAAAACGGGAATGTGCCCTTTTCAACTGTGGCATGCCAATACATTATCTGTTTTTATATTATAATGTATATGCAAAAAGCATTTCCAGCATATTTTTGTCTTGAAGCAATTGATTGTGTGTGTGTGTGTGTGTGTGTGTGTGTGTGTGTGTGTGTCAGTTCCTGGACAGCTTTGACATGGTGGATGCCAGTCTGGAGGCGTTCACAGATGGCTGTCAGTTTGACCTCATCAGAGACATCAAGAACTACCACCTGGATGCTGATGGTAATCTGCCTCTTTCTTTTTTCCCCCTGTCGGTGTGTTTCCTTTCTCGTTGTTTTATTTAGCCCTCCCTTTCCCTGATAGACTGAGAGTATAAAAAAAAATTCTCGGCTTAAACATTAACGTTCACCATTAATGTAGCTGCATTATGTATCCACCACTGTAATTCTGACCTAGCCACAGGGGATAGTCTCATGCACCTGTCAACATCACCCCTGCTATCAGACAGTGCTCTCTGAATTGTGATAATGCAGAAGTCCAGATTTCATGAGTGCTGCATCTCAAAAACAAGACTCCAGACCAGCACTAGTGGAAGGGGAAAAACTGACCTTCTGCATTGTCCAGCTGTCACACAGCAGTTAGGAAGTGGCTCTGTCAACAGATAGCCTTCTTAAACACCACTGTGAACCTGCACCAAAAGCTTGGTCAGCTGTTGATGTCACCATAGGTTGCTGATGTCAGTTATTGATGGCGGCGCTTATTATCAGCTATAGATGTCAGCCAGTGTTGCCAACTATTGTTGTCAGCTAATGGCGTCAGCTGTTGTGTCAGCTTTTGATGACAGCATTGGTCGCTGACATCAGATATTGAAGTCATCTATTGATGTCTGCGCTTATTATCAGCTATTGTTGTCAGCTATTAGTGTAAGCTAGTGATATCCTCAATTGATTTCAGCTAATGAAGTCAGCTACTGATGTAAGTAATTGATGTCAGCTAAGTGACGTGGGTGCTATACTTTTTAAATGTTTCTGTTCTCTTCAGTCGTGAGAAGTTCTTAGCATAATCTGCATTTTTCATTAAAAGAAAATATGTTTGAAGTCGAAGTATGGCTGTCTATTTGAAGACGTATATAAAAACAGCCATCATCGCAAACTTCTCGTCCTGTGTGTACTTACGCTCTTACAGTCATTTCCAGGTGAGATGAGCCTAATGTCGGCGCCTATTATCAATTATTGTTGTCAGCTATTAGTGCCAGCTAGTGATATCAGCTATTGATGTCAGCTATTGTGACAGGTATTGATGTCAGCTATTGTGATACGTATTGATGTCAGCTATTGTGTCAGCTATTAGAGCTTAGTTTGGGTGACTTACATGGGTGATATCTCATGGTTTTCAACTGGAGAACGCACAGCAACATCAACAAGAAGATGCGAAGACAACCCGTCACGTCACGTCTTAACTCCAACACGTCCAACAGACAAACACGCCCCTCACGTCCGACAAACAAACACGACCCTCAACAGCTCCACTACAGTGAATGAATGACTCCTGCCAGTTTCTTTGTCCTAAAGGAAACCTAGTTCTTGGGAATCACGTGACCAACGTGTGTCCCACACAGTGCTTACGTCACGGGAGGTGCGTGAATGGCGCATGCGTGTGTGAGGAAGGCTACACAGGGTCCAGCTGTCAACTGGTCGCTGGAGTAGGGCCGAAACTTCTGAAAATCCTGAGGTGAGAATTATGAACTCTTCATTGTTGTTACATTATCTCATTTTTCATTGTTACTTGTATTATTGTTGTTGTTGTTGTCGGATAAACAGTATGACTGACTGACTTCTCTCTGAAATCTATGAGGAGTCCTGGGGGTGCTGCATTCACAATTGTTTAAACGTTAAATCCTGTTACGCTTTTCGAAAGACTAGGCCATTGTGTGCTTGCGGGAACAGATGACAGAATTTACAAAGCCGCATACACACGGGGACTGGATGTAAAAAAGCACGTAAGTGCTTATCCCATTATCCTCGATATAAAAGAATAAAATAAAACTAAATACATAGATTGTTTGGGTAGTGTGTTGTTGGCAAATTAAACTTGTGCTGCCTATTTACTGTAGGCATGACAAACTATAGTTTCATGTAACAATTTTAAAGTGACATTTTCAGGAATTTCATACAAGAAAAGGAAAGAGAAATTAAACAACTGGAACATAGACTTAGCTATGTAATATATTATTTCAATTCAGAGGAAAATCAGATGAATTTAATATTTAGAATGAATGTAGAGCGTAGAAAAAGGAGAAGCAGGAAGTATTTCATAAGAAAGATTCAGCGGAGATAGAATACACAGACATTTACTTTGAAGATCTTGCAGGAGCAGACATCAATCCCATTCACACCTCACAGTTCTATATATCTCAAACTACTGGTTTATTAAAGAAGGTGTCTACAATTTGTAAATCATTCAAACTATTATTATACAATTTATTATTTTTAAAATCGATAATGATAGGACTTGTATTATAGTCTTCATAAAAGTACCTGTAAGTAAGTAAAAAATCCTGTAATTTGAATTTTAGTAACACGCAATTGTTCCCCCTTCCAACAGTTCAAAACTGGACCTTATCAAATGGTTAGAGAGTCTGTAGGTAAACGAATCAGAAAAGAACATTTTGTTGTTGTATTGTTTTAACTCGTCAAACACACACACACACACACACACACACACACACACACACACACACACACACACACACACACACACATTGATGCATTTTCATGTGATATTTTGATACATGTGTATGTGATATCTTGATACATGTGTATGTGATGATTGTTTGATGCAGGTTTATGTTATGATATTTTGATGCATGTGTATATGACATATTTTGATGCATGAGTATGTCATGGTATTTTGATGTACGTGTATGTGATATATTTTGATGCATGTGCATGTGATTTCGATGTACGTGGATGTGATGGTATTTTAAATCATGTGTACGTGCATCTCTCCTAAGCTCCAGCCCTTGTGATGCTGGCAAAGAGGAGTGTAGAAAGATCTACATTGAGGCTGACGGCTTTGAAAACAGCGACCAGTTCCAATGCAGGATTCAACAAGACATGGTATGGTGTGCGTACATGTGGGCGTGCATGTGTGTGTGTGCGTGTGTGTGTGTGTGTGTGTGTTTGTGTTTGTGTGTGTGAGTGTCCAATAGTCCTCTGTTTGTGAATCAGTACACCTCTTTGCTTTAAAGCAGTTTTTAAGCTTAGAAGTACACCTAATGATCTTGTTTACAGCAAAACTAATATCCTCTCTCTGTTAATGCTGCTGTAATGCATTAGATATTGGATTAAGATTCTGCATATCGATGAGTCCAGGTACCTTTTAAGTCTTACTTTGATCTAGATTTCAAGGGGAAAAACACCTGGGCTTCACAAATACGTACCTGTTTATGTGAACTTGCCTTTGAGTTTGTTTGGAAATTGTAGAGTCTATCAACGTTTTCAGGCAAGATTGATTGACTGACATTGGCAGCAGTGGAGTGGCCATATACAAAGCAGCGAAAGATTTCAAATGTACAGACAGTTCATAGGTCCACATGATGTCAAACCTTATCTAAAGCTTGATATGGACATACATTTGAAAAGAATTATGTCTAAAATTAGACTTGGTGCATCTGACATAAAATGTTCATAAATTTAGAAATATAAAACATGATGATAATGACCGCAGGTTGCTATGCCCATTATGTAAGAAAACATTGGAAAACAAAGTTCATTCTGTGTTGTGCTGTCCAGCATTAGAAGATGTTAGACAGAACTACATTCAGGTAAAATAGACTAGACAGCCTAATGTATTTAGATTTTGTTTACTCATGGCATCTAGTCACTCTGAGATTGTGCGCAGCCTTGGTTTATATTTGTGTAAAGCCTTTAGAATAAGACATATCTTGGTTTCTTAAGTCAAATTTTTTGTAACTGATTTTTGTTGTGGTGGTTGTGGTCATACAATAACATTTTGGTTTTTGTGATTTTTCTTATTTTTCTCAATAAAATAATAAGCAGTTCGGCAACCCCCTTCATGTATGGGCCAATGGCCTTTTTGTGAATAAATCTTTCGAGTTCTCTCTCTCTCTCTCTCTCTCTCTCTCTCTTCTCTCTCTCTCTCTCTCTCTCTCTCTCTCTCTCTCTCTCATCTCTCTCTCTCTCTCTCTCTCTCACTCTCTCTCTCTCTCTCTCTCCTCTCTCTCTCTCTCTCTCTCTCTCTGTAATAATAGGTAACAGGAATGGGTTAAGAAAAACAACATTACAGGTGTGTTGTGTGTCTCTGTGTGTGTCTGTGTGAGCGTGCGTGCATTGTACTCTCCATCAGATCTGAAAACAGTCCTTTGAAGTGGGTGTATGGATGCCACTGATGGCGAAACAGGGTGGGTTTTGTCAGCTGTACGTGTCGTTGTTTGTTGGCATGCAGGGTAACGGCAGCTTGTCGACCAGTGTAGTGATGGAAAAAGCGGAGTTCATCACCAGCGGTCGTCTGGCTTGTCCTCTTCCTGATGCTCGCTTGAAGACAGGTCAGATCTGTCGAACAGTGTGTGTGTGGGTTTTTGGTGGTGTTGTTGTTTTTGTTTGTTTGGTTGGTTTGTTTTTTGTTGTTGTTTTTCTGTTCGGGGGGGGGGGGGGGGGGGGGGGGGGGGGGGGGGGGGGGGGGGGGTTGGTGGCCTCAGTTGCATGCAGGTCACGGAGCACCATCTTTTGGGGGGTTCTTTTCTCTTTTCCCCCTTTTTTTCCTCTTTTATTTTAATTTTGCTGGGACGGGATAGCTCAGTGGTCGGAGCACTCGCTTTCCCCCAGCCAAGTTAAGCAGCGTCGAGCGTGGTTACCAGTTGGATGGGTGACCGTTTGCGCGCCTTGGCTTCAGTACAGTTCCCCCAATTCACCCAGCTGTAAATGGGTACCTGCCCTCTTTAGGGTCAGGGAAGGTAAAGCAGCGAGGGAGAGGAGATGGGCGCCGCCCTCAATATGCTGGCCCTAGAGAAGTGAGGTCTCTGACGCCTCGCTCCCCTACGACCTTATAGGTTATGGGACTCCTTTACCTTTACCTCCTTTACCTATTTTAATTTTAAAGTGAGTACTTCACACGCCTCTGTGTGAGTGTGTAGGTGTGTGCGTGCGTACGTACGTACGTGCGTGTGCGCTTGTGTGTTTATGTGTGTGTGTGTGTGTGTGTGTGTGTGTGTGTGTGTGTGTGTATGTGTGTGTGTGTGTGTGTGTGTGTGTGTGTGTATGTGTGTGTGTGGGTGTGTGTGTGTGTGTGTATGTGTGGGTGTGTGTGTGTGTGGGTGGGTGGGTGGGTGAGTGTTTTCTCTGTGTGTGTGTGTGTGTGTGTGTGTGTGTGAGTGTGTGTGTGTGGGTGTGTGTCTGTGTGTGAGAGTGTTTCTGTGTGTGTGTGTGTGTATGTGTGTGTGTGTGTGTGTGTGTGTATGTGTGTGTGTGTTTCTGTGTGTGTGAGTGTTTCTGTGTGAGTGTGTGTGTTGTGTGTGTGTGTGTGTGAGTGTTTCTGTGTGTGTGTGTGAGTGTGTTTCTGTGTGTGTGTGTGTGTGTGTATGTATGTATGTGTGTGTGTTTCTGTGTGTGTGTGTGTGTGTGCTTCTGTGTGTGTGTGTGTGTATGTGTGCGTGGTGTGTGTGGTGTGCGCGTGTGTGTTTGTGCGTGTGTGTGTTTCTGTGTGTGTGTGTTTTCTGTGTGTGTGTGTGTGTTTCTATGTATGTGTTGTGTGTGTGTGTTGTGTGTGTTGTGTGAGGTGTGGTGTTGTCTTCTGGTGTGTGTGTTTTGGTGTGTGTGTGTGTGTGGAGTGTGTGGGAGTGGTGTGGTTTCTGTGCGCTGTGTGTTATGTATGTGGTGTGTGTTTGTGTGTGTGGCAGTGCGTGGCGCTTGTGTGTGTGTGTGTGTGTGATGTGTGGTGTGTGTGTGTGTGTATACAGGGTGTTTCTGTGTGTGTTGTGTTTCTGTGTGTGTGTTTCTGTGTGAGGGTGCGTGCGTGCGTGTGCGCTTGTGTGTTTATGTATGTGTGTTTGTTGTGTGGTGTGTGTAGCTTGTGTTTTGTATTGTATGTGTGTGTGTGTTTTTTTTATTTTTTTTTCTTTTGATTCGGATAAGAAAGGCACTATGTGCTTTTTAGGCATAGTCCGTGTGTATGCGGTTTGTAATGTCATCTGTTCATCCGGACACAGGGCCTACTCTTCCGAAAGCGGAAGGATTACGTTGCGCAATGTTCTGCATGCGTTCGACCGACCTCGTTTATGTCTCTCGAAGGACTTGTGTGTGTTATGTGTGTGTGTGTGTTCGGTGATGTGGTGTGTGTGTGTATGTTGTGCGTGTGAGGTGTGGTGTGTGTGTAGTTGTGTGTGGTGTGTGTTGCTGCGTTGTGCGTCAGTGCGTGCGTGCGTGCGTGCGTGCGGCGTGGTAGGTGCGTGACGTGCCCTTGTGTAGTGTGTAGTGGTGTGTAGTGTCGGGGAGGGGGGTGGGTAGTACGTATATGTGGCCTAGTATGGTATCCTACACCCCCACTATACTTAATCTATGTATCTTATATCATCTTTAGTCTCATCTATATCTATTACATATTGTAAGTGACTACATATACATACTTATTCATGCACGCACTACACTACACACTATGCACATTTATATATTATAGTATTGTTTGTGATTGTTAGTTATGTGATAGTATGTTGTGTGTGATTTCAATAGAACTACACTGTGTGTCGACAGATGAGAAGGCATGGCATGTAGAAGTAAGTATAAGTGATGTACATGACTTGATACACAACACACCTAGTGCACATCTATTTGTTCTCTATATAGCGGTCTCTTATATAGCATACACTCAGTTATAAGTCAGTTGTGAAGTGTAGTCATAAACCGAAAACAACAAACAAAAACGTGACAAACTCAAAAAAGTTGTATATCGGCCTATATGGTGTGTTGTATCTGTTGTGTCGATGTAGTGTGTGAGTGTAGTGTGTGTGTGATTGCGAGTGCGTGCATAGTGTGCGGTGATGAGTGTTGTGTGTGTGTGTGTGTGATCACGCAATTTTTGCTGTTTAGCATCAATGCAATGGAATTGTGGTTGGTGAAAATTGAATATTCGATGCATCGATTTACGTTTGTGATATTGCAAACAAACATGAATTAATTCAATAACACTAACCGTATTAACTACTGCGAATAATATAGAGTAGAGAGTAGAGATAAGAGAGAGAGAGTAGATAGATGAGAGATAGAGATGAGAGAGAGAGTCGACTTTCACGAAAACCACTCCAATAGAAGAGTGTCAACAGTGCCATGCCGAGCTCTTGCAGTTTCTGGAATTGTTCCTGCCGCTTAATGCAAGTATTTGGCGTTTTTCTCTTCAATTTGATGCTAATGTCGTCCGGGACTTTCATTCTCAGCGATAGACTTTGCTTTTGGGGGTTCGCTGACCTCCCTGATAATTTCTACCTTTGTTTGGGTACATGCTTTATTCTCGCTCGCATGCAGTGCCATTGCTTTCTGGAAGAATTTTCTGGATGACTCTCGTACAACGAGCTACTTCTATCTTCGGTCTTATCTCGAGGAGGTCGTGTCGGAACAAGCATGTGTTCTTACAGCGTGGTCTGTTTACTGAATAATCTGACTTCTGAAATTAATTCCACTTTCGTTCTTTTCTCGAGGAGTCGTGTGGGACTTGCAGTCTGTCATTAGCTGTTCTCTTATCGGGGTTCTCTTTATCGAGTTTTAATAAGTATCACAAAGACACTTTGCAGACTGCTTTTGTGTTCCTGTAGCGAGGTTCTTATATCAGAGGTCCTTATAAGGGGGTCATGTAGATAGATATTGATATGATTAAATATCGATTAGATTCGATAGAGTAGGATTGATAGAATAGACGATTGTAGAAATGAGATCGATATAATTGGTCGTATATGCTATACATCAGTGATGATGATAGGTAAGATAGATAATGGTGATATTTCGATGATCATCGATAATACATAGGATAGATAAATTTATGTTGTGTGGGTGTGTGTGTGTTTGGGTTGTGCGTGCGTGCGTGATGTATGCTAATCGGCGTGGCTACGTGGCTAGTGAAGACTATGCGTTGCTGTACTATGATGGCAGCGTTATTACGAGTTCATCCGTCATGATCATTTGATTCCTCTGCCAAAGTATAGATATCGCTTGTTCGTAGATTTTTCTTGCTTGCTCTCTCTCTCTCTGTCTCTCTGTGTCTCTTCTCTCTCTCTGCTGTCATATCTGCCTGTCTCTCATCCCTCTCTCTCTTCTGTCTGTCTCTGTCTGTCTGCTGTCTCTCTTTCTCTCTGTGAGAGTATGTATTGGGTATTATAGAGTATCTACGGCGGGGATTGGATGAAAATAAGGCATGAGTGCTTATTCATATCCTCGAAAAAAAGAATTTGTCATTGTCAAAAAAAAAATTTGTCAATTTCTCTCTCTCTCTTGTCTCTCTGTCTCTTCTTTCTTTCTTGTCTTCTCTCTTGTCTCTCTGTGTCTGTCTCTGTTCTGTCACTCTCATCTCTATTTCTTGTCCTCTCTTTGTCTCTGTATCTTTCTCTTGTCTCTCTCTCTTGAATGATAATTCTTGCATTTGATGATCTTTCTTGCTTTTTGACTTCTGTTTGTTCAATGGTTATTTGTTTTCACTTTTTCCCATAGCTGGTGTAAGAAGCTCTGCTTATCAATTACCTCTTAATCTTCGGTTCGAGAGTCTTCTCTCTCTCTCTCTCTCTCTCTCTCTCTCTCTCTCTCTCTCTCTCTCCTCTTCTTCTCTGCTTTCTTATTCTTCTCTTCATTCTCTCTCCCTCTCCATCTATTATTTCATTTTTTCTCCGTGTGTGTCACAGTCGGATGCCTGCCTGATCAACAGTCTGTGTTACCGTGATGGTGACGTCAACCCAAATGACGCAGTGCAAACCTGCAACTCGTCACGCGCCACGTGGAAGTGGTCAGGTGAGGACTCATCGTTAGTTTTGTGGCATTGTATTGTATTGTATTGTATAGAGGGACGGGGTAGCTCAGTGGTCGGAGCACTCGCTTTACCCCCAGCCAAGTTAAGCAGCGTCGAGCGTGGTTACCAGTTGGATGGGTGACCGTTTGCGCGCCTTGGCTTCAGTACAGTTCCCCAGTTCACCCAGCTGTAAATGGGTACCTGTCCTCTTTAGGGTCAGGGAAGGTAAAGCAGCGAGGGAAAGGAGATGGGCGCCGCCCTCAATATGCTGGCCCTAGAGAAGTGAGGTCTCTGACGCCTCGCTCCCCCTACGACCTTATAGGTTATGGGACACCTTTACCTTTACTTTTATTGTATTGTATGTTAGTCCATCGTTTTCGACGATGACCTCCAAAACAGCAGAGGAGGCAGCTGCTGTTTCGGAAATTGGGCAGAAATTTGATGATAGTGGAGATGCCTTGCCCACAGTACATCCCCATTCTCTCGGCCAAGTGGGCATAAGGACAGTCAGTGTTGGAGATGTTCTCCAAAGGCCAACAGCCCCCAGGGCTGCAGCACATAAGGACTGTGCAAGTCAAGCCTCCTAGTCAGAGAGTCATAGTCGATCACTAAAGACTAAGCTGTAAAGTGGAATTCCATGAGTGGGAAAAAAAGCCACTGGTGTATGACTTTGCTGTTGCCCCCAGCGTCAATGGTTTTATCAAGAACTGTGATAAAGCCCAGGCGCTGACGGACTCAAAACTAGACAGGGAGCAGCATCACAAAGAAAGCAACATAACATTGGGGACAAAGATGAAAGGAAGGAAAGCCTCTTCATGTCGGTGCCTTCTTCTTCTTCTTCTTCTTCTTCTTTTTCTTCAAAATTCTTTTTCTTCTTTTACTTCTTCTTCTTTTTATTCTCTCTCTTCTATTTCTTCTTCGTCGCAATTCTTCTTCTCTTCGCAATTCTTTTTCTTCTTCTTCTATTCTTTCAATTTATTGGCAATTCTTCTATTCTTCTTCTTCTTGTTCTCTTCTTCTTCGCATTTTTCTTCTTTTCTACTTCTTTTCTTTGCAATTTTTGGCATTCTTCGCATTTTTTAAACATAATCTTCTTTGTCTCTTCTACTTCTTCGAATTTTTGCAATTCTTAATTCTTGTCTTGTTGTTGATTATTGTTGGTGTGTGTGTATGTGGTGGTGTTTTTTGTTGTCGTCGTCTCGTAGTCATCATCATCATTCTTCAACCATGTCTTCATTCGTCACAATTTGTTACAGTCATTTATTGATGTCTAATCCTTATCGAGTTCTTTATTTATATATCATTATTATTATTTATATTTTATATTATTATATATATATTAATTCATATCTTAATATATTCTTGGTTTTTGCTTGTTACAATTTCAATCCTTTCCCTCCGGAGGTGTCTTGACAGGCGTGACGAACATCTACTGCTCTTCATGGCTCATCTCCAGGACGTCGTCTTTGAGTCACCTGCACTGATGGACAGCTTGCGGGCACACATTTGCCCACGACGTCCATGCACCATGCACCATCTGACTCCCTTCACACAGGCAGTGAGTTGTTGGTGGATTGGGGGGGGTTAGAGGATTAAAATGCACTCCTTAGGTGGATTAAGGCTTCTGACATGTCTTTCCTTCGTACAAGTCTTTGGGGCAAATCTTGTTCCCTCATGAACGTTGAAGAGTCATTAACTTGGGCAACGATTACTTGCCTTCTCTACTTCTTGAAAATCTTTATGTATTCTCTTTATCGGGGATTATGGATAGCATCCATGGCTTTTACCATGAATCCTGTGTATGCAGTTTGTGGATTTTGTCAACTTTTCCCACGGCACACAGTGCCTACTCTTACGCCAAAGCGGAACAGGATTAAGTGTGCGCAAGTGTTCTGCCAGGGGCTGGTTTATAGGTCCATCAATGACTTTGGCAAGCAGACTGGTTAAGGTCTTAAGAAGCTATCACGTGAGTCTTGAGAGTCTTTGAAGTGCGAATGTTTGACGTTGGGACACCGCTGAAACTTTTCGAGAGGATTAGGTTGTCATTAAGGCTTGCATTAGGGGTGCATTTACTTGACGACAGGGCTTCTTATTGCTTCAGCAAAATTTTAGTATTTTTTAATCGTGTTATTGAAAAAAGTAGTATGGCTTAACTTTCTTTCCCCTGTGTCTTGAACAAAGTCTTATGTAATGTCAAATCAAACCTTTAATCATCCATGAAGGCAATTACGTTGAACTTGACGTTTTAACTCGAAGTACTGGTAAATTGACTCATCTTTATTTGTAAGGACTTTGGGCGAAGTTGAGATTTGGAAGGGTATTTGGCGTCAGTTGACTGATGCTTCAACATCGGGATTTGGGGCAAGGTTACTAGAATTCTTTGTTCTGAGGAGTATTTAGAAAAGTTAGGTTTCTGTAGCTTCTTGAGGAGTCTTTGAAGCCAGGTAACTGATTTCTTTGCTTCTGACGAGTTTTTGAAGCACAAGTAAATTTTTCTAAGTTCTTGAGGAGTCTCTACAGGGTTATGTTTCTTTAGCTTCTTGACGAGTCTTGGGAAGTTAGGTTCCTTTTAGCTCTGAGCCTGAAGCAAGTGGTTCCTTTAGCTTTTGAGGTCTTGAGACAAAGTTAGGTTCTTTTAGCTTTTGAGGATTTTGAAGAAAGTGTAGGTTCCTTATTCTTCTTGAGAGTCTTTGAAGCAAATTAGGTTCCTTAAGCTCTGAGAGTCTTGAAGCAAAGTAATTATTCATAGCTTTGAGATCATCCGAATCAAGGTTATGATTCGTTTGCTTCTTGACGAGTTTTGAAGCAAAGGTATGATTTCTTAGTTTGAGGTAGATTTGACAGTTAGTCCTTTAGCTTCTTGAGGAGTCTTTGAAGCAAAGGTAATTGATTTCTATAGCTTCTTGAGGAGTCTCTGAATCAAGGGTTATTGATTTCTTTAGCTTCTTGACGAGTCTTTGAAGCAAAGGTAATTGATTTCTTTAGCTTCTTGAGGAGTCTTTGAGACAAAGTTAGGTTCCTTTAGCTTCTTGAGGAGTCTTTGAAGCAAAGGTAATTGATTTCTTTAGCTTCTTGAGGAGTCTTTGAAGCAAAGGTTATTGATTTCTTTAGCTTCTTGAGGAGTCTTTGAAGCAAGGGTTATTGATTTCTTTAGCTTCTTGACGAGTCTTTGAAGCAAAGGTTATTGATTTCTTTAGCTTCTTGAGGAGTCTTTGAGACAAAGTTAGGTTCCTTTAGCTTCTTGAGGAGTCTTCGAAGCAAAGGTTATTGATTTCTTTAGCTTCTTGAGGAGTCTTTGAAGGAAAGGTAATTGATTTCTTTAGGCAAAGGTAATTGATTTCTTTAGCTTCTTGAGGAGTCTTTGAAGGAAAGGTAATTGATTTCTTTAGCTTCTTGAGGAGTCTTTGAAGGAAAGTAATTGATTTCTTTAGCTTCTTGAGGAGTCTTTGAAGGAAAGGTAATTGATTTCTTTAGGCAAAGGTAATTGATTTCTTAGGCAAAGGTAGTTGATTTCTATAGCTTCTTGAGGAGTCTCTGAAGCAAAGGTAATTGATTTCTTTAACTTCATGACGAGTCTATGAGACGTAGTCAATCTATTTTTAACTTTGCGAGGAGTCTTCGAAGCAAAGCTGAACTATTTTTAACATCTCGAGGAGTCTTTACCGCGAAATAAATCTCTTTTAACTTCTTAAGGAGTCTTTGATGCAAAGGCAATCTGTTTTTAGCTTCCTAATGAGTTTTTGAGGCGAAGATAATTGATTTCTTTAACTTTAGGCGCTTCTTTAAGGAAAGTCATTTGCTTTGTGTAACTTCTTGAGGGGTCTTTAAGACGAAGTTAAATTATTCCTATAACTTCTTAGCAAAGACAATAACTGTATTTAAGTTCCCGAGGAGTCTTTAAGACAAGTTGAATGATTTCTATAACTTTTAGGCGAAGATAATAACTTTTAACTTTTTAAAGGATCTTTGAGGGAAAGTTAAATGGATTTCTTTAACTTCCAGAGGAGTCCTTGAGCAGTAATTAGGAAGGAAGGAAGGTGACAGGATGGTTAAGACGTTTGCCTGCAGAATACTTTCCATGCCTATGTCTGCAAAGCCCAGGAGCATGGCTACCATCCCAATGTACTCACACACATTAGACAATAGTGATAGAGGAAGCTGAAGAGTGGTATAAAACATGGACCAAGCTCCCAAGAAAGACACCACCATTTCAAAGGAGACTGGAACACAAAGATTAGCCCTGATGCATTATATTGTTGCATTACATTGTTACATTACATCATTATATTGTTACACTACATTCCATTGCCACATCGCTTTATTACATTCCATTCCATTTTACATTCCATTCCAATGTTACACTCTATCCCGTTGTTACATTACATTGTTACATAACTTTATTACATTACATTATTACATTACATTATTTATTGTTACACTGCATTCCATTGCCACATCGCATTATTACATTACATTCCAATGTCACACTACATCCCCGCTGTTACATAACTTTATTACATTACATTATTTATTGTTACACTACATTCCATTGCCACATCGCATTATTCCATTCCATTTGACATGCCATTCCAATGTTACACTATATCCACATTACATTGTTACATAACTTTATTATATTACATTGTTACATAGCATTATGTTACATTGCTACATAACTTACATTACATTCTCTTGTTTTCAGCTGACGTGCCTTGTGCGAGCATTCTACTTTAGGGAGTCTGTTCAGAGTGACTTTGTAACCAGTAACCCCACAGCAGTACAATAGAGGTAACGCCGCCATTCACCCTCTCTGTCTTGTGTCTTGCTCTGTGTGTGTACATTTCTATGTACAGTGTTGTCATGTACTGATGTGTCTGTTGCTCTTGTGTACATCTCTATGTACAGTGTTGTCATGTACTGATGTGTCTGTTGCTCTGTGTGTGTACAGTGTTGTCATGTACTGATGTGTCTGCTACAGTGTTGTCATGTACTGATGTGTCTGTTGCTCTGTGTGTGTACAGTGTTGTCATGTACTGATGTGTCTGTTGCTCTTGTGTACATATCTATGTACAGTGTTGTCATGTACTGATGTGTCTGTTGCTCTGTGTGTGTACAGTGTTGTCATGTACTGATGTGTCTGTTGCTCTGTGTGTGTACATCTCTATGTACAGTGTTGTCATGTACTGATGTGTCTGTTGCTCTGTGTGTACATCTCTATGTACAGTGTTGTCATGTACTGATGTGTCTGTTGCTCTGTGTGTGTACATCTCTATGTACAGTGTTGTCATGTGTCTGTTGCTCTGTGTGTACATTTCTATGTACAATGTTGTCATGTACTGATGTGTCTGTTGCTCTGTGTGTACATTTCTATGTACAATGTTGTCATGTACTGATGTGTCTGTTGCTCTGTGTGTGTACATTTCTATGTACATGTTGTCATGTACTGATGTGTCTGTTGCTCTGTGTGTACATTTCTATGTACAGTGTTGTCATGTACTGATGTGTCTGTTGCTCTGTGTGTACATTTCTATGTACAATGTTGTCATGTACTGATGTGTCTGTTGCTCTGTGTGTGTACAACATTTCCATGGACTGATGTGTCTCAGTTTTTAACGGATTGCTTGTGCTTCTGTCTATTCTTTAAGTTAATATATTAAAGTTATATTAGACGAGTGAGGGAATGGGGGTGTGCGTGGGTGTCTTTCTCTGTACTCTCTTCTCATCTACTCTCTCTCTCTCTCCTGCTCTGTTTCTCTCTCTATATATATTTTATATTAATGATTGTCATTATATATGTTTAATTATTATTATCTATTTATATATTTCTTATTCACGCACATTTATGATATTTTATTATATATTTTGTTTATTTTATTAATATAATATATCATAATAATCTATCTTCTTTTATATCTATATCTATATACGCACTCATATATATATTCTATCTATTTATATATATATATCTCTGTGTGTGTGTGACGGGCGGTAATTAGCTTATCTCCCATGCCATGCGATCAGAGTGACGCGTGTTACTATTTTGGGACACACCTTCAAATTATGCGGCGCTCTGTTTCCTTGGGTATTAGTTGAAAACCATCCCTTACATACACTTTTCCTGGCGGAAACGTGGAGAATTTGCGCAGCCTCTTTTCAGAAGCCCCCATCCTCTCTATGCTGTCGTAGCTGACAAGTAGTATAGAGTTGGTGCAGATCAAATGTCTACTCTCTGTTATATTATGTGAGAGAGAGTGTGGGAATATGTTTTGTGTGTGCGCGCGTTTGTTTTCCAAGTGTGCATGCATCTGTCCCTGTGAGTGCGTCCGTGCGTGCGCATATTTTCACAATTTCTAGCTTAAACATACAGCATTAAAGTAACACATTAGGAAGTGTTGTTCTTAGATGTGAGACTTTTTGTCTTTTTTTATATTGCAGGTGCAAGGAAGACCATGATGGATATACCATTTGTTTTTGACTTTAAGTGGTAAAAACCGTTAATGTTCGTCCGACACCTTTTTTACAAATAAAATTTATCTATTTGTTCGGTAACCAAACAATAGGTCATCAACATACATTTCCTCTATCTGCCTAAATCTTTAAAGAGAGAGATCATTTAAATAATGAAAGAAGAAGCCTTAAATAGTTACTCACACTTAATTTCTTCCTCTACCTTTTTCTCTATCAGATGTTTGTTGTTCTTTTTTATCGTTGTTATTATACATAATTTTCGCGAAAACTTTCTTATCACTTCTGTTTCGCATACTGATCGGTATCAAATAAATTACTGTGGGTCAGAGTAAATTTGGGAATATACAGACCGGATTGCCAATGAATACATCAGTTTTCTCTGTGTGTGTGTGATGTGTGTTTATCTGTTTGGTAACCAAACAATAGGTCATCAAAATACATTTTCGTTATCTTCCTAAATCTTTAAGAGAGATCATTTACATAATGATGAAGAAGCCTTAAGTAGTTAGTCACACTTAATTTCTTCCTCTACTATTGTGTATGTGTTGTTTGTGTATTGTTTGTTTGTTTGTGTGTGTGTGTGTGTGTGTGTGTGTGTGTGTGGTGAAGTGTAATTGAGTGGTTAACATCGCATACAGAAGGAAACGGTGCATACACGCACAAGCGTGTGCAAACACACACACACACACACACACACTCCAAAGTCTCGCAATTGAGCCATTCATGTATGTTCAGCACAATCATATTTCATACATACACATTTATTGAAGCCTTAAAGTGCAACATTGAAGCAATAACAGCGTTGCACAAAAATAGAAATAACATATTTGAAAAATCACAATTTAGTTTTTGTAGCGTGCGCGCGTGCGAGCGCGCGCTCCTGCGCACGCGCTCACACACGCGCGCACACACACACACACACAGGGATAGCCTGGTGGTTAGAGTGATGCGCATTGCGCTCGTGATCTGCTGAATCAGGTTCAATTCTTGTTCAAGAGGATTTTTCTTCTGGAGTTAACATCAGTGCCGACTCCACTCTCCCCAAAAGTCCTTCAGATGAGACTATAAACCGAGGTCCCGAGTGCGAATGCACGCAGAACATCTTGCGCACATGTTAAAACCCGTTCCTCTTTTCGGAAGAGCAGGCCATTGTGTGCCGATTGGAACAGATAATTGACATTACTGCATACACACGGGCACATGAGTGCTTATTCCATTACCGTATCCTCGAAAAATAAGAAAAAAATAAACAATAGATAAACACACACCCACACGCGGGCGCGCGCGCACACCGCACGCAGCACACACACACACACACAACACACCTCTCTCTCTCTCTCTCTCTCTCCATCTCTCTCTCTCACTCTCTACACACACACACACTCTCTCTCTCACACATTCTATTTATTCTTTTCTTTCTTTTATATCGAGGATAATGGAATAAGCACTCATGTGCTTTTTACATCTGCCCGGTGTATGCGTTTTGTCAATTCGTCACTGTTCCACCGGCACACAATGGCCTACTCTTCGAAAACGGACAGGATTTAACGATGCGAATTTCTGGTGCGTTCGCCACGGCCTGGTTATTCTATCCAGGACTTTTGGGGAGAGTGGAGTTTGCACTGATGTTAACTCCAGGGGAAAATATCCCCTTGAACGGGAATCGAACCCAGGTCGTCAGATTGCCAGCGCAATATTCTAACCACTAGGCTATCCCGTCCCCCTTCGCGGTCACACACACACACACACGCACACGCACACACGCACAGATTCACGCTTTTCGGTGTATTAATGCACGTTTGACAGTCAATTTGTAGACATAAGCCTATTTATGTACACACTATACAAAACTGTTACGTACCTTATCGCACAACATGCAAGAAACGAGGGACACTTTGTAAAAAAATCATTATCGTACACGCGTACGCACTCACACACACGCGCGCGCGCGCGCGCGCGGGCGCCTCTATACAACATCGATGTATGACATTTTTCAACATTACATTACCTGGCAAGGCCACATTGAGCCTCATCCTTCTTATTGCTTTATCACAGGAAAAAGCAGCAGTGATACATACATTCGTTCACTGCTGCATCTCCATTGCAATTCAGTCAACATCGATATATCTCCTTTCACCTTGACTGACTTACTGTCTGACTTGACTAACTGACTGACTGGGCTGACTGACAGAATTCACAAATCCGCATACACACGGGGACTGGATGTAAAAAAAGCACATAAATGCTTATTCCATTATCCTCGGTATACAAAAATAAATTTTAAAAAAAACTTCTCCCTGTAAGGTGAGCACGGTGGAGCCCACCCCCTCTCCAGACATAAGGGTGCATGCTGAGTAGGTTTGTGCCATCCATCCATCCCACTAATTCTCCTTTTCTACAAAAGGGCAGGTGGGGTTTTAATGTGCGCGCAAGATGCTGTGTGTCGTTTGCGCACACGGGGGGGCCCTGTTTCTAGTCTCTTTGGAAGGATTTTCGGGGGAGTGCAGTCCGTACTGATGTTCACTAAATCCTGATCTTGGGCCGTCAGATCCTAAGCGCAGCTCTGTGACCATTAGTCTGTGCTGTGCTGTACCCCATCTGTGTTGCTGTCGCTGTCTTCCTTCACTGTGTGAAGACAGCCCACATGGCTGTCTTCCTTCACTGTGTGAAGACAGCCCACATGGCTGTCTCCCTTCACTGTGTGAAGACAGCCCACAGCCCACATGGCTGTCTGCCTTTTCTGTGTGAAGACAGCCCGCAGCCCGCATGGCTGTCTTCCTTCACTGTGTGAAGACAGCCCACATGGCTGTCTTCCTTCACTGTGTGAAGACAGCCCACATGGCTGTCTCCCTTCACTGTGTGAAGACAGCCCACGTGGCTGTCTTCCTTTACTGTGTGAAGACAGCCCACAGCCCACATGGCTGTCTTTCTTTGACCCTAACCACCAGCATTGTCACTCTTATTCATTCACTCATGCAGCCAAGACCTACTTTAAAACGTTGTTATGGATTGCAATGTCATCTTCATATCGCTGTCAGCCTTAACATCTTATTCTATCTAACCCGCACTTTCCTTGAAAAGAGAAAAGAAATTCTTTTGAAGTCGGAGTGTGGCTGCCTATATGGAGAGGTACTTCAAAATAGTCATACACATAACTTCTTGTCCAACAATTATATCTTTATGCTCTCACATGATTTCCAGGTGAGATGTGTGAGACAGAGTGCATGATCCTATTTTTCTGCTTGACCCCTAAAGAAAACCTCGGGAATGCCAAACAGCAGCAACAATGGCAGCAGCAGCAGCAACAATTTTTGCAGCAGCACAACAGCAACAACGATTGCAGCAGCAAAACAACAATGACTGCAGTAGCAACAACAGCAACGCCCATGACTACAGCAGCAACACAGTAACAACAATGACTGCTGCAGCAGCAACAGCAACAACAATGACTGCAGTAGCAACAACAGCAACAACAGCAACAACAATGACTACAGCAGCAACAACAATGACTGCAGCAGCAGCAACAATGACTGCAGCAGCAACAACAACAACAATGGCAGCAGCATGGGTCCTTTCATTTCTTTTTGTCCTTTCATTTCTTTTTCATTGCTTTTGTAACGCCAACTTTCCTTTAACAGGTGCTGCCTACCCTCCTGTCACTAATTCCATCTCTATCCATTCCCTTATGTCACATCACTGATTCCATCTATATCCGTTCCCCAACATCACATCACTGTTTCCATCTCTATCCGTTCCCTGACGTCACATCACTGTTTCTATCTCTATCCGTTCCCTGACCACACATAAATGATTTCATCTCTATCCCTTCCCTGATATAACTGATTTCATCTCTATCCGTTCCCTGGAAAAACATCACTGATTTCATCTCTATCCGTTCCCTGACGTCGCACCACTGGTTTCATCTCTATCCGTTCCCTGACGTGACATCACTGATTTCATCTGAGCGCTTTGATTTGTTGCTTTACAAGATTCAGCGCTGTATAATTTCCATACATTATTATTATTATTCATCTCTATTCCGTTCCCTGACATCACATCACTAATTTCATCCCTATCCGTTCCCTGAAATAACTTATTTCATTTCTATCCGTTACCTGGAAAAACATCACTGATTTCATCTCTTCATTCCATGACGTCACATCACTGATTTCATCTCTATCTGTTCCCTGACGTCACATCACTTATTCCACCTCTATCTGTTCCCTGACGTCACATCACTGATTTCATCTCTATCTGTTCCCTGACGTCACATCACTGATTTCATCCCTACCTGTTCCCCGACGTCACATCACTGATTTCATCTCTATCTGTTCCCTGACGTCACATCACTGATTTCATCTCTATCTGTTCCCTGACGTCACATCACTCATTCCACCTCTATCTGTTCCCTGACGTCACATCACTGATTTCATCTCTATTCGTTCCCTGACATCACATCACAACAATGACTCCAGCAGCAGCAGCAACAATGACTGCAGCGGCAACAACAGCAACAGCAATGACTGCAGTATCAACAACAACAATGACTGCAGCAACAATAACAACAACAGCAATGGTAGCAGCACTAACAAAAACAGCAGTGATTGCAGCATCAACATCAACAACAACAGCATCAACAACAAGATCAACAAAATTGATATATTTTTCACGAGTATCCTTTTCAATACTTATTCTCGTCCTGACTCTAACCTGTTTAATGTCTATTTTTGTTGATTTCTCTTTTCGTCGTGGGTGAGTTGAGGTGTTAATCCACGTCGCTAGTCCACTCACTGATTCATCTCTTACGTTCTTGAGTCAAATCACGATTTAACTCGGGACGGACGCACCTGATTCCAATCATCGTTCCTTGGGCGATCATATTCATCTTGATCTTCACACACTGATTTCATGCCTATCAGTCCCTGATCGTCAAGACCATGGATCATGATGTCCAGACCATCATGGATTGATCCCCAGTCCCTGAGTAGCATCAGCCAATTTATGTATCCATGAAAAACCACTGATATTCCATCTCAGCCTGACTAACTGATTTATCTATCAGTCCTTGATAATAAATGCATCCAGCCCTGATCATATCATGATCCATCTCTCGTTCTGAATCCATCACAACATCACATGATTGCAGCATCACAACAGCAACTGAATGATGCATCAACAACAACTGACTGCAGCATCAATAAAAACACAGCACTGGTATGAGCATCAAAACACTGATGTGATCCATCACAACCATGATATAGCATCAGACCAACAGAGATCACACAAATTGATTGTATATTCAACACTTATAAAAACACTGTGTGCATCAACCCTAGTTATAATGGTCATCTTGATTGTTGCATTTTGGGAGCGATGGAGGTTGGAGATAACAATGCACGATATGTCCCATCCTACTCCTGATATGCGTATCAAACCACTGATTATCCATCACTGGACCAGCTGTGTCGATAGCGCATCACAGATACTTGATCTTCAACCCTGATATGATGCATCAGACCACTGATGTCTGCATCAGACCACTGATATATGCTCACTGATATATGCATCAGACCACTGATATGATGCATCATAGACACTGATAAGATCCACCACAGACCACTGATATGATGCAACACAGACCACTGATGTGATGCATCAGACCACTGATATGATGCAACACACACCACTGATATGATGCATCATAGACCACTGATATGATGCAACACAGACCACTGATGTGATCCATCCAGACCACTGATATGATGCATCACAGACCACTGATATGATGCATCACAGATCACTGATATGCATCAGACCACTGATATGATGCATCACAGACCACTGATATGATCCATCACAGACCACTGATATTATGCATCAGACCACTGATAAGATCCATCACAGACCACTGATATGATCTCACTGATATGATGCATTACAGACCACTGATATGATGCATCAAGACCACTGATAGATCCACCACAGACCAATGATAAGATCCACCACAGACCACTGATAAGATCCATCAGACCACTGATATCTATGCTTGAAATTCGGGCTGCACTGTGAAAGGGCAGTGTACAACGGCACCCCCTTTCACGTGGACTGCAGATTGAGATAATAAGATGAATACTGGTTTTCCTGCAGAATCTGCCAGGATTTTGTTTTACTCAGTTGTGTGTTTCACTTTGTGTCTTTCTTCTGATTGCTAAATGCATACTGCAGCTCCAAGTGTCACGTAGGATTTACCGTCTCCTTTGAAACACTAGCACCCACATCAGTATTCTTAGTCGCTAATGGATCGAAGTAGAAGAGTGTGTAGCATCACGCGGCAATGCCTACCAGTAAGGTAGTCACATGTGGACTTCAGGCGTGGGGTCTAAACACAATTCCAGGGTAGAAGCGTGTTTCTTGAGCAAGAAATGTTCCCCGCTCTCACCGGCACAAATGGCCTACTCTACCGAAATGCAGAACGGGCTTTAACGTGCGCGCGCGCGTTTTGATGATGATGATGATGATAATGATATATGGAATTTATATAGCGCTGAATCTTGTAAAAACAAACAAATCGAAGCGCACGACCTCGGTTTGTAGTCTCATCTGAACGATTTTGTAGAGGGAGATTGAGGGCACTTGAAAGAACCCACGTCAACAACAAAAATGACTGTGTCCCTTGCAAGCATTCTCTAGAGAAAGGTGACCTTGTGGGGAAGCAAGTACATTCGCAAACAGGAAATTTCAGATAAACAATAAAACGATGGCGCTGCACTTATGGCAACGCACTCAACCCAGCAAAAGAGAGAGAGAGAGAGAGAGAGAGAGAGAGAGAGAGAGAGAGAGAGAGAGAGAGAGAGAGAGAGAGAGCAGCTCGATTTGTTTACGTACACACAGAAATCTGCCGCGGTTGAAATGGGATTTTCAAACCTTCCAGGACATTGTTTATGTACACACAGAAATCTGCGATAGTTGAAATGGGATTTTCAAACCTTCCAGGACATTGTTGATGTACACACAGAAATCTGACGTAGTTGAAATGGGATTTTCAAACCTTCCAGGACATTGTTGATGTACACACACAGAAATCTGCCGTGGATGAAATGGGATTTTTGAAACCTTCCAGAACATTGTTGATGCACACACAGAAATCTGCCGTAGTTGAAATGGGATTTTCAAACCTTCCAGGACATTGTTGATGTACACACAGAAATCTGCCGTAGTTTAAAATGGGATTTTCAAACCTTCCAGGACATTGTTGATGTACACACACAGAAATCTGCCGTAGTTGAAATGGGATTTTTCAAACCTTCCAGGACATTGTTGATGTACACACAGAAATCTGCCGTGGTTGAAAATAATGGGATTTTCAAACCTTCCAGAACTTGTGCACCCACCATAACATCCCCAATAAAAGGATCAACTTCCGCATTTTGATTCACACACAGAATCGTGCCGTTGGCAGGGTAGGCTTTCTCTAACCTCGACATGTTTGGTCTCCACGATGTGCCGAGTTGAAGGGATTTTCGCAAATCTGCCAGGACCCTAGTGATGTGATCACCAATCGGCCGGGTTGAAAATTATGGGTTGTCAATTCCGACTTCGTGCATCCACTTTATAACCTGCCCGCAGACATAAGGACTCAATCTAATACTCAAAATCCTACTCAAGACTTGCGTTAGCGCATATTCTCTCTGAAGGATCAAGCCTGCATTCCTACTCTCTCACATGTGCACGTAATGAAGATACCCCAATGTTGAACAACGATTTTCACAAACGTGGGCTCCGCAAGCTTATGGAATATTTGATGGTGCAAGTATTTGTTTTCAATGCCAATCTTGCAGCGGCCTGACAGCAGGGTGAATAAACGTATTAGATATGAAAAGAAATCTTAGTTTGGAATAATTATTGAGGCTATTTGCAAAGACAAATAGGTTTCAAACCTATCTTGCCAGTAAGCATATGGATAATCCAATAAGTTTAACAAACAGATATTACAAACTGTATGAAAATTATGAAATAAAGATAAAAAAAAGAACATACATGAAGTCCGATAACTTTATTGAAGGTAGTAGGGTGATGAGCGAGGCTGGTCAGATAACTCTACCATTCATTGCCTAGGGGGGCGCGAGAGCTATATATTGTTAAAAAAAAGTATGGCAGAGCGGGCGCCCTCATTGCGCCCATCTCCTCTCCCTCGCTGCTTTACCTTCCCTGACCCTAAAGAGGGCAGGTACCCATTTACAGCTGGGTGAACTGTACTGAAGCCAAGGCGCGCAAACGGTCACTCCATAATAATAATTAATGTGGAATTTTTATAGCGCTAAATCTTGCAAGAAAACCAATCAAAGCGCTTTCATTCATCCTACTCATTCACATGCAGCCAGTTACAATTAATAGGATTTTTTTTTTACAAGTTCGAATGTATACAAAAACCGTCGAACGTTTGTTGAAGAGCTGTGAAAACCGAATGCTACGCTACATGACAAAGACCAAATGGGAAGACAGGATCACGAATGAAGAACTATGGAGAATGGGCAAAGTTGATGATCTGAAGTCTGTAGCTAGTAGCAATAGACTGCGCTGGTTTGGGCATCTTCAACGGAAAGCAGACCACCACATCATAAAAAGAGCAATGAACTTCGTAGTGGATGGAAAGAGATCAAAGGGAGACCTAGAAAGACCTGCCTGTATTGCAGATGATCTTAGAGAAAGGGACATAAATAAAGAGGAAGCTCAAAACAGAGAGAGAGAGGGATGGAGAAGGCTCATCAATGTCAAACCTCCCCTGGGAGAAACATGACAAAAAAGGAAGAAGGAAGTTCAAATGTATACACACACGCTCGCGCACACACAGCACACCCACACACACACAAAGGTTTACTCCCCGGCAGGGTGATGGGGTTTTGGCTGTTGGGGGCAGGGACAAAAATGAAACGGAACAAGAGGGGAGAATTTGAATTAAATTTGAATTAAATGAGAATTTGAAGTAAATGTGTCTTGAGGCCGGTTTTAAAAGCGTCATAACTAGGCTTTTGGCAAAGGGAGAGAGGGAGGTCATTCCAGATCAATGGACCAGATGTGATGATAATAATAATAATAATAATATATAGATTTTTTATAAGCGCTAAATCTTTGTAAAACAAACAAATCGAAGCGCTTGCACTCAATTCATTTAAACGCATGCAACTTGCCTCAAATAACATAAGATATTTTTAATGTATGTACACACACACACACACACACACACACACACACACACACACACTTAGGTGGTGATGAGAAAAGTAGGAACAGATATGAGGGGAAAGTGTCAGGTAGGAAATAAGTGCGTTTTGAGGCTGGATTTGAAGGTGTCAAGTGAAAGCTTTTGGCGAAGTGAAAGAGGGAGATCATTCCAGGTGGATGGACCAGAAACAGAGAAAAAGCGACGGCCAACAGTGGTTTGTTTGAATCTGGGTGTTCGAAAGCGCAAAGTATCTGTGGCTGAGCGAAGGGAACGGGATGGAGTGTACAGAAGACAGGAGTACAGTACAGTTTAGTACAGTACAGTTTAGTGCAGTACAGTACAGTTTAGTACAGTACAGTACAAAAAGGACAAACTCACAAGCAAAGAGATACATGTGAACACAAAATACTTGCAAAGCACGCGTGCGCTCACACACAGTGTCTAATATCCATTTAGTGAAGAGACGTAAAACGAAATCGAAAACACACACACGAACACACACACGCTAGCACGCACACATACATACAAACACACACACGTGCGCACGCTCGGACTCACACACACACGCGCGCGCGCACGAATTAAGAACTGTAGTCCATTGGCTTCTTTTGGAGTTCAAAGGCTATAAAGTAATAATGTAAGAGAGTATTGATCCACATGTTAACATGTATTTATTCATTCTTTTTTTTTTTAATTCTTTTTATTTCGAGGATAATGAAATAAGCATTCATGTGCCTTTTTCATCCAGTCCCTGTGTGTATGCAGTTTTCTAAATTTTGTCATCCGTTCCCACCGGCACACAATGGCCTACTCTTCCGAAAAGGGGAACTGGTTTTAACGTGTGCGCAAGATGTTCTGTGTGCGGGGACCTCGGTTAATAGTCTCCTCAGAAGGACTTTTAGGGAGAGAAGAGTGGGCACTATTGTTGACATTGACCTTGAATGATGACTAAAATACTAAGTACCACTGACTGGTAAACTGAATAGCAATACAATTTCGCTGCCTGGCCGAGTGTGATCAATTTTCCCAACTGAAACACTGTCCTCCCCACAAATGACAACCATTGCAAAACTAACATTGATCTGAAACCCTCTTTTAGAACAAACTGATTTCAAAGTTTTCAAATTTAGTACATTCCATAATGAAATAAAACTCGCCTCTAATCATACCCATGTTGCCACTGCAACAATGACATAACTCTGGAAGGATACTGTTTATCAGTTTCCATTTGCAATTTGGGATCACATGCCTCTGTTAAGGTCATTTTGTAGCTTGCGCGCGCACACACACACACACACACACACACACACACACACACACACACACTCACTCACTCATGTGTGTGTGTATAGGCCTACATGTGACAATAACTGCTACTTATCCATACCTCGGGGCCCTCTGACTCGCACTGCTAGTTGCCCGGCCCCTGCACCGTGAGTTTCCACCAGGAATATGGATTCGAAGCTGTACAGCACCACCATCCTCGATGCCTGGCCCGAAGACACGCACCTTACTGGCATCTGGAGGTTCTCCAATCCGCAGAACAAAGGGGCTTCCTGCACAAGTAATGTTCTGTCCTTCCTAACACTGATGCTTTTGTGTGTGTTGAAACAGAAGTAAGGTCTACCTATACCAAACTGGAGGCTTTCTTCAGTAACATTTTATGACATGCAATGGTTTGTTTGTTAATGACCAATGGGAGAGAAAGAGAAAGGAAGGGATGAGGGGAAAGGGGCTGAGAGAGAGAGAGAGAGAGAGAGAGAGAGAGAGCAACTGAATTTTACATTCATTGCATAACTATGCTGCAGAAAACTGTGTGCGAAATAAATAGTGTTTTAACAGATGATGAGAATTAATCTTTGAATGCACTTTTTGAAATACATGTGTATGAGATATATATATGTGTTTGTGTGTGTTAAAACACCACTGTCAACAAGAACACACACACAAATACACGTTTTTATATGTTAATATAACACCACCAAAAAGAACACCCCCCCCCCACACACACACACTGACGGACTGTACCGCACGTGACACATCATATTGCCCGCACACGTGTTTTTCCGCCATTGGGGGTTGAACACACAGGGTTAATGGTGAGTTTTCCTTCTGCTTACCCCCACTTTGCCCCTGCGTGGTAGAGAAATCGCGTTACTCCCTGCCAAAGCACAGACCGGGTTGATAATATCATGTGTTGGTTGAGCGGTTTCATGCGATCCATAATTCATTGTGTGTTCATTATTAAAGCTAAGTTTTGGGGAAATCTGTCAACTGACAAGGATAAAGAAAACAAAGGAAAGAAGACATTAAACCCAGGCATGTTTGAATTCCTTTTTATTTCTTTATCTATTCTTTTAAAAATATGTGTTACATCGAGGATAATGAATAAACTTATTATTTTTACATCAGTCCCGTGTGTATGCGGTTTTGGAATCTGATCCTTTCCACCAGCACACAAGGGCCCTACCTTAAACGAAAAGCGGAAAGGATTTACGTTGGCGCAAATGTTCTCGTGCTTCGCACACGGGACCTCGGTTTATAGTCTCATGAAGACTTTTGGGAGAGTGAGTCGCACTGATGTAACCCCAGGGAAAATACCTCTTGAACGGAATCAAAAAAAGGTTAGAATTGCGAGCGCAATGTTCAAAACAACTAGGACTAACCCTCCCTTCAAGAATGTGCACAAAGTTTTAAAAAAGAGACCTTCTGTCAAATCTGTTCACAAGATGCGCTAGTTGAAACAGAGCATGGTCATCTGTGATTGTCAGATAGCTAACCATTATCAAAAACACACTGCTAAATACAAAACTATAATTTCTCTGCATACATATTACTAACATCCTCCCGTGAAAAAACAATCTAATATCCACCAAAATCTATCCCAAAACTTTATTCAAATGAATAAAGATAGAAGACTTACCCATTTTATGACATCAAGAAGTTTATAATGCAATTAAACAACCCTCATAACCACAACACACACACAAAACACACAACACACACACTCAACACACTTTTAACTACGATTTATCAACAGAAGCTATCTCTTACACAATAATACAGTATCCAAAAAATTTTAAAAACAGCAAACAATTTTGGCTGAATGATACACAGGGCACTATTCGCCAAACAAATGTCGACGAAGTCTTTCGGATGAGACAAAAACGAACCCCGTGTGAGAAACGCATAGAACATCTGCCACCATTAAATCCTGTTCCGCTTTTCCAAAGAGTAGGACATTGTGTGCCGTGGGAACAGATGACACAATTTACAAAACCGCGAACACACGGGGACTTGATGTAAAATAGCACGTGAGTGCTTATTCCATTGTCCTCGATATAAAAGAATAAATAAAATAAATAAACACACACACACACACTTTTAGCATTGTATTTACACAGAACAGTCTTCTCATACACATATAAACAGTTAAAAAATTTTCAAAAAAGCAAAACATTTTTGGCTCACTGATACACAGGGGCACTCTTCGCCAAACCAAAGTGAAGTTGAGCCATTGTCATGCTAGTTACTGGTCCCGCCTCTTTGTTCCACAAACACTCGGACTTCACTCGGCAATGCCGCCTCGCAAATCCCTCGCAGTCACCTTCACCTGCTGAACGTCACTTTCGAGGTCACCGGACCTTTGGGGGCACCACGGAACCAAGATATTGTCCCAAACAGTTACAGCAGGAACCACCTTCAAGGGGATTAACAGAAATAAAAGACATGGTTTTGATGCAGTCTTGCTGATATGCATCATATTTTACAAATTAACTCACTCAGACCACATATTAAGATGTAATAATATGCAAGCAAACCCCCCACCCCCCCCCCTTCTCTAACTTTTATTGTATTTGCTTAAGTATAGTTGTTTCGTATCCTGAAAAGGACACGTACTTAATATTTTCAATATTTATTGGGCTTTCGGCTTTACTTGAGTTTTAACGAATGCCCTATTTCATATCATTATTGTTAACGGTGTAACAACTATTGAACCACTTTTACAATGGTAAGAAGTTTACTTATGACTTATAATTGTGGGTATTCCCTGAGGATTTTCTGATTGTTGTTTGTTAGGGGGGGGGGTTGGTTTTTCCTTCTTATGTTGGATTATTCTTTATGTCTTTTGTTTGTGTTTTATTGATGAGGGGGATTAGTTTTAATTTGTTGTTTTTAAAAGACTATTCCCTTTTTCTTACTGTGTGAGAGCATGTATGGGTTATTATACATGTTCCCTATGGCGGACTAAATGTATAATAAGCACATCGATGCTAATATCCGAATAAAAGAATTTGTCATTGTCATTGTCTTACACACCACACATACCTCATAGGTCAGTGTAGACATATTACCGTCAACTTGATGGAAGTGACTCAACTGCAGAAAATTTGTGAACACCTTTCGTTCACTTTACCTGGCCTGCAACTCAACAATCAATTTCTTTCTTACGTGATCATTTGAAAGATAAATGACACATAAACATTTCAAAATATACTTTACTTACATTTATGGATGATGTAAGAGGTTTAATAACTTTCGTGCTTCAATAAACTGATAGTCAGAACAAACAAGTATGAAAGAAATAAAATAAAGAAAAACAGTAAAGTCGATACTATGCATTGTGCGCAAGTATTTTTTAAGTGCACTTTTGTTTTGTGCAAGTGGCCAATATAACTACAATTTATAAAAAAATTAAGTGAAGATTAAAGCATCACCCCAATTACGTACCTGGGTCACAGTTGTTTAAGGACACAAATTGAACTACCGCAATCACAAGTTGGATGACCTGTTCCTCATCACCCCTGGGTGTGATTGGCTAAACCATAGGATGCTCCTCCCAATGTAATGGTAAAGGCAAACAACTTCCACTTTGCCAAGTCAGGTTAGGGACCTGATGACTTAAACTCCAATTGACTAAGATGGTTGGGTTTGGTAAGATATTACCCATTTTTGTATTGGAAATGTACTAAACTTGATTTTACCAGTCGGTAAACTTATGAAGAAACGTAGAAGTACACAGAAAGTAACACCAAAGAAGATAATAGATAAATAATAAAGGAAGTGGTTATTAGATTGGTAACTTATGGCAGAATAAGGTGTAGGAGGAAGTTTAACTAATAAAAGAATAGGATGCCCTTCAAGGAATGACCCTCAGATTTACAGGGTGTTTCAAATGAATTAATTCTTAACTCACAAGTTTCTATGTTTGCCAAAGAGATAAACAGGATTCGTTTCAGAATACTTTAACAACCAATCTAGAACTCAGACATAACTAGGAGAATACTGAACTCCAGTAGCAGAGAAGTTCATTAAAGAAGAGAGAATCTTTGCCGACATGGACATTCTGGGTGTCAGTGGGCCTCAAAAGAAAAGAACAAATCTTAAAAGTATAGTTTAATTTTGGAACATTTATTGAGACTGTTGAGTACTAGTGAAGATATTCATACACGTGTAAAATAATTGATGCAATAACACTATGAAATAACCACAAACATTATAATGATAAATCTCTTTGTCAGAGGAGAGGGAACATTAATGCTGTGGGTCTCTAGTTGAGTAGAGAGATAATAGTGTGGAGGCTAAAGCCCAGTATGCTATGACTGGTAGATACACAGATCATAGGAAAATTGAATTTGCTCATGTCCTTACATCCTCCACACAGGACATGAGAAACCTGCGCCCAGCACTGCCAGTTCGTAGCCTAGACCCTACTGACAAAAAACGTGTTATCATATCGCCCTCACTGTGACTTACAACCCATCACTACAGGAATTGGGAAGAAAATATAGTTCAGCTACCATTTTTGGTTTCTTTTGAATTTGTTTAAAACTGATTATTTAAATCACAAATGTTTGATTTGGTATTGTAGAGGTGAAATATGTGTATTGGATTAAGTGTTTTGAGAAAAAAAGTAGAGATCACTTGCTGATTACTCTTGTCCAGGAATTGTGATGGATCATCAAAATGAAAAATCCACACAAGCTGCACTGTGAAAGGAATATCTCCAGATATTTTGACAACAATTCAAAATCTTTCTAGAAGAATGGATAATTTTGAATGAAGTGCAACGCACTCCAGGAATAAAAATATGAGCGCTGACTCAGACAAAGAACCCCTTGTGAAAACAAAAGAAAAAGAATGAAGGCAGGCAGGATTCAGAGACCGTTACTGACAGGGTTTCTGATGAGGGGGCAGAAGAGCTGAAAAAAACATGGCAGAACCTAAGAGGGATGTAGATAAAAGAAGACATTTCATCGAAAATGGCATCATCCTTTGATGCATAAAGAAAAAGGTCACTTATGAAAAACTGGCAAGTGCTTGAGTCCAAATTTGAGATCTAGACTAGACAGGAAACATGAGGAAAACTTACACAAGTACTATTCAAAACTGTTCTTAACGGTGTTCCCAAACAAACAGGAAGTTTTTCCGTCTCAAGAAAGACAGATGTCAAGATGAAACACAAAAAAACCTAGTTCAAAAGCTGCATCGATAACAGCTTTGCACATAACAGACATTGAAGTAAAAAGATATACATTCAGGCAGAGATCAGTAAATAAAATGAATGAACCAGATGCATATACCTTCATCACCACCTAAGGTAATCAACATGACTGTCCAGAAAAGAAAGCAAACACCGACCTAGACCTACCCATAACTCAGTAATGCACGCATGTTGCAAAACACCAGAACATACTGTACGGTGACAGTTTCATAAGATAAAAGAAGTACAAAGAGTTCAAAAACTTCAGAACATGCAAGTGCCAAACAAAAAGAAGAAAAACATAGCAGATAACAAACAACTCTTTTTAGCAACAAAAAGGGAGACAAGGGGACAGTAATCAAGGTATTTTGAAGAGGGGTCAGAAAAACAGCCATCGGTGAACTCGATCCGACTAGAAACCGCCCTCCTTCTGGAAAAAAAATGTTAGTGAATTAAAGTGCATAACCCCTCGTGTGGCTTTATTTAAAGCCAACATGATAAATTTACAGCAGGAAGATTAAGGTAAATGTCAGGAAATGTATTACTTGAACCTGATGTACTTGAAACATTGAAGGAAATTTAAAATACATTTTGATGATTTTCCAGAAGATATCAAGCAAAATCCCAAAGTCCTTTAACAAGTATGAAAGTTATGCTATTGAGCTCTGAATAGAAATACTTGTTGAAAAGGGGAAAGAATCTTTTGCAAGAAAGGACAAATTGTATTAAACTATCTTTGTGTAAAGTATTTTGAAGAAAGCACTAATGAAAAGGTGAATATAAGAAAATTAAGATGGAAAATACATAATTTGAACTAGGTCACAAAATTGTTATTTTGCCATCAATGATTCCGAGAGACCATAAGTCACAGCAGCAAGAGACACTTTCATAAAACCCAAATTCAGATGGAGAGGAAAACCGTACTGTTTCAGGCACACACATGGGACTCAGTCCGATTCCCAGAAACCATTCACAAAACTATGAAAACCTGTCCTAGCATGTTATATGATATGGTCACCCAGATAAATTTCATTAAGATGATAGTTAATTGTAGGAAAAGACCTGAACATGAAGTTGTACAGGTGTGACAGATACATTAAAATTATAGACTATCTAGAAATTATATACAATAAAAATTCAGTTAACGAACAATAAAACCCGGCAATAATAAACTCATAACATATCCTAAATGTACGAACACAAACCTGTGACAAAGAATTATTAACAGAAAAGTGTTACCAAAAATCTGGCACCTTATGCACAATCATTTCTCAATGGGCCTACCTACACACAAACCAAATACAAAACTAAGTAAGAACTATAACCGTACATAAGAAAACCTGAAATCAATCCCACAGTTACAAAGGTCATCAAGATCAATCCCATATTATATGAACAAACCTCATAAGACTGATTGTACAACCAAACAAACAAAGTGTGAAAAAACAAAAGACATAACTTCTGCAACTACGATTTTAAATTTCAGAAAATGCAATAAACAGTCTATACAAACACAGGTTAGTATATAAAAACAGTTACACAATCATAACGTCAATTATCTCAGCAATCCAATGTTTAAAACAGATACATATGTCACCCAACATCCTGAAGATCGTAATAAAACTATACAGTCAAACACACCTTAATTCTTTCTGAATTTAGAAACACTCATTCTCTATCGAAGCAGCTCAACAAAACTGCATCCTTAATAACATAAACAGAACATATAGATGAAAGATCAACAACACAAACCTCATGTCTATCTAACATAAAAAAACTACATTAAAAGAAACAAAACTCGAAGCATGCAAAAAAATCATGAAATCAAAACAGTACCTGCATCTCTACCTGATACAGCAAACAGAAAACTGATTTCTAATAATCCAAGAGTCATGGATATGTGGTCTTCGCAGGTGTCTTAACCAGAAAACAAAAGATAGCAAAAATAGTGACAAGAAGGAAACATTAAAAGAACAATGGGGGAGGTGAATGAAAAGAACACAAAAACAACAGGACAACACGAAAAAAATAAATTATATATCACCGAAAGAATTTAAATAAACAATCGAAACAAAAAACACTACATGATAATTTCACATTTAAAAAGTAACAAAAAAACTCCTATTCATATTAAAAAAATCTTGACTAACCAGAATTGACAGAAGACATCCAACATAGAAACATATAAACAATATAAGGCATAATAAAAATGTAGTAAACCTAAATAAAAAAGCAACACAAAAAAAACTGAGAAACATGAGTTGAAGATCATAGCGGTATCTTTCCAATTGAAACAAGAAGAAATACAAAAACAGAAAATAACGATACCAAAGCTTACTTATTATTGAAGAAATTTGCTGACCTGCAAAACGATGTACAAAGAAATATTGAAATAACAAATGTATAATGTAAACCACATTGTATAGAACAAGATTCACAGAAAGTCCGAATTGAAATGGTTAAAACACGTAATAACACTGTTTCATATAAACACGAATATGGGAAAGAAGCTATAAAACGAGATAAAGACAACTACTTCATCTTTCCTGATGAACAACAACTGCATCTTTACATTTGCTAACGACACTCTCTTCTTCTTACTAAAACCAAGCCAGCACTTGCCTTCATCCTCAACGATAGACACAGACAGACTGCTCACTCACCTGATGCAGTGAACAGGACGCATCTAGCAGATGTCAGCCAACGAGACGCTCATACCCTATTCTACCTCTGGATCACAAACATGCTTACTTCTTACTGATAATACAGAGCACTGCATTGCATCTAGTGACAGTAACAAACCACCTGATCCTTGTGCTTGAACATCAATGGATGCTGGGACATGGTGTTAGTAACATTTTGATCACCTACAGTTGATTTGACTGGTCTGGAACTGGACAAACTTATTTAGGCAAAGCTATGCATTTACATTTTACAAAGTTTGTTGGGAGTGAAGAGGCAATTGGAGCCCAAGTTTACTGACATGGAATCGCAGGATGTGAAGGTAATTGGAAACGAGAAAGAAGTTAAGATAAAAAATAAAATAGCTTGGCTCCATGGAATTCGGGCATGTTTTAGAAGGAGTAAATAGAAACTTATAGTAATCTGTTAACAAGCATCTTTTTCTGATCTACCAGAATCTGGAAAACCAATTTTCCCATTCAGGAAAGGAACCCACCAAGAAATTAAGATTCATTTATCTGTTATAACCGTATGATATAAAATAAGTCTCAGCTTTCAAAAACTGAAATAATTTGCAAAAAAACTCGTTTTAGAAAGATCATCAGATATCATATCACAGTATGTTGCAATTATCATATAGCTACTTAAGAAACAAAAATTCGTTCTGATCAACAGGACTGTACATAGAATCAATTAAAGTTTCGACTAGGGACTGCAAAAGGGAATGGACTTCTATTGAAAAATACAAGTACTCATGTAAGTCAGATTGAAGGGGATGAGTACAGCAGCAACTTGTTCAAGGCTAAAACCGGAAACCAGCTCGCATGTTCAACCAGGTAAAGATTAAACGAATACTGGCAAGCTTACCTGATAACTAGAATATCAAGCAATGTTTTACGACAACATGTTTTAATATCAGGACTGTTTGCAGGGTTTCCCAAAACCAGTTAAATGTTCGCTAATCAATCAAAAAGCTAGTTTGCATGTAAATCTTGATAAATCGAATATCGTCGAATTCAGAAATGTGGGTATGGCTAGGAAAGAGGTTTGGTTTTACAAGGGAAATGAAATAACTATCGTAAATTTCTATAAATACCTGGACTTATTCCTTTCAACTAGAGCAGTACGTGAACTCTCATGTAAAGCAAGAAAAGGAGTAATTAGCATCTTCAAAAGTCTATGGAAACTGGGAGACTTTTCAACCGAGATATTTGTCAAACTGTTTCACTCACAAATTAAACCGAATCTATTGAATGGAGCAGAAATATGGGGCCATTTCAACAAAAAAGCAGTGGAGAATGTCCACAATTTGGTCTTAAAAAATGTCATGTAAGCCCTGAACTCACAATGACATGGTTTACAGTGAAAGGGACGTTACCATTACATATTTATAGTTATGTATGTACAATCCGATATTTGGCTGAGCTGACCGAACTAAAGAATCCAGACTCCAACGAAAGGCCTACAACTGCGTTTGTTCTTCATAATGATGGTAAATGTGTAGGGTATCACCATATTGATATGTTATACAGACGTTTCGGTTGTATGGGAAAGCCAAGGGGTCATTCATCATAAAGCTTTCTTAAGCCAGCTTAAGCAAACAGACTAATCGATGTTCTTACAAAAGTGATGAACATTAACAATAGCACTAGATACGCGTGTATTACATTTAGATAATCTGATCTATGGAAAGTACTTTCCTTGTCGTTTAGTACCTGTTTCTTGATCGTTTAGTTCGGCTAATACTTAGCCCGCACAGAAAACGCTACACAGCCGCTTCTGAGCAAGATCTTCAGTGTTCATTTTGTCATAGTGCTATAGAAACAGAAATGCACTTTCTATTTCACTGCAGTTTTCTCAGTGACTTAAGACTGAAATTCATCCCGAAAAACTATAGTATGTATCCTTCGCTAACTTGATTTCAAAGATTAATGCAAGATGACACTTGTGTCCATGATCTTGGCAGATATGTTTATCATGCCAACAAACGCCGCTAATGTCATTACGAAGCCCATTGTTGATTCCTTTGATTTACTGTTGTTTCCTTAAAATTCCATACATTGTTATTATTTTAAAATATGTTTGTTCTACTGTAATGCCTTATTCAACACATCCAGTCATTCCTGTTTGCCCACATATTTGTAACGGTTGTATGGCCTATACAATTAAATTCTTGAGTCTTCTCTCTCTCTCTTCTCTCTCTCTCTCTCTCTCTCTCTCCAGTCATATAAACAGCTCTGCAAGCGCATGCCAAGTTTCCCAGTACCATCTCGACTCACCCAGGTCCAGCCCCCTCCTCCCCCCCTGCCCTCACCAAACTGGCCAGGGACAGTGCACGGGCGCCTCTGCCCTGACCTGACCCGCCTGACCTGCTGGCGTTGACCGGCCGAAAGGGGGCCCCATGCAGTAGCCCAGCGCGGGAGCTCCAGGGCAGCTTCTGACCAGTACAGGGGGTCAGGTAGCTCGCCGGCAACACACGACTCTTTACAGCACAGGTAGCGGGCAGTTCACAACTTGAATCAAGAGCAACATCTGGAAATGGGAGACATCGGCAGAAAAACCAAAGCATCCTTTTCAAGAGCCTTGTTTTGTCAGTTCTTCTCTACGGAAGGTGAGACCTGGAAATTACGAAGGAGAAGAAGAGAAACTAGACAGTTATCCAAACCATGTCTGAGGAGGATCTCAACCGTGGCAAGAACACATTTCCAACAAGACAGTCTGGAAATGCAGGAGCAAAAAAAAATCGCCAGGAGTTAGAAGACGGAGATGGACTGGATTGAATTTCCTAAGAAAGCAGGAGTGACGACTGTTTCTGTGCCCTCGGATGGCACCTGAAGGGAGCAGGAAAGGGGAGCCCAACCAACATGGCGACGAATGGTAGAAGTAGAACGGAACAGCGCAGGCTGGAGCACGTGGAACGCCGCACGACGCACAGCTGCAGACCGGAACCAGTGGAGGAATGATGTTCAAGCCTTGTGTGCCTCCTGGCACAGAGAGAATTGAGGTTAAGGTAAGGAAGGATAGCCTCGTGGTTAGTGCGTTTCGCATTGCGCTCGTCATCTGCTGACCCGGGTTTGAATCCCGTTCAAGGGGATTTTTTCGTTAGTGCCGACTCCATTCCCACCAAAAGTCCTTCGGATGAGACTATAAACCGAGGTCCCGTGTGCGAATGCATTCAGAACATCTTCCGCACACGATAAAATCTGTTCCACTTCTCAGAAGAGTAGCCCATTGTGTGCCCCTGGGAACGGATGACAAAATTTAAGCGCTTCGATTTGTTTGTTTTACAAGATTCAGCGCTATATAAATTCCATGTATTATTATTATATGTTAAAAAAAACACCCGCGTGAGTGTTGATTTTGTTATCCCGAAATGAAAAATAAGAAAGCCTGTGTGTATCAGGGGAGAGGGGGTGAGTAGGTGAGTGGGTGGATGGATTGGAAACAATGGGAGGGAGGGAGATGGAGGGAGAGGGAGCGTTAGGAAGTGTGTGTAGGAGAGAGAGACAGAGACAGAGACGACAGACAGAGCCACAGAGAAAGTGAGAGGGTGAAGGAGAGCAGACCTTCACAGAGAGGAACGAGAGGAGAGAGAGAGGAGCAGGAGAGAGAGAGAGACGCTTTGACAATTTATTGTCATTGCCCAATGTGGCCTATTGACAAGGGGGGATTTCACGACTTCTTTTGTAAATACAAATAATACAAGAAAATCACATGATGCATTTAACGTATGACAAACCAAAAAACAACAAACCAAAGAGCTCTCTATAAAGGATACGATTTAAGCTTCTGACACTAATCAGTTTCAAACTGAACACAAATTAATAGCAAGGTATGCCAAGGAACCAATAAGCAATAACTAAAAAATAAAAAGAACATTCAGAATGTATATTAGACCATCCAATGAAATGTAATGTGGAATTTCAAATAAATATTCTTGTGGAGATACAGTTAATTACAAATGTTTTGTAGGTGTCACAAATGCTGGAGTTTACATATTAACATACTTACTTTAGTTAGTCACAAATGTTAAACTAATTGGAAATGACTGTAATGTCGTAATAGTGCTTCAGCAAAAAACTTGCAACCATTTGATCACAATATCAAATCAGACAACAGAACGAAAGATAGAAAAAATACTTGCTTCAAAGCTTTAGATTAGAAAAACCACAGTTTTCAGTATGGAAAAACATATGTTTTTGAACACAATGAACAGGAAATGCACTTCATCATACTGAATATGACCACATAGGGTATGGGAACCGTTGGACGTCTTGTTGGACCACTTTTATTTGCATTGAAACGAGAGAGAGAGAGAGTGGGAGAGAGAGCAGAGAGAGAGAGAGGAGAGATGAGAGAGAGAGAGAGAGTGAGAACTCTCTGAACTTTAACAGGGTTAATATGTACACTAGCTTAGACCACAAGACATGGAGTTGGGTAGGGCGGAAGACAATTGATGTCGTGCCAAGTTCAAGGTAAAAAAACCCCCCAAATTTCTTGTGGAGCATTATCACAAGTGGCCCTATCAGGAACAGGTTGGAACGTGATTAAACACATAGTATCTGCATCAATACTGTTGGTAACTTACTAAAAATCACTTTGTCAAAAGTGCAATATTTCATTTCAAGATAAAACGCAACATATGTGAAATAATCTTTTTATGCACATCATGAACTTCAATAATATTTTGAAACAACTTCTTCCTTCTTTTAATGTAGTGAAAAATGTATCTGACAGGTAATGAGTGTGCTCTTTATTTGGTGGTTTGATTAAATCTGGTAGTGGTATATCAATACACTCAGTTAAGAACTTTTCCCTCAAATCAGAGTGCATTGAGCATTCTAGCAAAAATTGTACTTCATTTTCAATTTTTGTTTTACAAAACGGACACATTTTTCTTGATCATTTATTGTATAATTATCTGAAAACATTGTTTTAAAGGGCAAGCATTTAACTTAACTAGTGTAACAGCAACTGGGAAACAGTAAGTGTCCAAAAATTCAATGTATTTTTCTTTTTCAAATATATTTTTGAATGATCTGTAGTTTTCATATCTTTCCTTATCTATTATAGTTCCATGCCACTCTTGGGTAAACATGTCAACTAATCTCTGCTTAAAAACGCGTAAAAAGGCTTGTACATCACAACTCCTTGTTGCATCCATACTATATTGAATCCAGCGTAGCACAGAATTTCCCTTATCTTTGATGCCCAGCATTCTTTTCCGTTTGTATCTAGTTCTACCAACATTTGGTAAGCATAATAATTATGGTAACCTGTTTGGACTCAGTTGTAATAGCTTAAACCAGTATCTAAGAACATTAGTGTAAAGAACTTATATAAAGCGGGTATCTACCCTACTCACCATATACCATTTTATTCGGCGTTATTACTGGTACTCCAAGAAATCTCTTACATGCAGTTAGGTGAACTTTTTCAACATGTTCCAATCTACTTAAACCCCATGTTTCTGAAGCATATAACAGCACTGACTGAAGTTTAGCATCAAACACCTTGAAAAATGTGCTTGCATTTATCTCTTTATATCTATTGAAAGCTTCTGATCCAGATAAGAGAGATTACAGAGCACTGTTGTCTGCGAACTTTACCAGAGGAATTTCCATAGTTGCTTCTGCTATCTGTATATAGAATGTACAGTGTGTGAGTGTACGCAACCGAGGAGAACAGTGCAGGTAAATCTAACAGAAGAATATATTTGTGGCAAAAACATGCTGTGATCTGTTGGTTAAAAATTAATCAGCAACGAACAAGTTGTGTCTACGTCAAATTTGAAATATATTGTTAACCAGTAGGCTGCATTGATATTGAAGCTGAATTCAAGTCAGCGAACAATTCGGCTGGGGAGTTAGGTGTACAAGTGGCTATACAACTTCTCAAATGAATAGTTTGGCATCTTCGACACCCTTCAGACCTGTACGCAAATTGTAGTGGGTCAGGTCTTTTCTCTGTAGCGAAAGAATGAAGATTTTACAATCTTTTCTAGCGTTTCCCTCACAAGACTGTGAGAGCTCAGGTCCTAAAATCGTTAGGCCGAGAAAGATTGGGTTCTTTGAAGAGTATTACATTGGAAGTTCTCCAAATAATAGAATCTGACAGTAATCCAGGAGGCTTGGAACAGGTGTTGAAGGCACTGGCAAGCTCAGTAGCCAGAATTTCAGGGTTGTTACATGTACTCTGGTCGGGGAGATTTGTTAATATTTTTGCCTTTAAGTGCGTACAGATAACTCTCCATCAACAATGAGCATTCTCAAAAACTAGAATGCCCAGATTTATTTCACTGAGAAATCATGCTTTTTAAAGGGGGTAAAAAATGCGTTTACATTAATGGTCTGATAAGTTGTCATCACATACCCCTTGCAAACTGATCTTTGACCTATTTTGGACACCCACCATGTTTACTGCAGACACATTTTTTTTATACCCTGCTATGCAGCACAAAAATTGTTCCCTGCAAACTTGTCTTCTATCATATACGTCTAGCCTGTGCAACAGCAGCTTTGACTGCTTTATTTACTTCCTTCTTTTGCTATTCTGTGCCTGTGTAAAATTCTACTTTCTTTTTGTTTAATACACGTTTCAGATCCTTTGTAACCCAAGGCTTGTTATTGGGGTAAATGGTTATCTCCTTAGTTGGAATGACACAACTAACACAAAATAAAATATACAAACAAATGACATCAGTGAGCTTATTCAGATCTGAACACACATTATAAAACATATCCCAGTCAGTGCAATCAAAGCAGCCTTGCAGACTGTATACTATCAGCAGTCCATTTTTTGTGGTCCTGACTATGGGCTGAAGGCGCTGAAACTCTGACTGGTTCATGGGTGCAAGAAGAACGCAGTTGTGGTCGGATGATCCCAGGGGAGGCAAAGGCAACGATCTATAGGCGCCTGCTACAGTCCCGTAGCACAAGTCTAAGGTCTTATTTCTTCGCGTAGGGCAGGTCACATACTGTTCATAGTTTTTTTTAGCCCTTCCCTGTTGTGTGTGGGTCTCTGTCAAGCCTAATGGGTTGACCAAAGCCGTCTATAGAGAGCTCGAAGTTGTTCAGATCTGACTGAATCAAATGCTTTCTGTAAGTCTACAAAAGCGACATATAACTTTTTACCTCTCATATTTTTTGAGCTATCGCATGTAGGATGGAAATCTTGTCAACGATAGAGTTTTTTCCCCTAAATCCTGCTTTATTTTCACGAATAAGAGAGCCTTTCTTAAGCCAAGCATAACGTCTTGAATTGAGTAATGTGTTAATAGTTTTGATAAAATACTTTTGCAAATAACACCCCTTGTAATTATCTACATGTTGGTTCCACTCATTGCCACCATTTTCAACCTTCAGCAGAAGTCCTCAATTGCATGGATTTTTCATGCTTAATTTGAATATAGTTTTACTTTTTTCTTCTTCTGATATTTCTTTGTTTAGTTCATGTTAACTTTCTTCAGACAAATTGACATCCCTATGCGCATGCTGATTAAGTGTAGGTTCATTTTTTAAACAACTCTTTAAAACGAACCACCCAGTCTGCAGTCTTTATGTCATTTTTAAAGTCTATCTTTATTATTACAAGATGAAAAGAAGAACATGACTACTTGTTCCACTTTCCTCGAAATAAAAGAATAAAAAAAATGAATAAATAACTTTTTCATTTTTTCATCCATGGCAGTTTTGATGCCAGTAGACTGAAGCTGAAGCTCCTGTTGAATTTGAGCAAAACGTCAGTGAAGGAATTGCATGAAGTTGACTTGATGATGGGGTATATCAGTTTGTGACATTTTCAATGTATGTGTGTTTATAATTCCTGCTCGAGGGTAAGCACTCCGAGAGAGAGAGAGAGATTGACGAGAGAGAGAGAGAGAAGGAGAGATGAGAGAGAGTGTATGCCAGCTGGTGTATATCTATTTGTGTGGGTGTGTGCGCGTGCGCACGGCACTAGTACGAGAGTATGTGTATGCACATGCATTCTGGAGTGCTTGTAGTAGACTCATCAGTCAGGCTACCTTCACATATGGCTTTAAAGCATTCACATCACAGTCAGGTTACCTTCACATATGGCTTTAAAGCATTCACATCACAGTCAGGTTACCTTCACATATGGCTTTGAAGCATTCACACTACAGTCAGGTTACCTTCACATACGGCTTTAAAGCATTCAAATCACAGTCAGGTTACCTTCACACGTAGCTTTAAAGCATTCACATCACAGTCAGGTTACCTACATATGCTTTAAAGCATTCACTACAGTCAGGTTAACCTTCACATAGGCTTTAAACATTTTACTCATCACAGTCAGGTTACCTTCACAAAGCATTCACATCACAGTCAGGTTACCTTCACATATGGCTTTAAAGCATTCACACCACAGTCAGGTTACCTTCACATATGGCTTTAAAGCATTCACATCACAGTCAGGTTACCTTCACATATGGCTTTAAAGCATTCACATCACAGTCAGGTTACCTTCACATATGGCTTTAAAGCATTCACATCACTGTCAGGTTACCTTCACATATGGCTTTAAAGCATTCACATCACAGTCAGGTTACCTTCACAAAGCATTCACATCACAGTCAGGATTAAATTCACTAAACATTTACATCACAGTCAGGTTAAACCCTTTATATATGGCTTTAAAGCACTCATATCACAGTCAGGTTACCTTCACATATGGCTTTAAAGCATTCACATCACAGTCAGGTTACCTTCACAAAGCATTCACATCACAGTCAGGTTACCTTCACATACGGCTTTAAAGCATTCACACCACAGTCAGGTTACCTTCACATATGGCTTTAAAGCATTCATATCACAGTCAGGTTACCTTCACAAAGCATTCACATCACAGTCAGGTTACCTTCACATAGCATTTACATCACAGTCAGGTTGCCTTCACATACGGCTTTAAGGCATTCACATCACAGTCAGGTTAACTTCACAAAGCATTCACATCACAGTCAGGTTACCTTCACATAGCATTCACATCAGTCAGGTTGCCTTCACATACGGCTTTAAAGCATTCACATCACAGTCAGGTTACCTTCACAAAGCATTCACATCACAGTCAGGTTACCTTCACATACGGCTTTGAAGCATTCACATCACAGTCAGGTTACCTTCACATACGGCTTTGAAGCATTCACATCACAGTCAGGTTACCTTCACATATGGCTTTAAAGCATTCACATCACAGTCAGGTTACCTTCACATATGGCTTTGAAGCATTCACATCACAGTCAGGTTACCTTCACATACGGCTTTAAAGCACTCACATCACAGTCAGGTTACCTTCACATACGGCTTTAAAGCATTCACACCACAGTCAGGTTACCTTCACATATGGCTTTAAAGCATTCACATCACAGTCAGGTTACCTTCACATAAGGCTTTGAGCATTCACATCACAGTCAGGTTCCTTCACTATGGTGTTAAAGCATTCACATCACAGTCAGTTACCTTCACAAAATGGCTTGTGAAGCATTTACATCACCGTCAGGTTACCTTCACATATGGCTTTAAAGCATTCACATCACAGTCAGGTTACCTTCACATACGGCTTTAAAGCATTCACACCACAGTCAGGTTACCTTCACATATGGCTTTGAAGCATTCACATCACAGTCAGGTTACCTTCACCTACGGCTTTAAAGCATTCACATCACAGTCAGGTTACCTTCACATATGGCTTTAAAGCATTCACACTACAGTCAGGTTACCTTCACATATGGCTTTGAAGCATTCACATCACAGTCAGGTTACCTTCACATACGGCTTTAAAGCATTCACATCACAGTCAGGTTACCTTCCTAGGCTTTAAGCATTCACACTACAGTCAGGTTACCTTCACATATGGCTTTGAAGCATTCACATCACAGTCAGGTTACCTTCACATATGGCTTTAAAGCATTCACACTACAGTCAGGTTACCTTCACATATGGCTTTGAAGCATTCACATCACAGTCAGGTTACCTTCACATATGCTTTAAAGCATTCACATCACAGTCAGGTTACCTTCACATATGGCTTTAAAGCATTCACACTACAGTCAGGTTACCTTCACATATGGCTTTGAAGCATTCACATCACAGTCAGGTTACCTTCACATATGCTTTAAAGCATTCACACTACAGTCAGGTTACCTTCACATATGGCTTTGAAGCATTCACACTACAGTCAGGTTACCTTCACATACGGCTTTGAAGCATCCACATCACAGTCAGGTTACCTTCACATATGGCTTTGAAGCATTCACATCACAGTCAAGTTACCTTCACATATGGCTTTAAAGTATTTACATAACAGTCAGGTTACCTTCACATATGGCTTTAAAGCATTCACATCACAGTCAGGTTACCTTCACATATGGCTTTAAAGCATTCACATCACAGTCAGGTTACCTTCACATACAGCTTTAAAGCATTCACATCACAGTCAGGTTATCTTCACAAAGCATTCACACCACAGTCAGGTTACCTTCACATACAGCTTTAAAGCATTCACATCACAGTCAGGTTACCTTCACATATGGCTTTAAAGCATTCACACTACAGTCAGGTTACCTTCACATAGCATTCACACCACATTCAGGTTACCTTCACATAGCATTCACACCACAGTCAGGGTACCTTACATACGGCTTTAAAGCATTCACACCACAGTCAGGTTACCTTCACATATGGCTTTAAAGCATTCACATCACAGTCAGGTTACCTTCACATATGGCTTTAAAGCATTCACACCACAGTCAGGTTACCTTCACAAAGCATTCACACCACAGTCAGGTTACCTTCACATATGGCTTTGAAGCACACCACAGCTCGCTCTGATGTCTGGTTGACGTGGACAGGCAGCTTGCCCTGAGGGGACAGCACTTCTGCCGTGAAGGTTCCTGCACATGTCATGTCATATCATGTCATGTATATATCATGTCATATCATGTCATGTCATGCCATGCCATACTTTCATAGTGTACGTCAGTTATTTTATTTGACATTCACGCACACATACCCATACATTTGCACACAGAAACACATTTACACGCATGCATATGTATACACATACACGGACCCCATTCCAGCGAAGAAGTCTGACAACCTCCCTAACACATGAAAGCATACGAAGACCTGCGACCACAGTCAAAAGGGAAGCTCAGATGGTATAGGCATGTGACAAGACCAGATGGGTTCTCCAAGACATACTGCAAAGGAACGTGCAGGGGAGAGAGCGGAGGCAGGCTGAAGATGAAATGGGCAGACAAATCCTAAATGGACCGGGCACCAGGCACTTCCACAACTGCCGCAAAGGGAGCAAACTGTGTGCAACGTGTCAATGCAGTGCCCTGGACTCGGAGGGGGTTATGAGAGCAGATGAGAGAGATAAGATGGTAATGTGGTCGTGTTTAAATTTCCAAGTGGTCTTTTGGGCTCTCATCTCAAGCTAGATTGTCCTTTGTAGATCTGCATTCAATTGCCAGATTCCAGCATACAGAAGGGGAGGAAATGCAGCAGTAGCTTTGAACCGGTCGGGGAAAGGCGGCTTTCCAATGGTCTTGAACGCCATTGCTGCTTTTTTGTGACCTTTGGAGAATTGGTTTTTGCCCCTTTGTAAAAAATTTCCAAAGGGTCTTAAGGATCTAAAACCCAAGTTTTTTTGTGATTTTGTATTTGGGCGGGCATTTTTTTTTCAGATTTTGTTTTTGCAGACTAAAGCCGTCTGAAAGATTTTCGTCCCAGGGGGTTTGGGTGGCATTCCTTTTTTTTCCCTTCCAGTTCCGTATTCATAACCCGGGTTTGATGTCCCCCCCCAATACTGACGTCCTGTGATTCTGGCACGTTAGATTTTCCGGCACAAAGCAAAGGGAAAAACAAAATGATCAGGTAAAGGGGCTCTGTTTTTCGCGCATTTTTTGAGTTTGGTGATTTTTTAAAAACACTTAAATGTTCTCCTTTTGAAATCATTTTCCGTTTTTTGAAAAAAAGACAAGTGTTTCAATTAAATTGCCCCTGGTTTGATTGTGTTTTTTTTTACTCGGAAAAAAACATTAAACGATGGAATGCCTTGGGGCCCCCCATGATGAGGGAAATTTAAGGGGCGGGGCAAACCAGGTGGCTTTTGGGGTTTCCCTTTGTGTTGGATGGTTTTTTTTAATTTACTTTATGAATAATTAATCCATAATCAACCCTTTTTAATTATGAACGTGTACTTTTTCTGTTTTTTTGGCGTATTTTCAAAAATTAGTTGAATTTTGTCTGTAGTTTTGTTTGGAAAAAATCGTGTTTTGAAGGGCTCTTTTTTTTGTTTTTTTGTTTAAAGTGACTTTAACTTCTTTTCAAATGGCTATGGTTTGGTTTATATTTGGGGCTTGCTGTAATTGCCCTTTTTTTTTGGGGACATAAACGAATGTTGGTCCAAGGGGTTGGCCCTTAATTGCAATTTGTGAAAAATTTTTTTGAAATATATCCCCAAGTCCGGTTTTATTTCTAGTTTCCAATTTTTAGCTTTGTTGTGTAATTTTTCCGAAGGAAGGAAAGTCTCTTTGAAGTTTACTTTGTAAGTAATTGCTGGGGTCACTTGTGTTGTGTTGTAGAGCTCTAAACGTATTCGTCATTTTGTTAAGTAATTGTTTGTCTTGAGGAGTCCTGCTTGCTGTTAAATGTTTACTCTGTTGGGAAGGTTGTGAGCCTTTTACAATTGATAGGGGCCTATTCTGTAATTGTTTTCTTAGAGAATTTCTTTGATATCTGGAACATGGTTTCTCAAATCAGTCGTTTTGGCCTTTTCAATGTTTTTGATCTTTTTGGGTGAACTTTGGGGTATTTCCACGGGCTCTGTTGGGTCTGCATTCCAGTTAACTTCCATTTATCATTTTATCCAGGTTTTATCGGATTAGGTTGGTGATTTTTATTTCTGGGTGCTTACCAAGTAGGTCGTTGCCTTTCCCGCCATACGCTTTTGAAGCGGGGTTGGTTAATTGTATTTTAGGGTTTGTCTGCATCCTTGTGAGTGAAATGCAGTGCATAAATTTTCCGCGTTTTTGTTTTTGGAGTTCTCGAGGTAGGGTCTTAATCTTTCAGGGATCTTATCCAACGTACTGTGCTTTCAGGTCAAAAACTGGGGGTATCAACACACTTTCAAGTTCCAGACTTCAAAACGATGTTCCAGATCCTTATTCAATTGGTTCGACAGATCCAACCGACTGTGTGATGGGCGAAACAGAATGGATGTCCAATAGGCGCGAAAGTGCGTTGGGTCCCCACAACCCACTCTACGAAACCTTCAAATAAGACAAGGCTGAGTGGAAACCCCAAGGGGAAAAGGAGAGAGGGCCCAAAAAGACAGAGAAGCCTGCTATTGGAGCTGAAGACTCCAGCTGCATGGGGGGGCAAGCCCTTGCAAGAACCAGGAGAAGGGGGGGAGGGGTTTGAGCTATTCGTTGGCTTAAGGACTAGGAAGAGAGAATGTTCAGCTTTGGGGACCGGAAAGTTGAAGAGAGTGATGTTTTTGACTTTTTTTTCTATGCATGTGTATGAGGGCATGGTGTAGATGCGAGAAAATATTCTAGCGGTACAGGGAAAAGGGGTAGGCCAACGGACAAAAATTGCAACTGGAAAAACTGTAGAAAAAAGCGCTGATCATGAGTTAAAACAATTTACGTGAATTGACGGGGACGAAAGTTTAATACAAAAAAATGGGGGGTTTGGGGTGTGGGGATGGGGAAGGTAGGGTGGTTTTGGGTATGTTTGGGTGAAGGTATGGTATGTTGGTACGGTAGTGTAATGTGTTGTATACTGGAATGTGTTATAATTAAAGTTGGTATTAGTGGGTTTATTTAAATTTGATTATGGTATGGAAATGGATATTGAGGTAGGTAGGTTATGGTAAATTGGTAGGTTTGATGGTGGTGTTAGTTGTTGGGTTTTATTTTGGTAGTGGAGGTAAAGGGAAATGTTCGGTAAGGTGGGTTGGGTAGGTTTAATTGGTCAGTTTAAAGGTCAGTATTATGGTTTAGGAAGTAGAAAAGATGGTATTTAAAAGTTTATACGGTAAGGGGTTTTAAAATGGAGATAGTTTAGGTATGGGAAAGATATGTAATAGGGATGTGGGTTAGTAGATGGAGGTTGGAGATGGAGAAGGTAAGGGTAGGAAAGAGTAGGTAAAGTAGGTGGAGATGAAGGGTATAGTATAAAATCAATTGAGTCAAAATGGGATTACCTTTGCGACATAACGGTAAGGAAATTCATGTAAAGATGGGTGTAGTAAAAGTATGGTATGTCACCCTTTGGTAGATTTCGTGATGGTAAAGGGTAGGGTATATCAGGTTGGGGTATTATGGTATGTGGAAGATAAGTTAATAAGACGAAAAGTATGGGTTGGGGTATGGTCGGTTTAGGGAGTAGGAGGTATGGTATGCAACTGGGTTTGTTTTATAGTATGATGGGGATTAGGTGTACAAGTAAAGAGGGAGTAGTAGGTAGGTAGGGTAGGTAGGGTAGGTTAGGGGGGATGGGTAGGATAGGTTAGTTGTATGTTAAGGTGGTAGAGTAGGGTATGGTATGGTATTTATGGTTAGAATTAGAAAGAAGGTTTGGATGTATGGGAGGGTTATATTGGGTAGGGTAGGTAGTGGGAAGGGGGGTAGGTAGGTAAGTATGAATGGGTAGTAGGTATGGTAGGTGATAGTTATATAATATGGTTAGTATATAGTATGGTGGTAGGGTAGGGTGAAAGGGATTAGATATGGTATGGTAGAGTGGTATGGGTAGGGTAAGGTTATTTAGGTATGGTAGGTATGTTGTAGTAGATTTATGGGGTATGTTTGATATGATTGTAGAAATTTTTAGGTAGGTAGGTAGGGTTGGGTATGGATATAGTAAGGTAGCGGTATGTATGGTATTAGAAGGGGTTATATAGTTTTTAAATATTATGGTATGGTAGTAGGGTTATAGATGGGGTCGTATGATATCATGGTGTAGAATTGGTAGGGTATAGTCAGTAGGATCATAGGGATAGATGGTATGTAGGGATTATAGTATGTTGTAATATGGTACGTTTTTAGTTAAAAAATGGGGTATGTGTAGTATAGTAGTAGGTATGGAGGGTCGGTATGGTATGTTAGGTAGGGTGTTATAAATAAATATTCTCGTTTTCCTTTTACAAGACCAGTCGGATAGTCAAAGTTAGGCGTTGGAGGTCAAAGGCCAGGCAATGTGGTCAGGTCATCGCGAGTCATGAGATCAATCACAAGTCCCTTACCGATCCTCCTTTGACCTAAATTTGGACATGGCCCCCAAAGACAGAATAACACGCACATTTAAATCGCTTTCCAAGACACTTCAAATGCAAAAAAACCAATTCAACAAAGCATAGCAGTAATCGAAGGACTTTGTAGCATATACTCAGTGACACAAACATACTTACGCGCGCAAGGCCATGACATACCGCACGCGCGCAGCATACACAAAATAATATAGGGTTGGGTGTACCCTTAAAAACAACCAAAAGCACAAAACTCCAGACAACAACACACACAACTCACACCCACACACACACTCAGAGAAGAGAGAGAAGAGAGAAGAGAGAGGAGAGAGAGAGAGAGAGAGACCACACACACACACCACACACCACACACCCCCAGCGACAGAGGAGGGGAAGGGAAAACAGACACAACGAAGACACAGCCCATAAAATGACCGACAGACAAACACGGCACCAAATACACACAAACATATACGGCGCGCGCAACACACGAAACAAACCACACACAACACACACACACAACACACACACACCCCAAAACACACACCACACACACACCACACACACACACACACACACACACACACACACAAAAACCCACAGAAACAGAACGAGCAGGAAGATAGACACACAGAAAAAGGCAGGGCAGATACAACCATAGGGGACGGGGACACAGAGAAAGAGAGAGACAGAATCAGAGCGAGAAAAAGGGAAAATGACAAACCAGAGAGAGAGAGAGAAGAGAGAGAGAGAGAGAGAGAGAGAGAGAGAGAGAGAGAACTCAGAACTTCAATGTACTTCGGCCTTGGGCCACAATCCATGGTTGGCGTAGGATAAATTTGACAATGCCACAGAGAGGGCAAAAATCCAAATAAAATACAAGATACGAAGCTCATTTTCTATGAAAAACATTATTTAGACAATATTCGAAGACATGAAAAACACATGTGTATCAAACACAATTCACAATATTGTTCTTCCTTATGTCTGAAAAAAGTCAATATACTTATAGCTTCTCAAAATCATAACAAAATGAAAATCGTATTCTTCATTTGTGGCATAACTCTTCTAATACAACCACCTTTTTCTCTTATTGATTATTCTGCCTTCCATTCTATAAACAGTCTTGCAGGGGCTGCCTTTCGTTCAAAGAATAGTCTTGCTGATAGTGTCACCATTAAACAACTCTTTATTGGCCCACAGACACGTGAAACCATCCATTATGGAAATCTAGAGAGCCACTAGGAGCTGTAGTGTAGTGGTGAAGATCTGAAACAAAACCCCAGAGGGAATACTAACTAAACAGCTAATAATACTGACAGTAATTGGTGAATGAAATACAAAACAAGAACAAACCCAATGCATACATCACATGTGAAAATGCTGTACGTATCACATATGAAAGGATATTAAGCCAAATGCATATATGTGAAAATACTGTTCATATCAAATATGAAAGGATAATAAGCCAAATCCATATATGTGAAAATGCTTATCATATCATATCTTATGAAGTTTCAGTCTGTACCACTAAACCACATATTCCAGTGCACATATGTGTCGGATGCATAAATGAATAACAAGATTCACACAGTGACACACTGATATGACAGGGCTCAGCTAGGATTGATTCAGTGACGAACAAAGGCTAATAAACTGAAGAGAAGTTCAATATACAATAAACGCTGCGTGTAGAGAGGGATACAATATAATAATAATAATAATGATAATAATAATAATGTATGGAATTTATATAGCGCTGAAGCTACAAATCAAAGCGCTCAGATGACTTAAATATGCAAATACCAGTAGCATCACTCACAGGTAACTCTGCCAAGCACCAATAGGAGAACATCCTTAAAATGTTCAAGGCTTCTAATCTCAGTGCTACTGCATCATTATGATGTTCATGCATAACAAATGAAGAAAGGTAACCAATCTTTAAACACACCGCCTTGTTTATCTATAATGAGTGGAGGCGTGAATGTAGCAAGATATTGAAAACGGTAGGTCTGCTAAACTGGAAGATGTCTACTGCTAACTCAAACCAGATGAGAACAATTGATTATCGTTCACTACTGTGTTAAATCATTCACAGATATGATAAACCGATGAATAAACAATGGATTTATGACCGGGCAAACAATTTACAAAGGTGCGGACTTCAGGGATTGGTATTTTACAATGTGGCAATCACAAAGACGTCTTGACAACATGAAGACAAAGGAAAAGGCGCAATTGCAAAATGTTTTAAAACCTGAGATTGACCAAAGCATTCCAGAACATTGATGGCATGAAAGATATGTCTATACAGAGAGTGATTTTTAAAAAAACTACTGTTTTCTGCTTTAAGCAGAACGTGTAAAGGTGAATCAACACAATCACTTAAAAAATTAATTATTAAATTATGATACAGGAAACATTCATAAAGGAAATGCTTTTCATCTTGATCTTTCGGTTTAGAAAACGGACATTTTTTAAAATCTGATTCTGTTCACTATATCAATGTACATTGTTGTTAAGTGGTAAAACATTACATCTCACCTGTGACACAATAATGAGATTCCCCTATACTTGTCAACATTATTGGGATCACTCTTCTTAAAAATCGAAACTGTGATAGCTTTTGCTCAGACTTGTGGATAAATACATTTGTCAAAAATAGAATTGAATAGTTTTATAAGGAAACAGTGTACCTCTTGGCCTCCCTTCTTCAGCATTTCAGCAGTTATGCCATCCAGACCACTTGCCTTACCATATTTTAGTTTCTCTATTGCTCTTTTCAGCTTTTCTTCTGAATTATTTTGGTTAAGTTTATGGTCTGCCTGCTTTAATAAGTCTATATTACTATGACATTGCTTGAAGAGATTACTTCTGTTACTTTGAAAAACAAAGTGATTTAACCAATCAGCTGTTTCTATAGTGTTCTTGAAATTGGCTCTAGTGCCATATCCCATACTTTTTAACTCTTTCCAAAAAATTTGGAGAATAAGAAATATTGTGAACTAAGCTTTCTGCCTTTAGTTTTATGGATTCCTGTCTTTTTGTCTTAAGTATTTTTTTGTACATTTTTCTTGCTTGCACATAGTTAATTCTATCTTCTTCCTGTCTGGTCCTTCTAAAATGACTTAGAGTACATCTGACCCTTACACTGTCTAAGATAATACACTTGCTGGCTTCCGTTAAACATTCTAGAAATATGGACAAAACTCTATCTCCATCAAAGTGTATCAAATTCAGAGCATTCTATTGTTGCTGTCACTTCTCGGTGCATTGATAAAATTGTCCTTTTTTGTATCATCCCATTTGAGTTTTTCTACAATAGAAGTACTTCCATATTTGTCACTGATTCCAAAACAATCTCCAGTTGTGGGGGTTTTCTGTTGCATTTTCATAACAGCATGCAGATGATCTGATTCTGATACAATTTTTACATCCCCTGCAGTAATACTAATGTAACCCACCCTAAAAATTGTCCAGGAAAGGGGAAAATTTTAGGGGGTAACCCACAAAAAGAGGGATACCTGTGACCAAAGCACACACTCCATGAAGTGTAAGCCAAAAAAAATAGTACCAAAATCTTTAAATATGTTCTGAGTTAACCAAAAAGATGGAATGTTAGTTTTTTTACTGGTATTTTAGATAGTTTAAAAAGTATTTTTGGTTTGTATTAAAATTCATAAATGTTTAGAAAATTGTAATAGTAAAGGAAGAAAGTGTAGGAATCTCAACATTTTTCTGAGACTTCCTGTTGACTTGAGACACCTCACAGTTCCCAGCTAATCATGAGAAAGTTGACAGTCGCCAGCTAAGACAGGTTCATAGTTGGTCTAGAGGCAGCATGTGTTGCCCACCCAAATAGTTAGGGCTATGATCCTGTTCTTTTTTTTTTTGGTAAGGGTCAATTCTTATTGATTGTGCTTTGGTTATTAGGGGTTTGTATGCTGATATGTGCTGCTATAATATTTTTGAGAGAAAATTAGCATTTGGGAAGAATGTGGTTTTGATATGTTTCTGAAGTTATCTAGGTCAAAGTAAAATGTCATGATTAGAAATGCATTGATGTTTTCCTAGCCAGAAGGCCTTCACAAAATATCTTCCTGTCCCCAGGTGTTAACAAAGTCAAAGAAATTCAGTATATCTATAACACTGTCTGTAGTTATGCTACTGTCTTCTATTTCGTTTTCTTCAATATTGATGAACAAAGGTTACACACTTTGGAGTATTGTTCTATCTTTTCTTGATTGTGCTCCAATTGTTGTACCCTGTCCATCAAGATCTGCTTTTCTTCTTTAGAGTCTTTTATTTTTACCCCGTTTTCTTTCACACATTTCTTTACTTTACTTAACTCCTCTGGGGGTTGGCGATGGGCTGTTGACAAGAAGCAGAAGTTTGCAGGTGGCATTGGGCTTTACGTCCTCCTGGGTTTCCCCATGTGGGACATAAATTTGCAGGATGTTCTCTACTTTAATAAGGAAATTACCATGTTTAGAAGGCGTGCTTCATCGTCAATTTTGGTGTGGCTGTTGCCTGCGTGTATCTGTTTCTGGTGGTGACAAAGTTTTGGTGGAACTGGTAGGTGGATCCGAGTGACTGGTCAAATAATAAGGATACTGAAGAGTATTGTCCTAGCTGCATGTAAACAAGTCAGCTGTTCGGATTTTTTGTGTGCACATGCAACTTGCATGTAAAAGGGCAAGGCTACAATCTTGGAGCTATGTAAGCTAAAGCTAAGGGTCCTAAAGGTGTTTTTTTGGCAACACAACAACAGGCGCTTGAATTTCTTGAATTATAATGTTGGAACAAGAGCAACAACTCAACTTGACGTTTTTTACTGACTGGCGCTTTAAACAGATTCACCAAGAACTTCAGCTTCAGCCATCTTACATAAAAACCAACACTGATGAAAACTTTCTGCAGCTAGACAGTAATATCAAACGTATCACAGAGGGGAGAGAGGGAGAAAAGAGAAGGGGAGAAGAGAAAGAAGGAGAGAAAGAGAGAGAGAGAGAGAAAAGAGAGAGAGAAGAGAGAGAAGGGGAGAGAAGGAGAAGGGGAGAGAGGGGACAGAGAGAAAGGAGAGAGAGGATAGAGAGAGAGAGAAATGAGAGAGAGAGAGAAGGAGAGAGAGAGAGAGAGAGAGAGAGAGAGAGAAGAGAAGAGAGAGAAGGAGAGAGAGAGAGAGAAAAGGAGAGAGAGAGAAGGAGAGAGAGAGAAGAGAGAGAGAGAGAGAGAGAGAGAGAGAGAGAGAAGGATAAAGAGAAGGAGAGATAGAGGGAGAGAGAGAGAGAAGGAGAGAGAGGGTGAGAGAGAGAAGGAGAGAGAGAGAGAAAAGAGAGAGAGAGAGGAGAGAGAGAGAGAGAGAGAGAGAGAGAGAGAAGGAGAGAGAGAGAGAGAGAGAGAGAGAGAGAGTGAGAGAGAGAGAGAGAGAGAAGGAGAGAAAGAGAGAAGGAGAGAAAGAGAAAGAGAGAGAGAAGGAAAGAGAGAGAGAAGGAAAGAGAGAAAGAGAGAGAGAAGGAGAGAGAGAGAGAGAGAAGGGAAGAAAGAGAGAGAAGGAAAGAGAGGGAGAGAGAAGAAGGAAAGAGAGAAAGAGAGAGAGAAGGAGAGAGAGAGAGAGAGAAGGAGAGAAAGAGAGAGAGAGACTCTTGCAAAAAAATGAGATTCATATCTCAGATTAGGCAAACTGAAGCGAAGGTGTCCGGGACGTGCAGAATTACCGTGATGTGTGCGGTAAAACAACAGTGGTCAGCTAACTAGGGGCAGCACACAACACACACGCGTGTGTCCAGCCGCGGATGGACACACAATTATCTGGTCATCACGACAGCGGGGTGGTCAAAACAACACAGAGAAAGCAAACCACAGAGACGATGACCACAGAGTCGCTGTATGGAGGCTGGCACAGACAACAGGGTGTTTTGGAAAGTGCAAACAAAAGCTCAAGAAAGACTTTGGAAAGACGATCAATGTCGACAGATTGTTAGTGTTGTTGTTCTTTCTTTAAAAACAATCCTGCGAGCAAATTCCCACGTACAAATTTAATGCACACACACACACACACGCAGACACGCGCGCGCGCGCACGCATACTCGCACATACACATACATGCAAACACGTATACACACACACACACGCAAGCACACACACGTACGCAAACAAACGCACACACACATGCGCACACACAGACACACACGCACATTCACATTAAAACACATTCACACACCCCACACACACGTACGTACGCACGCGCCAAAGATTTAATACGGTATGCACGTCCCTCACAACACACACACAACAACAACCCAAAACCCAATCACGCACCAAAACCCCAATACACACACACGCACGCGCACACACCCCCACACGCACACACACCGCGCCACACAGACACACACGCCGCCCCACACACACACACACTATACGCCGCGCGCCGTATTCATAATCCATCCTCCTTCACAAAACACAACACAAAACAAAAATCCCAAACCCCAAAACATAACTTAAAACAATAACACACAAAACGACTAAAAACAACATCAACCCCCCAAAAGACAACGGGGGACAAAAAAGATTGATTTAAAATTTTCTCCGGAAATAAACACAGTAACTTAATCAAAAAAGTTAATAAAAAAATGGCACACAAAACCAAAAATACAATTAAAAAAATAACAAAAATTTTTAATTTTTGGATGTGAATTGACAACAGGGGGAAATGAGCAAATGGGAAAAAAACCCAATCAGAAAAAAAAAAACCTGGTTGGTGTGTGTGGGGGGGGGGGGGGGGTGGGGAAAGGGGGGGGGGGGGAGGGGTGGGGGGGGGGGGGGGGGGGGGGGGGGGGGGGGGGGGGGGACAGGTGGCTACTTCAGCACAACACAACACCACACTCATGCAACATGACGTCACTGCAAGGCAATACCCTTGACGTGTCTTGCCCGCCATAAGACCTTGACGACGTAATAGCCCGCTTTGGGCGGGAGATACCGAAACTTGACTGCTTTTCGGGCTATAGAAGAGCGCCCGACTGGCAATGCTCTGCCTCCCACTGTGTGCAAAGGGAAGGTACCAGAAATCGATACATATATCTATATATTATATCTATATATATTTTTATATACATATATCATATATCTATTATATAAAAAAATAATATATAAAAATCTCTCTCTTCTCTCCTATATATAATATATATTATATATATATAAGTGGGGGTGTGTGTGTTTGGGGGTGTGGGTGTGGGGGGTTGTGAGGTTTGGGTGACTTAATTATTTTACAGAACACCAGACGAAAGCAAATCCTAAAGTCTTGGAATAATGGCAGGGGGGAGGGGGGGGGGGGGGGGAAGCGAGGGGGGGGGGGGGTTATTGATTTTAAATACAAATTGTAATAACAGCCAAATATTGAGGAATATTTTGTGTATGTTCAAGGTAAAAGAATGTGTGTGCACTTGCACACACATATATCACCATCATATTTTTCTTCATCATCATCATCTTTTTCATCATCATCATCATCATCATCATCACAACACTCACCTTCCACCTGCTGTTCTCCCTCCACCCCCTTGTGCAATAAAAGTGGCCTCCTCCCTCCCCCCCCCCCCCCCCCCCTTCCTCTCTCTCTCTCTGATGTTAGAAGTATGGCAAATAGTTATATGATAAATACATCTGGATGTATGTATTCTACCTTGGCAAATGTGCTGGTGAAGATCATGAACGTTTTATATTTGATCTGCCACAACTCTGTACAACTTCTCGGCTACGACAGCACAGTATGAACAGGGAGGATGTGGCCTCTAAGAAAGAGGCTGCATAATTATTACATTTCGCCGTGTAGGCAAAGTGTATCCAACGGCAGTTTTCAACCACCACCCAAGGAAACAGCGCTGCACAATTTGCAGGTAAGTCCCAAAATAGTAACACGTCTCTCTGATCGCATGGGAGGTAATCTACTTACCACACCATCACACTTAATAAACGCCAACAGCTTTTTAAAACATATGTAACAGATTTGGATACAGTAAAAGCAACGTTTGTGATTCTACTCCTTGACAAATCTTTTTTGCGCCATCTTCTCTGACCTTCCTGTGCTTGCTGTTCTCACGCCGCTCATTTCAGTATTCCCGTCACAGCCATACCCAGATTCGTTATACCGAATCCCAAGGGTCGGAAGTCCATAGGGAGCTCATCAATATTAGGCCCGCCGTGGGGCCACCAGCCAGAGAGGCTCTGCGCTAATGCTGGGTCACTTTGGTAGTGTTCAGAGCCTAGTACTTTTTGTCAGTGCTAGAAATTTGTGATGATTTCTCAGCGTAGTTTCTTCGACTGTTGCATTTGTTATTTTCGGCAAGTCACATATCGATTATGAGGGTTTGGCCTAGCGCTTTTCAGCGTTTCTACAGACTAGCCCTCTTGTGCCTTGCCACAGTGGCAGTGACGCCCTGTTCCTCCCCCACCCACCCCTGTACAGTAAAGGTGGCCCTCCTCCTCCCCCCCCTCCTCCCCCTCCTCTCCTCTCCCTCCCTCCCTCCCCCCCCCTTTCTTTCTCCGTCCCTTCTCTCCCCCACATCCCCCCCTTCCCCCCCACACTCACACACACTCACTTTCCACAGCGGCAGTGATGTCCTGCTCCTCCTCCACCCCCTGTACAATGAAGCTGGCCTCCTCGCCCCTCACCCCCTGCCTCAGCCCCTCCCCCACCGCTCTCACATCCCGGGGGTCGTACACCCTCACGCTCCCCCCGCTACCTGAAAAATCCAAGCAAGAAGGGGGGTCAGTTCATAGTGTTGTGTATAAAGGAGGTAAAGGAGTCCCATAACCTATAAGGTCGTAGGGGAGCGAGGCGTCAGAGACCTCACTTCTCTAGGGCCAGCATATTGAGGGCGGCGCCCATCTCCTCTCCCTCGCTGCTTTTACCTTCCCTGACCCTAAAGAGGGCAGGTACCCATTTACAGCTGGGTGAACTGGGGGAACTGTACTGAAGCCAAGGCGCACAAACAGTCACCCATCCAAGTGGTAACCACGCTCGACGCTGCTTAACTTGGCTGGGGGAAAGCGAGTGCTCCGACCACTGAGCTATCCTGTTGTGTATGCTTCTCTGAATTCCAATTCATTATTTTCTGTCAGGCAATGGAGGACTATAGGTATACCATTACAAGAAACGAACTCATAACTTGAACAACTTTATTATTTTTGATAAGCAGCGCAAAATGGTGAGTTTTCTTTTCTTTTATCTGTTCTAAAGGCCTTGAACATGTTTTATGATGCTATTTTTTAAACAGTGTTTCTCCTTAAACAGTCAGCAGAGTTTTCATATTGAGGTTTTTATACTTCAAAACATAAAGTTGTTAATTTTTGTAAAAATCTTTTGCCAGTTTCCATTGAAGAGTCGACATTTTATTTTAGAAAGGTGGGTTTATAATGGAGTATTGATGCCAGTAGTAAATGTTTGTAAATATCTAGAAATATTCTTCTCAACTCGAATGAGTTTTCGTGAAGCGTGTAAAGATCTTGCAAATATGACCAACGATTAGTGGATTGTTCTTGGCAGAAATGGTCTGATCATATTCAGAATAGCGACAGATTGACTGTTTACAGAACGTTGTGTACTGTTTCTGGCTTGAAGCCATATTTAAGGTTAGATATGGATAAACATTTAAGGTTTATAATGACAAGATTTAGATTAGGTGTATCAGAAATAGCTGTTCATTATTAAAGATATAGAAATGTTAGTAATGATGAATTGATTTGTCGTATGTGTAAAGAGGCAGAAGAAAACGAAGTTCATTTTGTTCTATGTTGCCCTGTTCTAACAAGAATTCCAGAACAGTTCACTAAGCCCAAATATTATAGACAGCCATCATTGTTTGAATTAACCTTGTTGATGTCATCATCCTCTCCTGAAGTAGTCCCTAATTTTGCCTTGTATTTATATAAAGCATTTAAGCTTAGAGACCTTATTATGTCGTGAGAATATTTTTTATCATATGCAATCAGTCTATATCATTTTTTAAAATTTTTGGATCTTACTACATGTGTTGCAATTATCATATCATGTTCATATACCCCTTGGCCTATAAATGAAAAAAACGAATCTCTCTCTCTCTCTCTCTCTCTCTCTCTCTCTCTCTCTCTCTCTCTCTCCTCTCTCTCTCTCTCTCGTATTCAGTCTCCTTTTTTAGGGTCGTCTGCTATCACTTAAAGGGGAAAGACGTTAAATTGAAGACTTACACGCACACGCACATACAAACACACACACACACACACACGCACGCACGCACGCACGCACGCACGCACGCACGCACGCTGTTATGTTGCAGATAGTTAGTTGTTTAGTTAGAAGCCCTGTTGGCAAACTTTTGTAATTGTTCTTGCTGCAGTTTAAGCTGTTTCAATGCCCCCCACCCCCCGTCCCTCCCAAAATTTCTTAGTATTTTTTTTTCTTGCATCTCGTGCACAGACACTAATAGGTAAACACACACACACACACGCACGCACGCACGCGCACGCACGCACGTACACCCCTACCTTAGCTCGAAAATATACATCTATTCACATTCTTGCAAGCACACCTAAATAAACAAACACACACACACACACACACACACACACACACAGCACGCGCGCTCATGCGAACATACGCACAAACATACTCATGCACGCAAGCACGCACACACACTCACACACACACACACACACACACGTACGCGCGCACACACACACTAACAAAAACACACACATTCACGCACGCACGCACAGACACACATAAGGAAGGAAGGTGGCAGGATGGTTAAGACGTTTGCCTGCCAACA
>CM054155.1:56065879-56070879 GCA_028751875.1 Rapana venosa
GGAAGATATACACCAGAGTGATTGTGTATGTGAGAGAGACAGAGGGACAGGCAGAGACAGAGACAGAGAGACAAAGGGGGTGGGAGAGAGACAGAGAGAGGGGCAGGCGGGAAGACAGAGAGAAAGAGAGAGAGACAGAGACAGAGAGGCAGTGATAGACAAGCATAGAGACAGAGACAGTAAGAGACAGGCAAAGAGAGAGACACAGAGAAAGAGAGAGACACTGAGAGACAGACAGACAGATACAGAGAGGCTGACAGACAGATACAGAGAGGCTGACAGACAGATACAGAGAGGCTGACAGACAGATACAGAGAGGCTGACAGACAGATACAGAGAGGCTGACAGACAGATACAGAGAGGCTGACAGACAGATACAGAGAGGCTGACAGACAGATACAGAGAGACAGACAGATACAGAGAGGCTGACAGACAGATACAGAGAGACAGACAGATACAGAGAGGCTGACAGACAGATACAGAGAGGCTGACAGACAGATACAGAGAGGCTGACAGACAGATACAGAGAGACAGACAGATACAGAGAGGCTGACAGACAGATACAGAGAGACAGACAGATACAGAGAGGCTGACAGACAGATACAGAGAGACAGACAGATACAGAGAGGCTGACAGACAGATACAGAGAGACAGACAGATACAGAGAGGCTGACAGACAGATACAGAGAGACAGACAGATACAGAGAGGCTGACAGACAGATACAGAGAGGCTGACAGACAGATACAGAGAGGCTGACAGACAGATACAGAGAGGCTGACAGACAGATACAGAGAGGCTGACAGACAGATACAGAGAGACAGACAGACAGATACAGAGAGGCAGACAGACAGATACAGAGAGGCTGACAGACAGATACAGAGAGGCTGACAGACAGATACAGAGAGGCTGACAGACAGATACAGAGAGGCTGACAGACAGATACAGAGAGGCTGACAGACAGATACAGAGAGGCTGACAGACAGATACAGAGAGGCAGACAGACAGATACAGAGAGGCTGACAGACAGATACAGAGAGGCTGACAGACAGATACAGAGAGGCTGACAGACAGATACAGAGAGGCTGACAGACAGATACAGAGAGGCTGACAGACAGATACAGAGAGGCTGACAGACAGATACAGAGAGGCTGACAGACAGATACAGAGAGGCTGACAGACAGATACAGAGAGGCTGACAGACAGATACAGAGAGGCTGACAGACAGATACAGAGAGGCTGACAGACAGATACAGAGAGGCTGACAGACAGATACAGAGAGGCTGACAGACAGATACAGAGAGGCTGACAGACAGATACAGAGAGTCAGACAGACAGATACAGAGAGGCTGACAGACAGATACAGAGAGGCTGACAGACAGATACAGAGAGGCTGACAGACAGATACAGAGAGGCTGACAGACAGATACAGAGAGGCTGACAGACAGATACAGAGAGGCTGACAGACAGATACAGAGAGGCTGACAGACAGATACAGAGAGGCTGACAGACAGATACAGAGAGGCTGACAGACAGATACAGAGAGGCTGACAGACAGATACAGAGAGGCTGACAGACAGATACAGAGAGGCTGACAGACAGATACAGAGAGGCTGACAGAAACATAGTGAGAGAAGATGCAGGAGAAAAACAAACACAAAACATTGCCCTGCTTACCCCACCCCACCCAACTCCACCCCACCCAGCTCCACCCCACTCCACCCCACCCCCACCCAACTCCACCCCACCCAGCTCCACCCCACCCAGCTCCACCCCACCCAACTCCACCCCACCCAACTCCACTCCACTCCACTCCACCCAACTCCACCCCACCCAACTCCACCACACCCAACTCCACCCCACCCAGCTCCACCCCACCCCAACTCCACTCCACTCCACCCCACCCAACTCCACCCCACCCAACTCCACCCAACTCCACCCCACCCAACTCCACCCCACCCAACTCCACCCCACCCAACTCCACCCACCCAACTCCACCCCACCCAACTCCACGCACCCACCCCACCCAACTCCACCCACCCAACTCCACGCCACCCCACCCCACCCAACTCCACGCACCCAACTCCACGCCACCCCACCCCACCCAACTCCACCCCACCCAACTCCACCCCACCCAACTCCACCCCACCCCACTCCACCCAACTCCACCCCACCTAACTCCACCCCACCCAACTCCACCCCACCCCACTCCACCCCACCCAACTCCACCCCACCCAACTCCACGCCACCCCACCCACCAACTCCACCCCACCCAACTCCACCCCACCCAACTCCACCCCACCCAACTCCACCCCACCCAACTCCACCCCACCAACTCCACCCCACCCAACTCCACCCCACCCAACTCCACCCACCCCACTCCACCCAACTCCACCCACCTAACTCCCACCCCAACCCAACTCCACCCCACCCCACTCCACCCCACCAACTCCACCCCACCCAAACTCCACCCCACCCAACTCCACCCACCCACCCCACCCAACTCCACCCCACCCACTCCACCCCACCCAACTCCACCCCACCAACTCCACCCCACCCAACTCCACCCCACCCACTCCACCCCACCCAACTCCACCCCACCCACTCCACCCCACCCAACTCCACCCCACCCAACTCCCCCCCACCCCACCCAACTCCACCCCACCCAACTCCACCCCACCCAACTCCACCCCACCCAACTCCACCCCACCCAACTCCACCCCACCCAACTCCACTCCACCCACCCAACTCCACCCCACCCAACTCCACGCCACCCCACCCCACCCAACTCCACCCCACCCAACTCCACCCACCCCACCAACCCACCCAACTCCACCCCACCACTCAACTCCACCCACCAACTCCACCCCACCCCACTTTCCCCTCCACACACCCTAACCCACCCCAACCCACCCTCCCCACCCCCACCCACTCCAATCCCCCCCACCCACTCCACCCCACCATTTTACCCACCCCACAACACCCCATCATACACTCAACCACACCCCAAACCACCCACATCCATTACCACCCGACCAACCTCCTACCCCACCCACCCAATCCACACCCACTCCACCCATCCCACACATTACCCCACCCACTCATCATAATCACCCTTCCCCACCCTTCCCCACCCCACCCACTGACGCCCACCCCCCCCACCCCCCAATCACCCCTCACCGCCTCACCCCATCCCATAGTCCAGTCTGGTACGAGTTAAAAAAACACCCACTAAGGTAGAACTAAATGTAACAGTTACCATTTTTGGCCAACTTAAATGTTTATAGTAATAAACAAATACTGAAAAGGAAAATGATAATAATTGCTATATAATATAAAAAATGTAAGAATTTAATAGCGCTGAATCTTGTAGAACAACAAATCAAAGCGCTATAATGCAATGCGTTTGTTTATATTTTAGAAAAAATATGCAAAGGTGTTTCATTTTTAGAATCCACACTGTCACGTCAATATAGCCGTATAGCATATGTTAAGGAGGTTCTCTTGTGAAATTTATTTACAAAATAGCAACACTTTGCTCATGAATTAAATACGCATATATGTAATAAAATATTTAAAAAAATATGCAATTATTTGCTTCCCAACAGTTTGAAACACCCAATTCACTCTTGGTCGTATTTCTAGTCCATCCATTTGGGTGATCTCTGTCTGCCACTTCGCAAAAAGCTGACTTTGATACTTTCAAATCAGCCTCGACAATTTTTTACGCTAGATCTCCCATAGTTAAAACCTTTATACTTGTAACTATCTGAATGGTGCTGTACGAAATACAGTTGGCTGTCCTGGGCATGCAGCGATAACAAACCCAGAATTTACTGCTTTAACAAATCCCTGTTACACGCCTAATGATAAAAGGGTCTCAGATTGATACTGTTTAAACTTTAATGCAAACTTGACAAAACCTAACATTCTCCTATAATCTGCTGTTTGTCGACTTGAAACATACTTTTTTGCACGTTAATTTCAGTTCAATAAGAATCATTTACTCCATGGATTATAATGCATATGAAATAATTGTTTTACACACACACACAAATCACACATACTCACAGCAGCACTCTACACACAACACACCCCACACAACTCACACACAACACACACACACACCACACCACACACACACACACACAACAACACACACACACAACACTACACGCCACATAACGTAAACCCTGTTCGTTCTATCAGTTTCTGATGAACACATTGTACCATAACTTTTTTTTAATGGTACAGACACTGAAACCATTTTGCCTGTAATCAATACTGTTTCAATCATATGAAAAACTGTATCAGTTTCAACAATGAGAGGGTACTTGAACGGATTAATTAGACCAAAAAAATCACTTAAATGCTGTGCAGAAAGCCTAATTCTAAACGCTATACTTTTGAAGTCTTAGCCTACCAGATACATCTGTAGGCCTAGAAGACCACATAACATATTACTGCTGTGGACCTGTGAGTCCTACACTCCACAGGTGATATTACTCAACTCTAGACTTGGGTATGGGTGAGTGTGTGCTACTCAACTATATCAGAGGTATGGCAAGAAGACAGGGCCAAAGTGGGTATCTTCAGGAAATTATTTATCTTTTATTTCATTTTAGGGGACGGGATAGCTCAGTGGTCGGAGCACTCGCTTTCCCCCAGCCAAGTTAAGCAGCGTCGAGCGTGGTTACTACTTGGATGGGTGACCGTTTGCGCGCCTTGGCTTCAGTACAGTTCCCCCAGTTCACCCAGCTGTAAATGGGTACCTTCCCCTTAGGCCAGGAAGTAAGCAGCGAGGGAGAGAGAGGCGCCGCCCATCAATACTGCTGGCCTAGAGAAGTGAGGTCCTGACCCCGCTCCACTAGACTTATAGGTTATGAGACTCTTTACTTAAACCCTTTTTTTTCCATTTTAGTGCATTTTCCCGCCTCAATTTTTGCCAACTTGGTTGTATACTGACAAGTTAGAGTAGAATGAAACCAAAAAACCCAAATAT
>CM054155.1:56078379-56083379 GCA_028751875.1 Rapana venosa
CTGTGGTATCTAGGGCAGTGACTTTGCTTTGGATGTTTACATAGCGCTGAATCTTGTAAACTTCTTTGACAAAAGTGTCTATTTTTATGAATATGAATGATAATAATAATAATAATAATAACAATAATAATAATAATAACAATAATAATGTATCGGGTTTGTATAGCGCTGAATCTTGTAAACTTCTTTGACAAAAGTGTCCATTTTTATGAATATGAATGATAATAATAATAATAATAACAATAATAATAATAATAATAATAATAATAATAATAATAATAATAATAATAATGTATGGGATTTGTATAGCACTGAATCTTGTAAACATCTTTGACAAAAGTGTCCATTTTTATGAATATGAATGATGATAATAATAATAATAATAATATATGGAATTTATATAGCGCTGGATCTTTTACACTTCCTTGACAAAAGTGTTCCTTTTTATGAATAATAATAATAATAATAATAATAATAATAATAATAATGTATGGGATTTATATAGCGCTGAATCTTGCAAACTTCTTTGACAAAAGTGTCCATTTTTATGAATAATAAGAATAATAACAAGAATAATGTATGGGATTTATATAGCGCTGAATCTTGTAAATCAAAGCGCTTGCATTCAAATCATTCACACGCATGCAACTGTCCACAAATATCAAGATAAACAAATATCAAATTTATACACACAACACACTTAGGTGGGAGGTGGTAGAGTTGAAGTGGATTGAAAAGTAGGAACCGATAACAGGGGAAGATCTCAAGTAGAGTATAAGCGCGTTTTGAGGCTGGGATCAGATGACAAAATTTACAAAACCGCATACACACGGGGACTGGATGTAATAAAGCACACAAGTGCTTATTCCATTATCCTCGATATAAAAGAATAAAATTAAATTAAATAAAACACACACATGGTACTACCTTCTCCCCCTTCCCCACACACACTCATAATAATGTAGTTGGCTTATTCATTTTCAGTTAGGTCATTTACTTCTCACTGGTTTGTTTTGCGTGTATAGTTCAACAATAATGACCTGGTGGCTGATTGTCGGTGATGTTTGTCATGTTTCATATCAACAACACACAAAGCATCAGCCTGTATTCTTCATTCAACTCCACAGACAAACTCAGTGACGTTCACTGTTCATCCCTCTTCCACTTCAGTGACGTTCACTGTTCATCCCTCTTCCACTTCAGTGACGTTGACTGTTCATCCCTCTTCCACTTCAGTGACGTTCACTGTTCATCCCTCGTCCACTTCAGTGACGTTGACTGTTCATCCCTCTTCCACTTCAGTGACGTTCACTGTTCATCCCTCTTCCACTTCAGTGTTTGTGTTTGAGGCTGGATTTGAAAGAATCAAATGAAGGCTTTTGGCGAAGTGGAAGAGGGAGGTCGTTTCATGTGGAGGGACCGGAAACAGAGAAAGAGCGACGGCCAACAGTGGTTTGTTTAAATCTGGGTGTTCGAAAGCACAAGGCATCTACAGCTGAACGAAGGGAACGGGACGGAGTGTACAGGTGAGTGACGTGTGTGTTAGTCTTCACTGAACGTTTCTCCACTGAAAAGTGACATTGTGACATTGGACAGGAGCAAGTGGAGTGGAAGAGGGATGAACAGTGAACGTCACTGAAGTGGAACAGGGATGAACAGTGAACGTCACTGAAGTGGAAGAGGGATGAACAGTCAACGTCACTGAAGTGGAAGAGGGATGAACAGTGAACGTCACTGAAGTGGAAGAGGGATGAACAGTCAACGTCACTGAAGTGGAAGAGGGATGAACAGTGAACGTCACTGAAGTGGAAGAGGGATGAACAGTGAACGTCACTGAAGTGGAAGAGGGACATAATTGAAAATGAATAAGCGAACTACATTATTATGAGTGTGTGTGGGGAAGGGGGAGAAGGTAGTACCATGTGTGTGTTTTATTTAATTTAATTTTATTCTTTTATATCGAGGATAATGGAATAAACACTTGTGTGCTTTATTACATCCAGTCCCCGTGTGTATGCGGTTTTGTAAATTTTGTCATCTGATCCCATCGGCACACAATGGCCTACTCTTACGAAAAGTGGAACAGGATTTAACGTGTGCGCAAGATGTTCTGCATGTGCGCTCACACACGGGGCCTCAGTTTATAGTCTCATCCGAAGGACTTTTGGAGAAAGTGGAGTCGGCACTGATGTGTGTTTGTGTGTGTGTGTGTGTGTGTGTGTGTGTGTGTGTGTGTGTGTGTTTGTGTTTGTGAGTGTGTATGTGTGTGTGTGTAAAGGGAGCAGTACTGTGTGTGTATGTGCATGTGTGTGTAAGTGTGCATACGCGTGTGCGTGCGTGCATGTGCACGTGAGTGCGTATGTGTGTGTGCGTGCATGCGAGCGAGTGCAGTCGCCTGCGCATGCAGGAGTGCGTGTAGGCGAAGTTCTGACAGCAACATACCTATGAGCGAGTTTGAAAGTGACCAGCGTCAAAATACAGAAACTGGCAGCAAAGCACAGCACAGCACAGCACAGCGCAGAACAGCACAGCACAACACAGAACAGAACAGCACAGAACAGAACAGCACAGTACAGTACAGCACAGCACAGAACAGAACAGCACAGTACAGCGCAACACAGCACAGCACAGTACAGCACGTAACAGCACAACACAGCACAGTACAGAACAGCACAGCACAGCACAGCACAGCACAGCACAGCGCAGCACAACACAGCATAGAACAGCACAGCACAGTACAGCACAGAACAGAACAGCACAGCACAGCACAACACAGAACAGAACAGCATAGAACAGAACAGCACAGTACAGCACAGCACAGAACAGAACAGCACAGTACAGCGCAACACAGCACAGCACAGCACAGCACAACACAGCACAGTACAGAACAGCACAGCACAGCACAGCACAGCACAGCGCAGCACAACACAGCATAGAACAGCACAGCAGAGTACAGCACGTAACAGCACAGAACAGAACAGCACAGCACAGAACAGCACAGCGCAGAACAGCACAGCAAAGCATAGCGCAGCACAGGACAGCACAGCATAGTACAGCGCAGCATAGCACAGCACAACACAACACAGCACAGCTTAGCAAGCATAGCACAGCACAGCGCAGAACAGCACAGGACAGCACAACGCAGCACAGAACAGCACAGCACAGCTTAGAACAGCATAAAACAGCACAGCAGATAACAACATAGAAGAGCACAGCACAGCACAGCGCAGCACAGCACAGCACAGCACAGCACAGCACAGCACAGCATAGAACAGCGTAGAACAATACAGCACAGCACAGCACAGCACAGTACAGAACAGCACAATGCAGCACAGAACAGCACAGCGCAGAACAATGCATCACAGCGCAGAACAGTACAGAACAGTGCATCACAGCACAGCACAGCACAGCACAGCGCAGTCACCTTGTTGGCAGTTTGCCAGTTTGTCAGAGCGATCTAAATGAGGCCAGCCGGGAATGCTGCCTCCCAGGGAGTGCACGACAGCGCACAGGTAGTAGCCGTCATTCCAGTCTGTCTGCAACAGCAAGAAGCAGCAACGACATTAGGCTGCACACCGGTATTAAAAAATCACTCTTTTCCTTCTGGTTTTCTATGTGACTCTTATATTCATCATAGGCATCCACAGAAATAAAAACCACTTTTTGTGAAAGACTAGCCTCTGACTCAAAACTCATGTGATTTTGAACAAATTTGGTAGGTTTGAATTTTTTTAAATTTTTCAGCAAACACTGTACCCCCTCAGTCCTTTGTTGTCTGCAAGCTCCCTTAGCGCAATATGCATACGCGGGGTCAACGCTGTAGGAATACAGGCAAACCTCATTTGATGGTTATTTCCAACTTTCTCGAGACTACCTGGTATTGCTCTATGTCCTCAATCCCCAAAACAAGTGCACTGTCCATTTTTTTCATGCTGAAAAAAATCTGTGAAAATCACCAACATTTTTTCCACTCGCACTCTATAGAAGATACTACGTGACCCCCAAATTAATACCGGGGTGCGGCCTGTATAACTCCATGAAGCCGCAGTGAAATGGATCCCGCCATTTTGTAGTGACGCGGGATTTTGTGCTATATTTGAAAAATTCAGGGCATTCATCTAACTTAATAAAGACACACAAATTATATATCATTGAAAAGTTTATGTTTACTTTTGAGATTGCTACACAGTTTTTCAATAGATGACCTTGATTATTTTTTTTACAAATTTTCAAAATGTGTCACTGAATGCTGAAAAATAAAGTTTGGAAAATAAGGGCTACTTACCTTACATGGCTTGAACTGTTCATCAACTAGTCCCCTTGAAACAATGTGATGATTTTTCACCTAAGTAAAGTTCCCTGAAGGTGGCTGAATCCATCTGATGTCAGCTTTTACACTATACAACTTTTGTTTTTAAAATCATAACAGTGGAGAGCCCGAAATTCCTAAGAATACGCCTGTCAACATGACAAAGAAAAGTAGCCAGGACATGCAAACTAGGCAAGCTTATGGTCAAGGAAAGCAACTGTGCTTAGAAAAATAATTGCGCTACAGGCCAGCGTATATTCCCTTCAAATGAACATCGTTTAGAGTATTTTTTAAAAACGTAATTCCACCGAATCTTAAGCTTCGGCACGTCACAGTGAAGGAGAGGAGTGCCGAACCTTAACGGCACAACCTCATTGAGTTAAAACAAGTTGGGGGGAATGGGTGAGGGGTTTAGGATTTTCATTAGTCTTATTTTGTTAACTCCCCCCCCCCCTTGATAGGGGCTATGGCCTTATGGAATAAATCTTCGTTATCATAACCGTTATCCTCCCCCCCCTTTAAGATTAGTGAGAATGGTACGATGTTCGCAATATGTTATCAGTTCGTTATCATAATCGATCCATTCACTGTCTTTTCCAGATCTACATACAGACATTTAGACACTGAGACAAAGAGAGAGAGACAGATAGATAGATGGACAGCCAGACAGACAGATAGATAAACATATAGA
>CM054155.1:56088379-56090879 GCA_028751875.1 Rapana venosa
TTCACGTGTGCGCAAGATGTTTTGCATGCGTTCGAACACGGGGCCTCGGTTTATAGTCTCATCCGAAGGACTTTTGGGGAGAGTGGCGTCTGCACTGATGTAACTCCAGGGGAAAATATCCCCCTTGAACAGGAATCGAGCCTGGGTCGTCAGATTGCGAGCTCATGTTCTAACCACTAGGCTACCTCGTCCCTCCGTGTGTTGTGTTCAGTATGTGATGTGATTTAGGGTGATGGTGTAGTTTTTAGTTGATTTGTTTATGGTTGTCTCGAGGTACTTTTTAAAAAAAAATGTCGTAGTAGTAATGGTGGTGTTGGTGATTTCATTTCCTTTCAAGTCAATTCTTCACCTACATGACTCCTTCAACTACGGCTACTTCTGCACTACACTGCATTATCATCATTATCATGACGTCATCAACATCACTTCATCACTGACATCAACACCACCAACTCTTATCACCATCATTATCCGCCTTCTTCTGAGTATAGTGTGATATTGTATTGTATTGCATTGCGTTGCTTTGCACTATATTGCATTGTATTGTGTTGTGTTGTATTGAGTAATGTTATGTTGTATTGAGCTGTGTTGTATTGTATTGCATTGTGCTGTATTGTGTTGTGTTGCATTGCTTTGCACTGTATTGCATTGTGTTGTGTAGCATTGCTTTGCACTGTATTGCATTGTGTTGTGTAGCATTGCTTTGCACTGTATTGCATTGTGTTGTGTAGCATTGCTTTGCACTGTATTGCATTGTGTAGCATTGCTTTGCACTGTGTTGTGTTGTGTGGCATTGCTTTGCACTGTGTTGTGTTGTGTTGTGTGGCATTGCTTTGCACTGTGTTGCATTGTATTGTGTGGCATTGCTTTGCACTGTATTGCATTGTATTGTGTGGCATTGCTTTGCACTGTATTGCATTGTGTGGCATTGCTTTGCACTGTATTGCATTGTGTTGCATTGATTTGCACTGTATTGCATTGCTTTGCACTGTATTGCATTGTATTGTGTGGCATTGCTTTGCACTGTATTGCATTGTATTGTGTGGCATTGCTTTGCACTGTATTGCATTGTATTGTGTGGCATTGCTTTGCACTGTATTGCATTGTATTGTGTGGCATTGCTTTGCACTGTATTGCATTGTATTGTGTGGCATTGCTTTGCACTATATTGCATTGTGTTGCATTGCTTTGCACTGTATTACATTGTATTCGTTGTGTCGCATTGCAGTGTGTTGTGTTGCGTTGCTTTGCACTGCACTGCGTTGTGTTGCATTGCTCTGCATTGCATTGCATTGTGTTGCATTGCACTGTATTGCATTGCATTGCTTTGCACTGTATTACATTTCATTGTCTATGGGGAGAGCCTGTGGCCACGTGCACTAGTTATCTCCCTGCCAGAGTGGCTTTTTTTACAGAATGTTGCATGGGACAACTGTCTTGTTCCCGTGGGTTCTTTGACGTGAGCTGAATGTGTGTTGCACACGGGACCTCAGTTTATTTCTCATCCAAAAGACTAGCATCCAGACCACCACTCAAGGTCTAGTGGACGGGGGTAAAGCCCAGGTTCAAAGGGGGATGGAACTGGCACTTCATTCTTGTCTAGGTAGGTGCCTCACCTCCACACCAGCGTCCATCCTTTTACCTAAGGGGCGATTTTCAACTTTTCCTAGCCGGACCTACATTGGCTGTCTGTCTGTCTGTCTGTCTACGTCAATTGCCTGTCTGTCTACCTCGTCCATTGTCTGTCTGTTCTCTTGTCTGTCTATCTACGTCAAACTGTATGAGAGAGTCTACAAGAGTCTATCTACGTCAATTGTATGTCCCCTCATCTGTCTATCTACGTCAATTGTATGTTCTCTTGTCTGTCTGTCTACGTCAATTGTATGTCCTCTTGTCTCTCTATCTACGTCAATTTTATGTCCTCTTGTCTATCTACGTCAACTGACTGTATGCCTTCTTGTCTGTCTGTCTGTCTGTCCCCGTTGACACATCTCCCATACTGACCCATTTTTGGCATCGAGTTCCTGCCAGTTTGGAGAAGTTCCAGGCTTGCAGTAGTCCACCAGAGCACTGCCCAGACAGAGAGACACAGACAGTTACAGTTACAGAGACAGTTAAAGAGACACAGTTACAGAGACACAGTTACAGAGATACAGACAGCTACAGAGATACAGACAGTGACACGGACAGTTACAGAGACACAGACAGTTACAGACAGTTACAGACAATTACAGAGACACAGACAGTTACAGAGACACAGACAGTTACAGTTACAGAGACAGACAGTTACAGACACACAGACAATTACAGAGACACAGACAGTTACAGTTACAGACACACAGACGATTACAGAGACACAGACAGTTACAGTTACAGAGACAGACAGTTACAGACACACAGTCAATTACAGAGACACAGACAGTTACAGTTACAGAGACAGACAGTTACAGAGACACAGACAGTTACAGAGACACAAACAGTGACACAGTTACAGAGACAC
>CM054155.1:56095879-56125879 GCA_028751875.1 Rapana venosa
ACACACATCCCCGCCCTGTCTGTTCCCTTCAACGCTCTGTTTTCAGCCTAACAATATTGTGGTCACTGCAAGCTCTATCTGCTTGAAATTCGCGTGCTGTCCTTCCTTCCTCAAGGAGAGTGCGTCGCCACAAGAGCAGCGCCGCACATGACAAATCCTGTCTGTATATTTCTATCGCATTCGGATGAGACTATAAACCGAGGCCCCGTGTGCGAACGCACGCAGAACATCTTGCGTACATACACGTTAGATCCTGTTCTGCTTTTCGAAAGAGTAGGTCATTGTGTGCCGGTGGGAACAGATGACAAAATTTACAAAACCGCATACACACGGGGACTGGATGTAAAAAAGCACATGAGTGCTTATTCCATTATCCTCGATATAAAAGAATAAATAAGTAAATAAATAATTAATAGAGCACACACACACATACACAACACAGCACACAAACACACACACACACACACACACACACACACACACACACACACACACACACACACACACACACACACACACACACACACACCACACACACTTCGGCTGGATGATGGGAATTTCAGTCATTGAAGGCAGGGACAGATAATTATGGGATAAAACAATAGGGGATAAGTCTTAGGTTTGAAATAGTTATGTCTTGAGGCTGCATTTAAAAGTCTCCGTTTAATGGATGGCAGTGTCATGCAATCGCTTGACGACTGGTTTGAGACATTTTCGTTATCGTTTTTTCTTGTCTTCATATTTTGTTTGAACACCAGTTCGCAGCTCTGTGTGTGTGTGTGTGTGTGTGTGTGTGTGTGTGTGTGTGTGTGTGTGTGTGTGTGTGTGTGTGTGTATGCTGACATCTCTCTAAACAAGGGAGATAGAAGAGAGACAGACAGACAGAGACAGACGGGCGGTCAGACAGACTGAAAGAGAGACAAAGACAAGATTTCAGTAAGAGAGTGAGAGAGATTTTATTTATTTATTCTTTTATATCGAGGATAATAGAATAAGCACTCATGTGGGGTTTTTTTTACATCCAGTCCCCGTGTGTATGCGGTTTTGTAAATTTTGTCATCTGTTTCCACCGGCACACAGTGGCCTACTCTTCCGAAAAGCGGAACAGGATTTAACATGTGCGCAAGATGTTCTGCATGCGTTCGAACACGGGGCCTCGGTTTCTCGTCTTATCCGAAGGACTGCCTTCATAGACTGAAATTCACATCTCCCAAAGAGAGAGAGAGAGAGAGAGAGAGAGAGAGAGAGAGAGAGAGAGAGAGAGAGAGAGAGACAGCCCGAGAGAGAGAGAGAGACAGCCCGAGAGAGAGAGAGAGAGACGGCCCGAGAGAGCGAGAGTCTTTAAAAGAACGACAACAGAACAGTGTCATAGGATGTGGCGGGACAAACACAATCGCCAAAACATGCTATTCCACTTAACGAAAACAACCACCACCTTTAGTCACTGCTTGGTCCATATTATTGACAGTCTCCCCTTTAATGAGTGGTCTTTTGTGTGTGTGTGTGTGTGTGTGTGTGTGTGTGTGTGTGTGTGTGTGTGTGTGTGTGTGTGCGTGCGTGCGTGCGTGTGCGTGTGATTATTTTTAAAAATTCTTGTATATCTTGTGTATGTATGAGTTTGTATGTATTTGGGTGTATGTATGTATGTATGTATGTTTGTATGTATGTATGTATGTATAGATGTATGTATGTATGTTTGTATGGTATGTGTGTATGTATGTATGTGTGTATGTATTGTGTGTATGTATGTATGTGTGTATGTATGTATGTATGCATGTATGTATGTGTGTGTGTGTATGTATGTATTGTATGTATGTGTATGTAATGTATGTATGTTGTATGTATGTTGTTTTATGTTGTGTATGTATGTATGTGTATGTATGTATGTATGTATGTATGTATGTGTATGTGTATGTATGTGTTGTATGTATATGTTGTATGTATGATGTTATGTATGTGTTGTATGTGTATGTATGTTATTTTGTTGATGTGTGTGTTGTATGTAGTTGTATGTATGTATGTATGTGTGTTTGTATGTGTGTATGTGTGTGTATGTATGTATGTGAGTGTATGTATGTATCATGTATGTTTAAATTCATTTAACGTCTTTTCACAGTTGTGATATTAGACGGGGTGGGGGCGGGGGGGGGGGGGGGGGGGGGCAACGGGGGGAGAAGGAGGGTGTATGAGTGTCAAGGGAGGAGGGTGTAGTTGGTACTGTACAGGAGAAGGAATTTCAGGGGTCAATGCATGCAAAATGATAAACAAAATTTTAAAATAAAAACTATAGAAAAACAACCAAAATTATAGAAAAAACACACACCATTACATTACTAACATTATTATTATTATTATTATTATTATTATTATTATTATTATTATTATTATTATTATTATTATTATCATGTATGTATGTCACTCAGTCAGTCAGTCAGAAAGTCATTTAACCAGTCATTCGGTCAGTCAGAAAGTCATTCATTCAGTCAGAAAGTCATTCATTCAATCAGCCAGTCATTTAATCAATCAGCCAGTCATTTAATCAATCAGCCAGTCATCTAATCAATCAGCCAGTCACTTAATCAATCAGCCAGTCACTTAATCAATCAGCAAATCATTTAATCAGTCATCCAGTCACTTATCAATCAGCAAGTCACTTAATCAATCAGCCAGTCATTTAATCAATCAGCAAATCACTTAATCACTCAGCAAGTCATTTAATCACTCAACCAGCAAGTCACTTAATCACTCAGCCAGCCAGTCAGCCAACCAGCCAGCAAGCCCTCACCAATGTTGACCAGGCGGATGTGGTCCTCTGTGATGGCCTGTAGAGCCAGGGCCACATTCTGCAGCCTCTGGATACGCTGGTCGGCTTGCTGTACACTCGCCCGATCTTGCGGAACTGCAGGGACTCGATCAGCGCCACAAGCTGCAGCACAACAACACAGCTATCACAGCACCCACAGCATCCAATAACGAATAACAGACAGAAGCCAGGAAGAAAAACATGTTTATTTATTTAAAAGGTAAAGGTAAAGGTGCCCCATAACCTATAAGGTCGTAGGGGAGCGAGGCATCAGAGACCCCACTTCTCTAGGGCCAGCGTATTGAGGGCGGCGCCCATCTCCTCTCCCTCGCTGCTTTAGCTTCCCTGACCCTAAAGAGGGCAGGTACCCATTTACAGCTGGGTGAACTGGGGGAACTGTACTGAAGCCAAGGCGCGCAAACGGTCATCCATCCAAGTGGTAACCACGCTCGACGCTGCTTAACTTGGCTGGGGGAAAGCGAGTGCTCCGACCACTGAGCTATCCCGTCCCGTTTATTTATTATCTATTCATTCTTTTATATTGAGGATAATGGAATAAGCACTCATGTGCTTTTTTACATCCTGTAAGCACTCATGTGCTTTTTTAAAAAACTTTTTTTTTTTTTACATCAGTCCCCGTGTGTATGCGGTTTTGTAAATTTAGTCATCTGTTTCCACCGGTACACAATAGCCTACTCTTCCGAAAAGCGGAACAGGATTTAACGTGTGCGCAAGATGTTCTGCAGGCGTTCAAACACGGGGCCTCGGTTTATAGACTCATCCGAAGGACTTTGACATTCAGTTCGATTTTTGAGTGGTCAAACTGGGAAGAAAGGGCAAGGCTGGGAATCGAACCCACAACCTCACGGTTGACTTTGTTGGCTGGCGAACGTCTTAACCATCCTGCCACCTTCCTTGTAAGTCATGCACCGTCTGTGTTGACTTGTGGATGGTTGTCAGGAGATCCTTAACGTGCCAGGAAGGTTTCAAGGGCCTGTGTGGGTAAATGTGAGGATTTTTTGTTTCATTGTTATGTGTATCGTGTTAATATGCTGAGAGGTGGTTTGATGTTTGTATGCATGTGAGTGGGGTTTTTTTGTGGTATTGCAATACATGGAGTCTTTAAATGCCCAGAAACAAAGAGGGGATATGCACGTTTCTGGATATACACGTTTCTGAGCGCATTTTGATATACATAAACATAATATATTGATTTTGTGAATGCCGAGCACAGACACATTCATGTACAACGTGGTTATAATTATAATTAAACACACGCGCGCGCACGAGCGCGCGGCGAGTGTGCGTATGTATGTATGTATGTATGTGTGTGTGTGTGTGTGTGTGTATTGACAGACAGACAGATATATAGACAGACAGACGGACAGATAGATAGATAGGTAGATAGGTGGGTAGATAAGTCGATAGATAAATAGGTAGATAGATAGATAGGTAGGTAGATATATACGTAGATACATAGATAGATGGGTAGATAGATAAATATAAATATTTAGATATATAGACAGATAAATAGGTAGATAGGAAGGTAGATAAATAGATAGATAGATAGACATAGATAGATAGATTAAATCTTTAACGATTATAAAATATATGATATGTTGCTATGCACATCATGGTATTACGTATAATGTACATTTTTCTCAATGTGTAATAAAGGGAGCTGTACACCTATAGGTGGATATATCGCACTATATATTAGCAGGAAGGAGCAGGAAAAAGGAATGATATATTCGTAATGCAAGATAAACAGTGTTTCGTGATAATGTACATTCTTGTAAAGCATTAAGAAGAGCCTATGGCATGTTTGTTTACATGTGGGTAATAATTATAATTATATGCTAGTCACGTTCGTCACAGCAGTGCCACTACGACCCTGGAGGTGGTTATGGGAGCTGATGGTGAGATGGATAATAATTATGAATGTGTCCATTCTTTGAGGTGTAGAAGAGAACATTTATTTATTATTTATTTTATTACTTTATTTTTCTTTTATATCGAGGATAATGGAATAAGCACTCATGTGCTTTTTTTTTTTTTTACATCCAGGCCCCGTGTGAATGCGGTTTTGTAAATTTTGTCATCTGTTTCCACCGGCACACAATGGCCTATATGGTGATATATAAGTCCTTCGGATGAGACTATAAACCGAGGCCCATGTTCGAACGCATGCAGAATATCTTGCGCACACGTTAAATCCTGTTCTGCTTTTCGGAAGAGTAGGCCAGTGTGTGCGGTGGAAACAGATGACAAAATTTACAAAACCGCATACACACGGGGACTGGATGTAAAAAAGCACATGAGGGCTTATTCCATTATCCTCGATATAAAAGAATAAATGAATATAAAAAAACATGATATGGTGATATATACATTGATGTGACATGTGCACTATGGACAAAGCGTGTAGGGGGAGCTGGGAGTGGAAAGAAGGATAGAGAAAAGTGTTGGAAGACAGTGGCAGTGGCAGTCAGACAGACACACAGTGGACCGACAGAGAATACAAGCACCATGATAACAATGAATCCCTCGACTGTTCTTGATTTACTCCTTAAACACACACACACACACACACACACACACACACACACACACACACACACACACACATACAACACACACATACATACACACACATACATACACACACACACACACATACATATACACACACACAAAATACATACACACACACATACATACACACACACACATACATACACATATACACAACACATACATACACACATACATACATACACACAACACACACATACATACACACACTCACATCACACATACATACATACACACATCACACATACATACACACATACAACATACATACACACACACATCTACAACTACAACATACACATCAACATACATACTACACACACACACATACATACACACACATCACATACACACACATACATACACACACACACATTCCCACCCACAACCACATCCTCTTCTCTACCATCCCCCAACCTCCCGGGGTGAGTGAGGGGAGGGGGGAGGAGAGGAGGAAGCTGCCAGAATTTCACCCAGAGAAATGTGCAGTGGCTGAAAGTCGTATACAACACAATATGAAATGCAATACAGTATTATACTACGACGTATTCAATACATACCATACAATACAGAGCACAATACAATTCATACAACACAATACCAGTGCAATACTATATCATACAACACAATGTAAAACTATTCAGCACAATACAGTACAAAGCAAACAACACAAAATACTACAATACAAAACAATGCATACCATACAATAGAAAAACAATACTATGCTATACAACACAAGACAATAATAGTACAATGCATACAGTACAATAATATACAACTACTGTGTGTGGGTGCATATGCCGTGCGTGTGTGTGCGCGCGCCTGGGTTTGTGTGTGGGGGATATCTCTCTCTCTCTCTCTATATATATATTTATATCTATCTATCTATCTATCTATCTATCTATCTATCTCTCTCTCTCTCTATATATATATATATATGTATATATGTATATATATATATATCTTTTCAAGCTATCTTGGAATGTTTATAACAATTTGAAATGCATTTTTCTTGTGTCTTTTGAGATATATACACGTATCAAAGTGCCTGTAACTACTGCAATTGCCCTTCATGGGACCGTCAAAGTGTTTTTGACTTGACTTGACTTGCCTACGTATGTTTGTCCGTCGTGTCCGACGATGACCTCCAAAACAGCAGAGGAGGCAGCTGCTGTTTTGGAAACTGGGCACAAATTTGATTATAGTGGAGATGCCTTGCCCACAGCACATCCCCACTCTCTCGGCCAAGTGGGCATAAGGACAGTCAGCGTTGGAGATGCTCTCCAAAGGCCAACCAGCCCCCAGGGCTGCAGCACATAAAGGACTGTGCGAGTCAAGCCTCCTAGTCAGAGAGTCATAGTCGATGACTAAAGACTAAGCTGTAAAGTGGAATTCCATGAGTGGGAAAGAAAGCCACTGGTCATACAGCCTCTCACTTTGCTGTTGCCCCCAGCGTCAATAGTTTCATCAAGAACTGGGATAAAGCTATACAAGACAATGCAATACAATGGCACGTACCTTGACCCCATCACAGAAGTCTGTGTCCAAATCCTGGACCGACCTGCCCCCAGCAGACAGCTGTTCGTTGCACCAGTTGGCGAAGGTCTTCTTCTGGATGTCCACCCAGCGCCCTTCCCCGGAAGCTGACGTCACGTTTCCCAGGGCCTCCTGGGATAGCTTGTCACTGGCAACCGCCATCACTTCCACGAGCACGGCTGCTTCATTCGACGACTGGTGTAACACTTTCTGTCCCGATTTCTACGTCACTTTGATGACTGACATATGTGTGTGTGTGTGTGTGTGTGTGTGTGTGTTTCGATGTTATCCGATCATTGCTCAGTTGATTCTGTGTGTTAGTAGACTGTTTCGCCTTTAAAGAGGCTGTGGAGTTTCACCACTAGTGCTGTGAACCTTGGTTGGTTGAACGGCTGGTTGTTGGTTAATTAGTTGTTGGTTGGTTGAATGGTTGGTTGGCTGGTTGGTTAATTGGTTACTGGTTGGTTGAATGGCTGGTTGTTGGTTGGTTAATTGGTTGTTGGTTGGTTGTTGGCTGGTTAATTTGTTGTTGGTTGGTTGAACGGCTGGTTGGCTGGCTTTCTTTCCCAGAAGACGACAGGGAGGGGTGCAGAAGCAGGCTTGAATGGACACCTGGCAGAAATGTCTGCTGGGGACATTGCTGTCGTGTCTGTAGATCTCGTCTGCCAGTGCTGCCTAGTTCTACAGGGAAAACAGAACAAAAGAGGTTGAACACATTATTTGCAACAAGCCAATTCAGACACATCAACATACTTGTGTGAACTTGCACATAGTTATGCTCGTGTGTCCAAAATTAATAAGCATACACACAGGCATATGATCTTGCACACATACCCACGCGACGGCGCGAAGGCCCGTGCGCGCACGCACGCACACACGCGCGCGCGCACGCGGAAACGCGCGCATACACACACACACTCGTTTATGCGCGCACACACACGTAAACTCACACCACACACACACACACACACACACACACACACACACACACACACACACACACACACACACACACACACACACACACACACACACAAAGGTGTACACACATTCATGCACAAATGCACACCCCCTATTCCTCCCGTACATAGACCATGATTTGAGAGAGAGAGAGAGAGAGAGAGAGAGAGAGAGAGAGAGAGAGAGAGAGGAGAGGAGAGAGAGAGAGAGAGAGAACTCTGAACTCTGAAATTGTTTAATGTACATGGGCCTTAGGCCACAATACATTTTGAGGGGCAAAAATGAAAGAGGCAAAGAAATTGAAGTATAATTTCTCGTAAGCTTTGAGAACTTTGGCACAATACCTTGGCGTGCACTCAAAACTGGATACTCTTGAATATGTATATTCCAAAATCAAAACTAAAAAGAGGCTGACGTAGACAAAGAATCAAAACAGAGCACAGCTAAAACGAGAAGGCTTGTGAACAAAATTATTGACGAAGTTATACTTGATATGTCAATACCTTATCACATAAAAACTACCAACATCAACCACGACAGTTCCGATGATTAGTAGGCCTACTCACTTCCACTAACAAGAGAGAGAGAGAGAGAGAGAGAGAGAGAGAGAGAGAGAGAGAGAGAGAGATGCCTGTACAGACAAAATGAATACCTAGAAAGAGATAAAGAGATATACACAGACCGAGACAGACTGGGAAGCGACAGGGAAATACAGACAGGCAGACAGACAGACAGACAGACTGATAGACAGACATACAAACTGACTCACAGACAGACAGGCAGACAGACAGGATAAAGACAGACATAAAAGTAAGCAGACACCAAATTGCCACCCAAACACACACCCAGCACTCAACAGAAACACCCCTAGTTAGTGGTAACCCCCTCCTTTCGAAAGAAACCCCAGTAGAAAATGAGCATGCATGGCAGCAAGGGACAGACCAGGACAGAGACTAAGGCACAGTGCTGTGCTGTGCTGTGCTGTGCTGTGCTGTGTCCTATAATCAACAGGCATACAATCCTCTCTGACGTTCCTACGCTTACACACCTACCCTGTAAAGGGTCAAGAATGGGCAGGAGAAAGAAAGAAAGAAAGAAAGAAAGAAAGAAACACACACACACACACACACGCGCGCGCGCGCGCGAGCACATTGATGAAATTATATAATGCCCATTGTGAATCAAAAATGCTCTCGGATGTAATCACAGTGTGTGTGTGTGTGTGTGTGTGTGTGTGTGTGTGTGTGTGTGTGTGTGTGTGTGTGTGTTTTGAGTGCATGTGTGTGAGTTTGTTGTATTTATCTAATTTATTTTATTTATTCTTTTATTTCCAGGATAGTGGAATAAGCACTCATGTGCTTTTTAAAAAAAATATCTAGTCCCCTGTATATACAGTTTTGTCATCCGATCCACCTGCACACAATGGCCTACTCTTCCGAAAAGCGGAACGTGTTTTAACGTGTGCGCAAGATGTACTGCGAGTGTTCGCACACGGGACGTCGGTTTATAGTCTCATCCGAAGGACTTTTGGGTGAAGTGGAGTTGGCACTGATGTTAACTCCAGATGTGTTTGCTTGAGTGTGTGTGTATATGTGTGCGTGTGTGTTTGTGTGTGTGCACGTGTATGTGTGTGCTTGTGTGCTTGTTTGCGGGTGTGCTCATGTGTGTGCGTGCATGTGTGTGTGTTTGCGCGTGCACGTGAGAGCATACGCGCACGTCTGTCTATCTATCTATCTATCTATCTATCTATCTATCTATCTATCTATCTATCCATCCATCCATCCATCCATCCATCTATCCATCTATCTATCTATCGATCGATCGATCGATCGATCGATCGATCTAATCTAATCTAATCTTATCGAAATAAAAAATTAATCGAAATAAAAGAATAAATAAATAAATAAATAAATAAATCTAATCTAATCTAATCTAATCTACCTACCTACCTTCCTACCTACCTTCTTACCTGTCTGTCTAATCTATCTATCTATCTATCTATCTATCTATCTATCTATCTATCTATCTATCTATCTATCTATCTATCTATCTATCTATCTATGTATCTATCTATCTATCTATGTATCTATCTATCTATCTACCTATCAATCAATCAATCAATCAATCTATCAATCTATCAATCTATCTATCTATCTATCCATCCATCAATCTATCCATCCATCCATCCATCCATCTATTTATTTCAGTGTGTGTATGTGTGTGTCTGTGTGTGTGCGCGCGCGCGCATGTATATATACGTGCACGCACGCACGCTTGTCTATACGTTTCACGTTCATGGGCTCACCTGTTCACGCGCCTGTGCATGCGTGCTGTGCTTTTATCTAACCTGTGAGAGAGTGTACAGCTCTGCTGGACTTTAGCCTGTACAGTCCATTTGCAACTAACCGATACCGAATAAAGAAGAAAGCCATTGTTTATTCTGGCTTACTGTATGCAGCAAGAGTACCTCCCCAAAATTTAATACCTGCACTTGTTTTCATCAGAAGGGACGTGCATTTATCGCGCTTTGTGCTTAAAACTCTAAGTCAGTTCGTCATTACAACTCGTTCTTCATTACAACACTAGTCAGTTCCTCATTAAAACTCTAGTCAGTTCCTCATTACAACTGTAGTCAGTTCCTCATAACAACTCTAGTTCCTCATTACAACTGTAGTCAGTTCCTCATTACAACTCTAGTTCCTCATTACAACTGTAGTCAGTTCCTCATTACAACTCTAGTTCCTCATTACAACTGTAGTCAGTTCCTCATTACAACTCTAGTTCCTCATTACAATTCTAGTTCCTCATTACAACTCTAGTCAGTTCCTCATTACACAACTCTAGTTCCTCATTACAACTCTAGTTCCTCATTACAACTCTAGTCAGTTCCTCATAACAAATCTTAGTCAGTTCCGCATTACAACTCTAGTCAGTTCCTCATTACAACTCTAGTTCCTCATTACAACTCTAGTCAGTTTCTCATTACAACTCGTCAGTTCCTCATTACAACTCTAGTCAGTTCCTCATTGCAACTGTAAATAGTTCCTCATTTTACAACTCTAGTTCCTCATTACAACTCTAGTCAGTTCCTCATTACAACTCTAGTTCCTCATTACAACTCTAGTCAGATCCTCATTGCAACTCTAGTCAGTTCCTCATTACAACTCTAGCTCTTCATTGCAATTCTAGTCAGTTTCTCATTACAACTCTAGTCAGTTTCTCATTACAACTCTAGTTCTTCATTGCAACTCTAGTCAGTTTCTCATTACAACTCTAGTTCTTCATTACAACTCTAGTCAGTTTCTCATTACAACTCTAGTCAGCTCCTCATTACAAGATTAGTCTGTTCCTCATTACAACTCTAACCAGTTCCTCATTACAATAACTCTAGTCAGTTCCTCATTACAACTCTAATCAAATCCTCATTACAACTCTAGCGAGATCCTCATTACAACAACTCTAGTCAGCTCCTCATTACAACTGTAGTCAGCTCCTCATTACAACAACTCTAGTCAGCTCCTCATTACAACAACTCTAGTCAGCTCCTCATTACAACAACTCTAGTCAGCTCCTCATTACAACTCTAATCAGTTCCTCATTACAACTCTAATCAGTTCCTCATTACAACTCTAATCAGTTTCTCATTACACAACTCTAGTCAGTTCCTCATTACAACTCTAGTTCCTCATTGCAATTCTACTCATTTCCTCACTGCAACAACTGTAGTCAGTTCCTTATTACAACTCTAGTCAGCTCCTCATTACAACTCTAGTCAGCTCCTCATTACAACTCTAGTCAGCTCCTCATTACAACTCTAGTTCCTCATTACAACTCTAGTTCCTCATTACAACTCTAGTCCCTCATTACAACTCTAGTCGGTTCCTCATTACAAGTCTAGTTCCTCATTACAAGTCTAGTACCTCATTACAACTCTAGTCAGTTCCTCATTACAAGTCTAGTTCCTCATTACAAGTTAGTTCCTCATTACAACTCCAGTTCCTCATTACAACTGTAGTCAGTTCCTCATTACAACTGTAGTCAGTTCCTCATTACAACTGTAGTCAGTTCCTCATTACAACTCTAGTCAGCTCCTCATTACAAGATTAGTCTGTTCCTCATTACAACTCTAACCAGTTCCTCATTACAATAACTCTAGTCAGTTCCTCATTACAACTCTAACCAGTTCCTCATTACAACTGTAGTCAGTTCCTCATTGCAACAACTGTAGTCAGTTCCCCATTACAACTCTAGTCAGTTCCTCATTACAACTCTAGTCAGCTCCTCATTACAACTCTAGTCAGCTCCTCATTACAACAACTCTAGTCAGCTCCTCATTACAACATTAGTCTGTTGCTCATTACAACTCTAACCAGTTTCTCATTACAATAACTCTAGTCAGTTCCTCATTACAACTCTAATCAAATCCTCATTTCAACTCTAGCGAGATCCTCATTACAACAACTGTAGTCAGTTCCCCATTACAACTCTAACCAGTTCCTCATTACAACTATAGTCAGCTCCTCATTACAACAACTGTAGTCAGTTCCTCATTACAACTCTAGTCAGTTCCTCATTACAACTCTAGGCAGTTCCTTATTACAACTCTAGTCAGTTCCTCATTACAACTCTAGTCAGCTCCTCATTACAACTCTAGTCAGCTCCTCATTACAACTCTAGTCAGCTCCTCATTACAACAACTCTAGTCAGCTCCTCGTTACAACTCTAATCAAATCCTCATTACAACTCTAGCGAGATCCTCATTACAACTCTAGTCAGCTCCTCATTACAACAACTCTAGTCAGCTCCTCATTAAAACTCTAGTCAGCTCCTCATTACAACTCTAGTCAGCTCCTCATCACAACAACTCTAGTCAGCTCTTCATTACAACTCTAGTCAGTTCCTCATTACAGCTCTAGTTCCTCATTACAACAACTCTAGTCAGTTCCTCATTACAACTCTAGTCAGTTCCTCATTACAACAACTCTAGTCAGCTCTTCATTACAACTCTAGTCAGTTCCTCATTACAGCTCTAGTTCCTCATTACAACAACTCTAGTCAGTTCCTCATTACAACTCTAGTCAGTTCCTCATTACAACAACTCTAGTCAGTTCCTCATTACAACTCTAGTCAGTTCCTCATTACAACAACTCTAGTCAGTTCCTCATTACAACTCTTTCATTACAACTCTAGTCAGCTTCTCTTTACAATTCTCATTATGCATGTGTGCACATTTGGACTTGATGGAACTGTTAATTGTTACTGGTTATATGACTGTGTAAGAATGAGTTGAGTGCAAGCGCTTTGATTTGTCTCTGCAAGATGTAGCACTATATAAATGCCATTTATTATCATTACAACTCTAGTCAGCTCCTCATTACAACTCTGTAGTCAGTTCCTCTTCACGTCTTTTTCTAAGCGACATGCAGCAGTTCCACGCACATCAAACTTCACCCCACTCCGAAAGCAGATGCTGTAAACTGAGCAAGCTTTCACCCCATGCACAAAAGGCTCTGACAGTGTGTTGTGTCATACATAAGTCAGGTAGGGCGGCAGTAGCAGGTTTTCTTTCAGCGTTCTTCCCCTTAACTCCCTGAAAGGGGTTAGGGGCACGCACTGTACTGACGTTGTCAGGCTGAACTGCTTGGGCAAGCTGAACCTGGCGGAGCTCGTGCCGCGCCAGCTGTAAGATGCATGCTGGGTGTTTTATGCTTTCATAACCGAACGACCTCTCTCTCTCACGGATACGCGCGCATGTCCACGTGCACACACATTATATCTATCTATATATCTATCTTCGGATGAGACTATAAACCGAGGCCCCGTGTGCGAACGCATGCAGAACATCTTGCGCACACGTTAAACCCTGTTCCGCTTTTCGAAAGAGTAGACCATTGTGTGCCGGTGGGAACAGAGGAAAAAATTTTCAAAACCGCATACACACGGGGACTAGATGTAAAAAAAAAGCACATGAGTGCTTATTCCATTATCCTCGATATTAAAAAAAAAAAGTCATCTGAGCGCTTTGATTTGTTGCTTTACAAGATTCAGCGCTATATAAATTCCATACATTATTATTATTATTATATTATTACTATCTCTCTCTCTCTCTCTCTCTCTCTCTCTCTCTCTCTCTCTCTCTCTCTCTCTCTCTCTCTCTCTTATATATATATATATATATATATATATATATATATATATTATATATTAAGAGAGAGAGAGAGAGAGAGAGAGGAGAGAGAGAGAGAGGAGAGAGGAGAGAGGGGAGAGAGAGATAGTCATACATACATACACTTTCGCACACAGTGTTAATGAACTGCAACTTGAATTTGACAACCAAGAGAGCATAAGGTTTTATAATTGATGTTGTTGACGTTTTATGTGGTCGTTTCAATGAGGGGGATGGGGGGGATAATTATGAACAGTGGATTTTGTCACTTATGATTTTCATAGTTTATCGTACAGCTTACACCCCCATTCCTATCTGTGTGTGTGTGTGTGTGTGTGTGTGTGCGCGCGCGTGCGTGCATGCGTGTGTGTGTGTGTGTGTGTGTGTGTGTGTGTGTGTTCGTTTTAACGTCTATCCACTAAAAAGTGATTTCATACAGAACTTGGGGAAGAGAAGAAGATAGAAAGGAACACAAGTTTGTTACTTTTCTAAATTTGAATGAGTAATACAAGGAAACAGTACAAATCTAACCATCAGAAACTCGTTAAACTATATATAATATTATTTAAAATGGATAAACTTGAGTAAGTACGTGTGCGCGCACGTGGTGTGTGTGTGTGTGTGTGCGTGTGTGCGCGCGTGCGTGTGTATGTATATGCGTGAGAGAATGAAAGAGAGGAAGAGAGAGAGAGAGCGAGAGAGAGAGAGAGAGAGAGAGGGGGGGGGGGAGAGAAAATGAAAGAGAGAGAGAGAATGAAAAAGAGAGAGAATGAGAGAACTCGAAATGTTTATTGGGAGTAAATGGATAAGTACAGAGACTTCTTTACACCATGCTCTCACCAAAAAGAAAGAGAAAAAAGAAAAATCAAGATAAACCACACACACACACACACACACACACACACACACACACACACACACACACACACACACACACACACACACACACACACACACTAATAAAAACAGAAGAACCGAAACCAAACCCAACAGCAACAAACAGGCAAATACACATTAATGCAAAAAAAAAACACCCACACCTCCAAATAAACAAACGTATGCAAACAGTAATAATCAAAGGAAGATTCAAATTACCATCATAATGAAATACTACTACTACTACTAATAGTTAGATGAAGATCAGAGAGAGAGAAAGAGAGAGAGAGAGAGGAGAGAGAGAGAGAGAGAGAGAGAGAGGAGAGAGAGAGAGAATGAGAGAGAGAGGACAGACAGACACGACAGAGAGAGACACACAGAGAGAGACAGAGAGGAGAGAGAGATAGAGACAGACAGATAGATAGACAGGCAGAGACAGAGACAGAGACAGAGAGAGAGATAGTCAGACAGATATACAGAGAATATACAAATGCATTTAACACTATGTTGTAGGGAAATGAATAAGCACAAAGTTTCTTTGCACATGCCCTACTCCCCTCCCCATTTTCCTAAGGAGAGTATTATAGAATACATCCAACAACAAAGCAAGCAAACTTACAGCAAGAACTAGTCACTATAAGTATGATACAAGCAATAAAATGGAAAGAGAAAATCAAAAACACCAAAACTCTTCCCTTTTATGTTTCCAACTATCCCTCTGAGAGAGAAGAGAGAGAGAGAGAGAGAGAGAGAGAGAGAGAGAGAGAGAGAGAGAGAGAGAGAGAGAGAATGAACGAGAGAGAGAGAGAGTGTGTGTGTGTGTGTGAATGTGTGTGTGTGTGTGAATGTGTGTGTGTGAACGCGCGCGTGTGTGTGTGTGTGTGTGTGTGTGTGTGTGAACGTGTGTGTGTAGGTGTGTGTGAACGGTGTGTGTGTGTGTGTGGTGTGTGTGTGTGTGTGTGTGTGTGTGTGTGAACGTGTGTGCGTATATGTGTGTATGTGCGTTTGTGTATGTATATACGTGTGTACATGTGTTTGTGTGTGTGCGTGTGTTTGTGTGTGTATGTATGTATGTGAGATAGAGAGAGGGGGGGAGAAGGCGGATAGACAAAAAGACAGATGCATACACACACACGCGTGCGCGCGCACGCACTCCTAAGACCCCCGTTTCATTATGTTTGTGTGTGTGGTGTGAGAGAGAGAGAGAGAGAGAGAGAGAGAGAGAGAGAGAGAGAGAGAGAGAGAGAGAGAGAGAGAGAGAGAGTCAAAATCAAAGTCAAACTTTTGTTTTCAGATGGACAGGACAGCTCGGTGGTCAGAGCACTCGCTTTCCCAGCCAAGGTTAAGCAGCATCGAGCGTGGTTACCACTTAGATGGGTGACCCTTTGCGCCCCTTGGCTTCAGTACAGTTCCCCAGTTCACCCAGCTGTAAATGGGTACCTGCCTCTTTAGGGTCAGGGAAGGTAAAGCAGCGAGGGAGAGGCGATGGGCGCCACCCTCAATATGCTGGCCCCTAGAGAAGTGAGGTCTGTGATGCCTCGCTCACCTACGACCTCAAGGTTTATGGACACCTTTACCTTTACATTGAATAAGCAGTTGCAGTAGCTCTTTTCATCAAGCCATTTATCTATAAAAAAAAAAGAGATAATAATGATAAGTGTGTGTGTGTGTGTGTGTTTGCGTGAGTGTGTGTGTATGTATGTGTGTGTTTTTTAAAAAAAAATGTATACTTTATTTTTTTTATCGAGGATAATTGAATAAGTACTTAAGTACTTTTTTACACCCAGTCCCCGTGTGAATGCGGTTTTGTAAATTCTGTCATGTTTCTGTTTGCACTCACGACAAAATTCAGCAAGGATGTTAAATGCTTATGTGGTGAATATGTTTCAAATACCCATACTATGCTTGAATGCAAGAATTTAAAACCTCATCTCCCTGCCTTTTTTGATAATTCCATTGACGAGGTTTTAAACAATGTAAAGTAAAGTTTGACATGGCTAAAGGGTTATTGTTAAGTCCTATGGGGCGTTTATTGAAGTTATTGTACTTCTTTTCGAATTTCATTTAAAAATGATCTTGATCTGTTCTTTTGTTTGTTATTACTATTTATTACACACAACACACACACACACACACACACACACACACACACACACACACACACACACACACAATATATATATATATATCTATATATTATATATATATATATATATATATATATATATATATATATATATATACACGCGCGTGCGCGCATGCACGGACACACACACACATACACATGCACAACACACACACAGTACATCTCTCTCTCTCTCTCTCTCTCTCTCTCTCTGAGTGGCTTCCCTTGCAAGACGCTTTCTCTCCAGCTCTGAGTAAGTTTTCCCTTTTCTTCAACTCTCCGTGTTCAAAATGCCAGTTGTGGGCCTCCCTGTCACCTTGGAGTGCATGTTGAACGCAGCGTTGCATGAACAGACGGTGTCTTCTTTCAAAGTGGATGGGCGAGAACATCAAACTGTTGTTGTGATTCGCTTGACAAATAACACTGCCAGCCATTCCCCTGTTACTTCAGTTCAACAGGCAACGTGTCGCAAGAAAGTGTCCATCTCTTACTTTACTTGCGTAGTTACTTACGTAATTACTTACTTTACTTACTTACTTACTTTACTTACGTAATTACTTACTTTATTTACTTACTTTACTTACTTCTTACGTTACTTTACTTACTTATTACTTTACTTACTTTATTTACTTACTTTACTTACTTACTTTACTTAATTAATTACTTACTTTATCTACTTACTTTACTTACTTAATTCTTACTTTACTTTACTTACTGACTTGTTTCATATTGCTTATGATTTAATGATACATTCTCTTCAATAACAAAACCATATGACAGCCTGCTCCCAAGTCAAGTCAAATTGTTATGTCCAGATGGTACATTGAATAAGCAATGCATTTGCTTTTTTCATCAAGCCATCTAAGAACAAATTTCTTGATAATACTGAAATACTACATTATTGCAAAATTTACCAATAAACTGAGCCAGTGAAAAGAGGAAAACCGATAAATCAATACATTGAAAAATGCAAATTACACACACATACATACACACGCACAAACGCACTCATACACACCTGCGCTCTGACATAATCATGCACGTTTGTTTGTGTGCCTGCACGGATGTGGGATCGCACCAAGATGTACATACATACATACATACAGACAGACAGACAGATACACACTCACACTTGCGCACACGTTAAAATCCTGTTCTGCTTTTCGCAAGAGTAGGCCATTACGTGCCGGTGGGAACAGATGACAATGTACAAAACGGCATACACACGGGGACTGGACGTAAAAAAGCACATAAGTGCTTATTCCATTTCCTCGATATAAAAGGATAAAATCAATAAATAACCACACACACACACACACACACACACACACACACACATTCAAATGTCATTCTGCTCTGTCACTCCTTGTTTTGCCTTTGGAGTCTAACTTGCACTGCACTGTACAAGGCAGTCAGTGTCGAATGTGGCGGTTCTTTGGCCTATCCGGTTTCCCAAGGACCAGACAATAAAACCCCGACACAGCCAACCTCTCCCTGACACTTCTCGAGCAGTCACTGGGCCGCTGCACTGAACCTTCCATGCAATGTAATCTAACCTGCTCCACTTTTCGGAAATGTAGGCCATTGTGTGCTGGTGGGAACAGATGACAAATAAGATCTTATGCACGCAGGGGTGGGACTTGTTCATTATGAATAGAAAGACATTTAAAACAGTAGCTGAGCCAAGTTGAATACCTACCCCTCTCCAAGTAGCACACTATTCTGCTATGCTGTATGTATGTATGTATGTATGTATATATATATATATATATATATATATATATATATATATATATATAATATATAATATATATATATATATATGTCTTATCTACTCCTGTAACCCCCTCCGGGGTCGTAGGCGCACTGCAGTGACGAATGTTTCACCAGTTGGCTCCATTTGAGGCGGTTGTGGGCAAGTGCCTTGGTTGTGGAGAAGCTCTTCCCGTCCATTCATTGATGTTGTTGTCTGCCCATTTCTTCTTCAGCCTGCCTCGCCTTCTCTCCCCCTGCACTGTTCCTTGCAGTATGGTCTTGGAGAGCCCATCTGATCTTGTCACACGCCCATACCGTCTGAGCTTCCTGTTCTTGACTGTGGGGTCATCTCCGCCATCGACCACCACTGTCCTGCTTCTCTGCCTAAGACTGATGGTTTTTAACGCGTGATGTTGTGCATCCTTTGGCACAGGGGATCTCGGCTCACAGCTTCCTCTAGATAACGAATGGAGTCCCTACCAACCTGAAATTCCAGGTTACTGCCCTTCAAGGGATGATTACAGTGTTTTTGACTTGACTTGACTTCAAAGTCTCGCCTTCCAACACACCTCCGCAGGCGTTTAGATCACAAGTTCAAAGCTCCAATCACCCAGCTATTTCTTCCGCTCTCCCCCACCCCCTCTACCTCCCCCCCCCCCCCCCCACACACACACCAGGAGTAAATACAGCGACGAAGGTTAAGTCGACCAACCGTGTCCATGTTCATACTGCTTTAATTTTAAACAACCCCAACACGAGGGTCATTATTAAGCTTGACACTGAAATCAAAAAGAAAACGATATTGAAAACAGCTGCAAATATCAAACACGGCAGTGAGTAAATGAATCGATCAATCGATCAATCAATCAATCATCAGCCAAACAATCACGATGATGCCTATAGCCATAGCGACCACGAAGACCATGGCATTATCTCTAAAACGGGAAAGTTGTCATTGGGCCAGTCCCATCACAAGATCAATCCGTTATCAGTTAGAATAGAAAGAGGTGGGTAGGACACTGGCCAGACAGAATAATATGCTGTAGTATAAGTGAAACAAACGTTGGCTATTTTTTATGGCTGGAGCGTTTTACAGTTATCGCCAACGGACAGGACTTGAATTTGAATATTATTACCGCACTGAAAAAAGTAACAGAAGCAACACACACACACACACACACATACACACACACACACACCCTTCCGAACACGAACACATACACATCACTTACTTCCCTTTTCTTAAAAAAAAAATTTGCGAACAAGTTGTTTTTCCAAAGAATCAGGCTGGCGGTAGTGTTAAAACACAATCACTGATCTCTCCTGGGATTCTGTCTTTTCTTTCGCGCGAAGAGTGTAGTGTATGACCGTGTGTGTGTGCGTGCGCGCGTGTGTGTGTGTGCGTGCCACTGAGCAGTGAAGAAAAGTTGGGTGGGGATCGTTTGGGTCGAAAACGAACAGTAGGGTCATATATTCATAGGCGCTTGAAATCATAACTGCCCTCTCAGTAGTTTACTTCCAGAATGAAATAGTAGATTCTGTCATTAGATGTAGATCCTCTCTCTCTCTCTCTCTCTCTCTCTCTCTCTCTCTCTCTCTCTCTCTCTCTCTCTCTCTCTCCTCTCCTCCCCCCCTCCGTCTGCATGTATGTCTGTCTCTCAATGTCTCAAAGTCCTTCGGATGAGATTATAAACCAAGGCCCCGTGTGCGAACGCATGCAGAACATCTTGCGCACACGTTAAACCCTGTTCCGCTTTTCGAAAGAGTCGGCCATTGTGTGCCGGTGGGAACAGATGACACAATTTACAAAACCGCATACACACGGGGACTGGATGTAAAAAAAGCACATGAGTGCTTATTCCATTATCCTCGATATAAAAGAATAAATAAAATGAAATAAAATAAAATAAAATAAAATAAAATAAATGTCTCTCTAAAAGTCTCTGTCTCTGCGTGTATCTCTGTCTCTTTGGGTCTGAAAACTGAGCCTGAAACAGATAACAGAGTCTACCATTAATGTGTTCCATTCTGTTATATAAAGTCTACCTTTAATGTGTTCCATTCTGTTATATAAAGTCTACCATTAATGTGTTCCATTCTGATATATAAACGGTCTACCATTAATGTGTTCCATTCTGTTATATAAACAGTCTACCATTAATGTGTTCCATTCTGTTATATAAACAGTCTACCACTAATGTGTTCCATTCTGTTATATAAAGTCTACCATTCATGTGTTCCATTCTGTTATATAAACGGTCTACCATTCATGTGTTCCATTCTGTTATATAAACGGTCTACCATTCATGTGTTCCATTCTGTTATATAAACAGTCTACCATTCATGTGTTCCATTCTGTTATATAAACGGTCTACCATTCATGTGTTCCATTCTGTTATATAAACGGTCTACCATTCATGTGTTCCATTCTGTTATATAAACGGTCTACCATTCATGTGTTCCATTCTGTTATATAAACGGTCTACCATTCATGTGTTCCATTCTGTTATATAAACAGTCTACCATTAATGTGTTCCATTCTGTTATATAAACAGTCTACCATTAATGTGTTCCATTCTGTTATATAAACGGTCTACCATTCATGTGTTCCATTATGTTATATAAACGGTCTACCATTCATGTGTTCCATTCTGTTATATAAAGTCTACCATTCATGTGTTCCATTCTGTTATATAAACGGTCTACCATTCATGTGTTCCATTCTGTTATATAAACGGTCTACCATTCATGTGTTCCATTCTGTTATATAAAGTCTACCATTCATGTGTTCCATTCTGTTATATAAACGGTCTACCATTCATGTGTTCCATTCTGTTATATAAAGTCTACCATTCATGTGTTCCATTCTGTTATATAAACGGTCTACCATTAACGTGTTCCATTCTGTTATATAAACGGTCTACCATTAATGTGTTCCATTCTGTTATATAAACGGTCTACCATTCATGTGTTCCATTCTGTTATATAAACGGTCTACCATTCATGTGTTCCATTCTGTTATATAAACGGTCTACCATTCACGTGTTCCATTCTGTTATATAAACGGTCTACCATTCATGTGTTCCATTCTGTTATATAAACGGTCTACCATTCATGTGTTCCATTCTGTTATATAAACGGTCTACCATTCATGTGTTCCATTCTGTTATATAAACGGTCTACCATTCATGTGTTCCATTCTGTTATATAAACGGTCTACCATTCATGTGTTCCATTCTGTTATATAAACGGTCTACCATTAATGTGTTCCATTCTGTTATATAAACGGTCTACCATTAATGTGTTCCATTCTGTTATATAAACGGTCTACCATTAATGTGTTCCATTCTGTTATGTAAATGGTCTAGCATCACTGTGTTCTATTCTGTCATATAAACGATTTACCATTCATATGTCCTATTCTGTTATACAAACGGTCTTTTTTCACGTGTTCCGTTCTATTATATAAACGGTCTTTTTATGTGTTCCATTCTGTTCTATAAATGGCCTACCATCAATGTGTACCATTCTGTTATATGAACGGTCTTTTCTTTATATTGAACGGTCTTTTCTTTAATGTGCTCCATTCTGTTATATAAACGGTGTTTTCCCTTTCTTATCATTCTGCATTATCAAGTGGAAGGAAGATGTCAGTCACTACTACAGTCATGTAGTCAGTCATAGAAGGAAGATGTCAGTCACTACTACAGTCATGGAAGGAAGATGTCAGTGACTACTACAGTCATGGAAGGAAGATGTCAGTGACTACTACAGTCATACCATCTGCTTCATCTCATAACTTTTCCCTGCCTTCAACAGCCAAGATTCTATTGCTCTGCCAGGGTGTGTGACCTGTGTGTGTGTATATGTATGTGTGTGTGCGTGCGTGCGTGCCTGTGTGCGCGTGCGTGTGCGCGCGCGTTCGTGCACATTTGGACTTGATGGAACTATTAATTGTTACTGTTGTATGACTGTGTAAGAATGAGTTGAGTGCACGCGCTTTGATTTCTATGCAAGATATAGGTAAAAGGAGGTAAAGGAGTCCCATAACCTATAAGGTCGTTGAGGAGCGAGGCGTCAGAGACCTCACTTCTCTAGGGCCAGCATATTGAGGGCGGTGCCCATCTCCTCTCCCTCGCTGCTTTACCTTCCCTGACCCTAAAGAGGGCAGGTACCCATTTACAGCTGGGTGAACTGGGGGACTGTGCTGAAGCCAAGGCGCGCAAACGGTCACCCATCCAACTGGTAACCACGCTCGACGCTGCTTAACTTGGCTGGGGGAAAGCGAGTGCTCCGACCACTGAGCTATCCCGCGCTATATAAAATCAATTTTATTATTATTATTATTATTATTATTGTACACATGTAACAGCAGCTTGATTTAAGAGGGCGTGGCTGTTGGCTCTGTCTCCGTTGTTCTCATGGTTTTTCTGCCCTCTGATATCTATCTATCTATCTATCTATCTATCTATCTATCTATCTATCTATCTATCTATCTATCTATCTATCTAAATAATAAATATAATATAATATGATATAATATAATATAATATAGATGTCTGTGTGCGTGCGTGCGTGCGCGTGCGCATGTAAGTTTAGTCTCCTGTAAGAGCAAAACCAACTACAGCTATAATAAAATTTAAAAAAAAGAAAAACAGAATAAAACAACAATAAGACTAAGTAGTTGCAGCAACAACAAAACCCCAACCAATCAACCAACCAAACACCATCAGTAGCACCGAACGAATAAAAATCATTTCTACCATTACTATCTACTATCATTACTACTATTGCTGCTGCTGCTGTTGCTGCCGCTGCTGCTGCTGCTGCTGCTGCTGCTTCTGCTACTACTACTACTACTACTACTGCTGCTGCTGCTGCTGCTGCTACCGCTAACACTACCACCACCACCACTACTACTACTACTACTACTGCTGCTGCTGGGCGCTAGTCTTTCGGATGAGACGATAAATCGAGGTCCCGTGTGTTGGGCATACTTATTTAGCGCACGTAAAAGAACCCACGGCAACAAGAGAGTTGTCCCTGGCAAAATGATGTAGAATAAAGCCACTCTGATAGGGAAACAAATACTGTTGCAGACAGGAAAAAAGAAAAAAAATGGGTGGCGCTGCTCTTGTGGCGACGTGCTCTCCCCGGGGAGAGCAGCCCGAATTTCACGTAGAGAAATCTGCGTGACTTAATAATAATAATAATAATAATAATAATGTATGGAATTTATATAGCGCTGAATCTTGTAAAGTTAACAAATCAAAGCGCTTGAAGTGGTATAAATAAATAAATAGATAAATGAGTAAATAAATCATAATGTCATAAACTTTGTCATGTGCCTATGCTTCGGCTCTGACACAGGTGAAGTACGCAAAGGAAGGAGACCGCTTGTTGAGAGTCGAGTTGCTCTAGCCTAACACTGATAGTGGCTGCTGAATGAGTGAAGTGCATGGTGGCATAAACCACTGTTGTCCTTCTGCAAAGTTTCGATCCGTGTTTGCGTGTTTGCCTGTCTGTCTGTGTCATTCCTTTACTACCTTTAGTATCCCCCCCCCCTTGTCCCCCATCTCCTCCTATACACGCCTACTTCCATATCTGATAAACTCATAGTCGTCCTACTTCAGTTCTTTGCAAATCGATAACCGACTTCTGCGATGTTTAATTCATAGGCTAGGGCCTTAGGGAAAGAAGTCCACCATTTTGTTTGAGGGGAGGTAACCAGACCTGGCTCGTCAACTTCCTTCCACACAACCCGGACATGACCTGACTGAAACCATCGATGCTGATCCCCACTGTGTTAAGTATTGTATTGTATTTTATTTGGAGGATAATAGAATAAGCACTCACGTGTTTTTTTTACATCCAGTACCCGTATGTATGCGGTTTTGTCAATTCTGTCATCAGTTCCCACCAACACACAATGGCCTACTCTTACGAAAAGCGGAACAGGATTTTAACGTGTGCGCAAGATGTTCTACGTGCGTTCGCACACGAGGCCTCGGTTTATAGTCTCATCCGAAGGACTTTTGAGGAGAGTGGAGTCTGCACTAATGTTAACTCCAGAGGAAAATATCCCCTTGAACGGGAATCGAACCCGGGTCGTCAGATTGCGAGCGCAATGTTCTAACCACTAGGCTATCCCGTTCCCCTACTGTACAGACTGAGAATGACTTGAACGAGCAAATAAACAAGTACTCGTGTACTCGTGAACTCGCGATCTGACCAGCGCTCGACACCCTGAGCGCATCACAGAGACACCGCTTTGAAGAGATGTTCCGCTTGAATTAACATCGCACATCGCTACCCTCTTCACTCCCTCAAAAGGCCTTTGGGTCATGACAATCAACCCAGGTCCCGTGTGCAAACGCACACGTAACATCTTGCACACACGTTAAAACCGCTTCTGCGTTACGGACGAGTAGGCCATTGCGTGGCGCGCTCGTTAAAACCTGTTCTGCATTTTGGAAGAGTAAGCCTCCGCGCGACACACGTCGTTTGGCATTTTAAAAGAGTAGGCCTTTGCGTGCCCAAACAAAAACCAAAAAACCAACAAAAGAAAAATACCCAACAACATAAACACATGCACCCGGGTGTCGTGTTACATTACTGATCATCCCTGAAGTCGGAATGTGGCTGTCTTAAAGGCGGATAAACGGTCGCATATGCCAAATCTCACCAGCGGAGCATAAAAAAGCAGCACACACACACCACATTTACACACACACCACAAACACACTTACCACACACACACACACACACACTTACACAACACACACACACAACACACATACACACACACACATACAAACAAACACACTTACACACTCTCCCCAAAAGTCCTTCAATGAGACTATAAACCGAGGTCCCGTGTGCGAACGCACGCAGAAAATCTTTGCGCACACGTTAAATCCTGTTCCACTTTTCGTAAGAGTAGGCTATTGTGTGCCGGTGGGAACAGATGACAGTAATCACAAATCCGCATACACACGGGGACTGGATGTAAAAAAAAGCACATAAGTGCTCATCCCATTATCCTCGATATAAAAGAATAAAATGAAAAATAAAAATAAAAATAAACACACACACTTTTGCTTATTTGCTGTTGTTGGAATTGTTTTTTTATTTTTTTTATTTTTACAGAAGCCAACTTTGGAATCTAAAACTTCAGATTTTATCGACATCTTAGCACTGCACTTGCACTGTCCTTGAATCTAGTATTACTACTTCACCAATCCACTTACCATAGCAAGACTGCACTTTTATGACAGATGGTCAGATTGTTTTCATATCCACACAAGATTGCTTTTATATGCACACAAGATTGTTTATACATGCACACAAGATTGTTTTTTATATGCACACACGATTGTTTTTATATGCACACAAGATTGTTTTTATATGCATACAAGATTGCTTTTTATGCACACAAGATTGCTTTTATATGCACACACAAAATTGTCTTTACATGCATACAAGATTGTCTTTATATGCACGCAAGATTGTTTTATATGCACACAGGACTGTTTTATATGCACGCAAGATTGTTTTATATGCACACAAGATTGTTTTATATGCACACAAGATTGTTTTTATATGCACACAAAAGATTGCTTTTATATGCACACACGATTGCTTTTATACACACACACACACAGTTGCCTTTATATGCACACAAGATTTCTTTTATATGCACACAAGATTGCTTTTATATGCATTCAAGATTGCTTTTATATGCACACAAGATTGCTTTTATATGCACACAAGATTGCTTTTATATGCACACACGATTGTTTTTATAGGCACACAAGATTGTTTTTATATGCACACACGATTGTTTTATATGCACACAAGATTGTTTTTATATGAATACAAGATTGCTTTTTTATGCACACAAGATTGCTTTTATATGCACACAAGATTGCTTTTATATTATTGCTTGTATATGCACACAAGATTGCTTTTATATGCACACAAAAGATTGTCTTTACATGCATACAAGATTGTCTTTATATGCACGCAAGATTGTTTTATATGCACACACGATTGTTTTATATGCACGCAAGATTGTTTTATATGCACACAAGATTGTTTTATATGCACACAAAAGATTGCTTTTATATGCACACAAGATTACTTTTATATGCACACAAGATTGCTTTTATATGCACACAAAAGATTGCTTTTATATGCACACAAGATTACTTTTATATGCACACAAGATTGTTTTATATGCACACAAGATTGCTTTTATATGCACACAAGATCGTTTTTATATGCACACAAAAGATTGTATATGCACACACGATTGTTTTTATATGCGCACACGATTGTTTTTATATGCGCACAAGATTGTTTTATATGCACGCAAGATTGTTTTATATGCACACAAGATTGTTTTATATGCACACAAGACTGTTTTATATGCACACAAGATTGTTTTTATATGCACACAAGATCGCTTTTGTATGCACACAAGATTGTTTTATATGCACACAAGATCGCTTTTGTATGCACACAAGATTGTTTTTATATGCACACAAGATTGCTTTTTATATGCACACAAGATTGCTTTTATATGCACACAAGATTGTTTTTATATATGCACACAAGATTGTTTTTATATGCACACAAAAGAGTGTTTTTACATGCACATAATATTGCTTTTATCTCCACACAAGATTGTTTTTATATGCACACAAGATTGTGTTTATATGCACACAAAATCGCTTTTGTATGCACACAAGATTGTTTTTATATATGCACACAAGATTGCTTTTATATGCACACAAGACTGATACTATGCTTCTGATCCCTCAGGAGAACTTGGATGTCATGAGAAGAACGTGAGGGGAAAAATGGAAAAGTGAGCAGTGCTTACTGCAGGACAAATCCCCAGCCAAAGGTACAGGTCATCTACCACTGAAATGAACGCGGGTTCCAACTTTTTGTTTGTGTGTAACTTTTGAGAATTCATTGAATAACAATTCGTCCCTCCCCTCCCCCAAAAAGCATTTAGATATTTTAAAATAGAGGCTGATAGAAATGCCATTTCTGAGCAAATTGCATGTTTACTCTGGCAATGTATCCTTTTGTATCATATTTCATTTTTACGTGCTGCCTAAAAGGTGCAAACACTGGTTTTATGTTTTCAAATTTACACTTATAAATGAAGAACTTTGCACAAAGTAAAATATAATCCAGTGCTTCATCAGAACTGTGCAGTGTATCATTACCAAATATGACCAGTTTTCTTGTTAGACTCAAATTGTTTCCACTATTACAAAGGTTTAGAAAGTTCTGCAAATCAGTCAAAAAATCTGATGTTATATTGACATGACCAAAAGAGGTGTTCTATTGTTTCTCTTGCTTCTTTGCAAAATGTACACTTATCATTTTCAGCTACACACATCTTTTGCAGAGCGATGTTAGTTGGACTTATTCTGTGAATGAGTCTTAACTGAAACCATTAATTTTCAGTTTTATTTCTTTAAGTTTCTGTACATGAGAGAATGTTTTTTGCCCAATTAACTTCACCTAAGATCTCTTTAGTCTATTTTTTACAGTAGTTTGGCTGGTATCTGTCAGCCCTCAAGATACTGTAATACACTTTTGTCCCTTTTATCACACTAAGCAAGGTGTTGAGGGATTTAGTAACATCTCTAAATTCACATCCCTGCAAAGTGATATTCGACTTGTAAGCATAGTCCTTAACTGCACGTAAGCAACCTAAAAATTAAAGGAAATTTGTTTTAACTTTGTAAACGTCTCTGAATTGTTGATATGTCATAACTGTTTCATCTGGATTAACCAGGTCAGCTACACGGTATATACCTTTTTCCATCCACTTTTTATACAATATAGTCTTCCCGTCAACTTTAAACCTATCATTATAAAAAGTGTTTTCTGCCAGAAGTTCAACAGAATTTTCTAATTCTACTTTACATCCAAACTCCTTATATGCTTCAAGAGCATTTTTCCAAAAAGCATTTACTTTTAGTTTGTTCACTGGGAGACTAGAACCATATTTACTTAAATCTGACTATTGGGCAAACTTCTTGAATGGGATATTTCCATTTAGATTTACCAGATAAAAGTTTTCTAATCCACATGAGTTTTAAGGCGTTGATTAAATGACGAATAGAGGGGATACCAAGGACCCCTTTACGTTATAGTTATTTTTCTTGATATCCTATCTTGCTTGTTGTTCCAGATAAGCTTAAAACATTGCTTCTGAAAGTTGTCAATTAGGTTGTTAGGAGGATTCGGAAGCCAAATCCAAAGGTGCACCAGTTTTTATAGAATAAGGGATTTTAACACTGCTAATCTCTTAAATGAAGAGCTGAAGCAGCTACGACAATAAAAAGATCGTCGTCGTTGCTTCAGCTCTTCATTTAAGATTGTAATTTTTGTCAATCCTTTTCTGTTTTCTGTTCATATTGTCAATTAAACTTATTTCACGCTCTATTTTTTCTCATCTTTGTTCGGAGACTTTTTCTTCCATGATGCGTAAGATATAGTCTGTGATCTTATTTTCATGAGCAAGTAATCCAAAAAAACGTTATCAGCTATTGTAAGTTCTGTTTCAGAATATGGAAAGTGTTTAATTTCTGCCTTATCATAATGAGGTGCTGTATATTCTTTAATAGTGTCTTCAATAACCTCATGAATTTTCTGTACCCATTGGTCATCTCTAAGTAGTGAGCTGTTAAACTTCCAGCATGTTTTGCGAATGTTTTCTTTACTAAATTTTAATTTTAAAGTGACCATGGAATGATCAGACCGATATCCGTATTGAATGTCAGGATCATCTACTGCAAAAAATAGATATTCAGAAAGCAAAATGAAATCTAGTCTACTTTGTTTAAGAGGTGATGTTTTACGCCAAGTGTATCTTCGAGTTTCTGGGAATATTCTCGCCAAATGTCTGTAAGGCCTCAATTTTCTATCATGGATTGAACCTTTTCTTGAGATGTTGGATTATTGACATGTTTATAGCCGTCATAATCAAGTGTAGGATCTAGTACAAGATTCCAGTCCCCCACTGCTATTACATAGCAGTGTGTTTTGAAACTTCTTATCTGATTTTCTACAGGGCCATATACATTAACAAGTAAAACGTCATGTTCCATTGTTCCAAACAGAATCATCAGAACATTCCCCTCTTTATCTCTTTTG
>CM054155.1:56135879-56143379 GCA_028751875.1 Rapana venosa
GGGGGGGGGGGGGGGGGTAAGGGGTAGAGGTGTGTGTGTGTTTGGGTGGGGGAGGGGGGTAGGAGCGGGTGAAGTGAGAAGTAGTGTTGTATGGGGGGAAGGGATGCTAATATGTGCGTGTGTAGTGGGAGGTTAGTGGTGTGTGTGTGTGTGTGTGTGTGTGTGTGTGTGTGTGCTCGTGTACGTGTGCGCGCGTGTGTCTAGATTGGGTGGGGAGGGGAGGCGGGGGTGGAGGGTTTCGAGGTATCATCTATCTATCTATCATCTATCTATCTATCTATCTATCTATCTATCTATCTATCTATCTATCTATCTATCTATCTATCTATCTATCTATCTATCTATCTATCTATCTATCTATCTATCTAACAGGTTGCAGGATGGTTAAGACGTTTGCCTGCCAACAAGTAAACCGTGAGGTTCTGGGTTCGATTCCCAGCCTCGCCCTTTCTTCCCAGTTTGACAACAAAAATGTCAAAGTCCTTCGGTTGAGACTATAAACCGAGGCCTCGTGTGCGAGTGCATGCAGAACATCTTGCGCACACGTTAAATCCTGTTCCGCTTTTCGAAAGAGTAGGCCATTGTGTGCCTTGGGAACGGATGGCAAAATTTACAAAACCGCATACACACGGGGAATGGATGTAAAAATGCACATGAGTGCTTATTCCATTATCCTCGATTAAAAAACAAAAAAAATAAATCTGAGCGCTTTGATTTGTTGCTTTACAAGATTCAGCGCTATATAAATTCCATAAATAATAATAATAATAATAATAATAATAATAATTATTATTATTATTATTATCTAAATATCTATCTATCTATCTATCTATCTGCCGGCTATCTATCTATCTATCTATCTATCTATCTATCTATCTATCTATCTATCTATCTATCTATCTATCTATCTATCTATCTATCTGTCTGTCTGTCTGTCTGTCTGTCTGTCTGTCTATCTATCTATCTATCTATCTATCTATCTGTCTGTCTGCCTGCCTACCTACCTACCTGTCTGTCTGTCTGTCTGTCTATCCATCTATCTAATAGAAGAAACACTGCCTACACTAGCAGCAGTTGATGTGACTGCAGTCAGAGCCAGGCATAGTACAGGACACAGACAGTGGGGACGGGATAGCCTAGTGGTTAGAACATTACGCTGGCATTCTGACGACCCGGGTTCAATTCCCGTTCAAGGGGATATTTTCCCCTGGAGTTAACATCAGTGCAGACTCCACTCTCCCCAAAAGTCCTTCGGATGAGACTATAAACCGAGGCCCCGTGTGCGAACGCACGCAGAACATCTTGCGCACACGTTAAATCCTGTTCCGCTTTTAGTAAGAGTAGGCCATTGTGTACCGGTGGGAATAGATGACAGAATTAAACAAAACCGCATACACACGGGGACTGGATGTAAAAAAAGCACATAAGTGCTTATTCCATTATCCTCGATGTATAAGAATAAAATAAATAAAAACTATAGGAAGCACTAGTGTGGTCGCCTGTGGTCATCATCAGCTGTTTGTTTTTCAGCTGTCCTCTGCACCCTCCACTCACACCACACTCACACATCCACGTGCCAGTAAAACAGTTACATAGAATAAATATCAGGTTTAAAAATGGGATGATCAGTTTTCGAGAAACGAATTTCTGTCAAAGGGAAATAATCCGATCCGAAACAATCTCTTGGTGCGGTTGTATCCCTTCTGCTCTCTCTCTCTCTCTCTCTCTCTCTCTCTCTCTCTCTCTCTCTCTCTCCTCTCTCTCTCTCTCTCTCTCTCTCTCTCTCTCTCTCTTTTCTCTCTGTCTGTCTGTCTGTCTGTCTGTCTCTCTGTCTGTCTCTCTCTCTCTCTCTCTCTTCTCTCTCTCTCTCTCTCTCTCTCTCTCTCTCTCTCTTCCTCTCTCTCTCTCTTCCTGTTTTTCATGTTTGAAATTAGATTGGGATGAATTTGCATGGAAAGTCCATCATCAATGTATGTATTTTTTCTTTCTTTATATCATTCTTCATGCTATGTATTGCACATCAATTACTTTCGATTTTTTTTCCAGAGGGCTGGATGTAAAAAAGCTGTTGTTATGCTTATTCTATAACCCTCTATAAAAAAAAAATTGTTCATTGTTCATTGTTCTCTTTCTCGCTCACGCTCTCTCTCTCTCTCTCTCTCTCTCTCTCTCTCTCTCTCTCTCTCTCTCTCTCTCTCTCTCTCTCTCTTCTCTCTTCTCTCTCTCTGTATAGATTGCATCTATTCCAAACGACATTAAAACATCGAACAGGATACTGATAGAAATAAAGAGAGGTATCAAACTAGAATGATTAAAAGTCAGGTGCGGTGTATCAAATATAACCGCACGTTTAAAACGGTATGCAACAAAATGACACAATTTTGTCTGTAATTGTATTTATGTAAATTGGCACCACAGGATGAAACACATGCTGTTTTGGCACGGCCAGTTCACGGGAACAAGAGAGGGAAAACAGTTCTGCAAACAGTTATGGGAACTGTCCTTCACTGGTCAGGCTAGCTCCACTTCTGTCGTCTGTAAATTTAATAAGCAGACTTTTAAATATTCAGCGACATTGATTTTTTGTATACATCTTTGACAAGGAATTACTGGTGCTAGTCCCGTGAAGAGGTTGGATTGGTGAGACATTTTAATAATAATAATAATAATGTATGAAATTTATATAGCGCTGAATCTTGTAAAGCAACAAATCAAAGCGCTCAGATTTCATTTCATACCACTTTAAGTCACGGCAGATTTCTCTCCGTGAAATTCGGGCTGCTCTCCCCGGGGAGAGCGGGAGAGCGCGTCGCCACAAGCGCAGCGCCACCCTTTTTTTTCATGTCTGCAACTGTATTTGTTTCCCTATCAGAGTGGCTTTTTTCTAAGAATTTTGCCAGGGACAACTCTCTTGCTGCCGTGGGTTCTTTTACGTGCGCTAAATAATTACGTGTAACACACGGGACCTCGGTTTATCGTCTCATCCGAAAGACTAGCGCCCAGACCACCACTCATGGTCTAATGGATGGGGGAAAAGTTTCCGGTCCAAACGGGGTACGAACCGCCGCACACTTCAGACCCGGACTTTTCGCTTTCTAGACAGGCGCGTTACCTCTAGACCACCGATCCACCATTTTCACAAAATGATTTATGTTCTCGGTATGTTTGTCCGTCGTGTTCGACGATGACCTCCAAAACAGCAGAGGAGGCAGCTGCTGTTTTGGAAACTGGGCAGAAACTTGACTATAGTGGAGATGCCTTGCCCACAGCACATCCCCACTCTCTCGGCTAAGTGTGCATAAGGACAGTCAGCGTTGGAGATGTTCTCCAAAGGCCAACCAGCCCCCAGGGCTGCAGCACATAAGGACTGTGCGAGTCAAGCCTCCTAGTCAGACAGCCATAGTCAATCACTAAATAATAAGCTGTAAAGTGGAATTCCATGAGTGGGAAAGCCACTGATCATACAGCCTCTCACTTTGCTGTTGCCCCCAGCGTCAATGGTTTTAATCAAGAACTGTGATAGAGCCCCATGTTCTCGACAACAACTAAAACAGCAAAGGGTTGTATCCCGATTAACCTCATTCATTTTCACACCTTGAAAAAAGGAACAGGACAAAAACTGACACAATCATCGAAAGTCTAAGCCTGTTTATAATTATTATATCCCTACATGTCAAAGTCAACCAGTCTGTCTGTCTGTCCCTGCATACATGCCACAAGTGCAGGTCTGTCTCTACTTCCCTGTCTGTCAGCCCGTGTCTCTTTCCCTCTGTCTATCTGTGTGTCTATGGGACCTTTGCCTGTAGGTACAGACTGTTGATCGAACTCTCTCCCACCTGTGTGTGCTTAATACCGAGGCGGCGTGTCAAGGTAGGTCTATTGACAGAAGCCATTACCATTCAGCCGTAAAGGTGCCAGCTACGCCCGCCACCCCTGTGTGCTATATATAGCAGTGAACAACAAAGGCTGCCGCTGCTGCTCACCACCGCAGCATACAGCGGTGGTTACACGTCTGCCACATGTGAGGTGTGCTGTTGTATGGTGTATTGTATACAGTATTCGTTTCTGTTATGCTCCTAGCGCCAACTTCGGATATATTTTATTCTTTTGTTTCGTTTGTTGGTGTTTTTGTTTTGTTTGGAATTTTGTTGTTGTTTTCAGTCATAATGTGTTGTGTTACGGCGTTCGTTTCAAGTTGTACCGTATTGTATTGTGTTGTATTGTGTACTGTATTGCGTTGAAATAACGTATTATGTATGATTGATATAGCACATAAAATATTACGACATACATTTTGCGTTGAAGCCTGTCGTACCGAGTCGTATTGTAATGCATCATATCTTATTGTGTTATATTGTTTTGTAATGCATTGCATTGTAAAATATTGTATTGAATTGTATTTTACGTGGGGGAGGGGGGGGGGGAGTGGAGATAGCTTAGCGGTTTGTAACACTGAGCTGTGATTGACAGTGTGCATTTGAACCACCAGCCAGACACCCATTCACAGGGATTTTCCCACTGGATTCAACATCAGCGCCGACTCCACTCTTTCGAAAATCCTTCGGATGAGACTCTACACCAAGATCCCACGTACACACGCACATAGGACATCTTGCATATGAGTTAAACCCCATTTCACCTTTCGAAAGCGTAGGCCATCGCGTGCCACGTGGAAATGATGGTGATTTTTAAAAAAAAATGCATGCACATAGGGGTTGTGCTTAGACAGTATCCGCGAAATCGGAATGCGGCTGCCTTCGTGGTGAACAGAGGGTCAGTTACAGGAAAGTTCACTGGAGATGGATGAATCTTGAAGCTGTAGCCTAGGAACGAAAACTGAGCATTGACTTGTGCAGTATTCACCAACTGAGCGATGGGGGAATCATACAGCACGTGCAATGTCACACAGCACACGCAATGTGATCCCTACACACAGCACGTGCAATGTGATCCCTACACACAGCACATGCAATGTGATCCCTACAACAGCACGTGCAATGTGATCCCTACACACAGCACATGCAATGTCACACAGCACGTGCAATGTGATCCGTACACACAGCACATGCAATGTGATCCCTACACACAGCACATGCAATGTGATCCCTACAACAGCACGTGCAATGTGATCCCTACAACAGCACGTGCAATGTGATCCCTACACACAGCACGTGCAATGTGATCCCTACACACAGCACATGCAATGTCACACAGCACGTGCAATGTGATCCCTACAACAGCACGTGCAATGTGATCCCTACACACAGCACATGCAATGTGATCCCTACACACAGCACATGCAAAGTCATCCCTAAGTAATAATAATACTACATGGAATGTATACAGCGCTATATCTCGCAATAAACAAATCAGAGCGCTTTCATGCATCGTACTCTTTCACATGCAGCCAGTTACAATTAATAGTTTTTTACAAATTAAAATGTTCACACACACACGCGCGCACGATTAATAGTTTTTACAAATTCAAATGTAAACACACGCACGCGCACACACACACACACACACACACACACACACACACACACACACACACACACACACACACACAAAGGTTGTACACTTCGGCAGGGTGATGGGGGGGGGGGGGGGAGGTTGTTGAGGGCAGGGACAGAAATGAGTTGAAACAAGAGGAGAGAATCTTAGGTTTGAAATAAATGTGTCTTTAGGCCGGATTTAAAAGCACCATAAGTAGGCTTTTGGCGGAGAGAGAGAGGGGGGTCATTCCAGGTCAATGGACCAGAAATAGAGAAAGAGCGATGGCCAACAGTGGACTGGTTGAATCTAGGTATTCTTAACACAAGGTATCTGCAGCAGAGCGGAGGGAACGAGGAGTGTACAGGTGAAGACATTCAACACATGCAATGTCATCCCTACACTTAGCACGATGCTGGGGGAGAAAAGGATGGAAGGAAGGGGTTAGAGGAATGGGTGTAGTTTGTGGATTGACAGATGGTGGATAAAGACCGCGCGCACGCACACACACTCACACACACAGACACAGACACACACACACACACACATACACACTGGATTATTTCATCGACTCCTTCTTTTGCCGATTCATCATCATCATCATCATCAGTCCCGTGACCTTGGCAGTCGTAGAGGAGACACGAATTTATTTTCATGTCTTTTCTGTGGGCTTAGGATATTCCTTGGTGGCGCCAATCTCCTCTCCAAGATTCCATATGTTTTTTTTTCTATTGGGGTTTCCTCCCCCACATGCGACAGGTTGTACTGGGTTACATGGATACCACTAGCAGTAGCAGAGAACTTCTCTGACTGACCTGACAATTGCCGATTATATAACACGAAAACCACCAATGATTGCTTCATGTCGACAATTCTGACTTTTTCTGACGTTTTGCTGCGTGTGTTAGTAGCAGGCTGAGAGAGTTCACACACTGGACCCAATAATGCTTTTAGTAATTTCGATAAGGGAAAACTGAATGCACTTACCTTCTCGTGTGGCAAACTCTAGTCGATTGTGAATCAGTTCAATCAGGGTAGCTAGCTCAGCCCAACCAATATTACATCTAGAGGGCTTGTGTACAAAGGCAGTAGTGGTTCCTTTGCTGCCGATTTCTGATCAGGTTTTTTTTTTGGGGGGGGAGAGAGGTAGACTCTAGTAGAGGGAAGAAGCAGAGGCAATGTTAGACAGACAGGAGAACTCGTCTGGGCTGTGTGTGGGCAGCTAAATCCAAATGGCTGCGGCAAATAACGGAAAGTTGTGAGTATTTTTTGTGGTTTGTATCCTGTTAGTTTTTTGTAATGTTGTGTGTGTGTGTGTGTGTGTTGTTTAAAAGGCATTTTTATGTGTGTACTTTTGGTCAAATCTGGGGACTTTGGTAGTTGGTGTCTGTTTTTTGTATTATACAAGATGTACCTTCCTCCTTGTGTGTGTATGTGTGTGTGTGTGTGTGTGTGTGTGTGTGTGTGTGTGTGTGTGTGTGTGATGTTTGAAAGGCATTTTTGTATGTACTTTTGGTAAAATCTGGCGACTTTAGTAGTTGGAGTTTGTTTGTTTTTGTATTACACAAGATGTACGTTCCTCCTTGATAGGTGTGTGTGTGTGTGTGTGTGTGTGTGTGTGTGAGTGTGTGTATGTGTGTGTGTGTGAGTGTGTGTGTGTGTGTGTGTGTGTGCTGTTTGAATGGCATTTTTATATGTACTTTTGGTCAAATCTGGCAACTTTGGTAGTTGTATTTTTTAAAAATATTATACAAGATGTACGTTCCTCCTTGATAGGTGTGTGTGTGTGTGTGTGTGTGTGTGTGTGTGTGTGTGTGTGTGTGTGTGTGTGTGCTGTTTGAATGGCATTTTTAGATGTACTTTTGGTAAAATCTGGCAACTTTAGTAGTTGGGTTTTTGTTGTATTATACAAGATGTACTTCCTCCTTGATAGGTGTGTGTGTGTGTGTGTGTGTGTGTGTGTGTGTGTGTGTGTGTGTGTGTGTGTGTGTGTTTAATTCAAATTCT